>JARHVA010000661.1:4542500-4826931 GCA_037957365.1 Torreya grandis
TGCTAATTTTCCTTTAAGATGAAGTCTCCAATATTAAAGTCATGCACTTTAAGGTGTTTTTTATAGGCACATTTGATGCAATCTTGATAGACATGGAGATGGGTGAGGGATTCTAAATGATGCTCCTCAAGTAGCTCAAGTTAAGCTAAATAGTGTTGATGATAATTATCCTTAGAAATGAGCTCCTACAAAGATATGCAAAGAGATGCGATTTGGTCTTCAAGAGGAAAGATGGCCTCCACTCCAAACACAAGAGAGAAAGATGTAGTACTCATAAGGGTCCTAATGCTAGTGAGATATGTCCATAAGGTGAAAGCGATGTGAAAATGCTGATCTTGAATATATTCATTGACCATTTTAGTTATCATATTATTAAGAGTTTTATTAGAGGCCTCAACTTATCCATTATCTTAAGGGTGATAGGATGAGGAGAAGTTTAACTTAATGTTTAATGCATCACATAGACCTTATACTTTCTTATTCTTAAAATATTTACCATTGTCAATGATAATCATATGAGGAACACTAAAGTGATAGATGATATGATGGATGATAAATTCAATAATCTGTGCTGCTTTGATTGAGACTAGAAGAATAACCTCTACCCACTTAGTAAAATATTTAATCATAGTGATGATAGAGTGGTGTTGTTATGAGTAATGGGGATTAATTTCACCAATGAGGTCTAGACCCCACTATAAAAAGGGTAAAAATTGATAGAAATATAAAGACTATGGCTAGGTGCATGATATAGATTGGTGTGTTGTTGACAGTCAACACACTTTTTCACATAATCAAAGTAGTCTTGGTTAAGGGTAGGCTAGTAATAGCTGAGATAAATGATACATTTATCTACAATGAGGATAATAAAGTGTCCTCCATATATTCCATCATGTGTTTCCTTGATAGAATGAGAGGCTTCATGACAGTGTAGGCAATGGAAGAGAAGACCATCAAATCTACATTTATAAAGGATACCCCTAGAATGGTATAATGTGAGGTACTCTAGATAAATGAACTTTGAGCATTCCTAGAAAGACCAAAAGGAACTATGGCAAGGTTGAGATAGTTGAAGGTTTGCTGATACCAAAGGTCAGTTTAGGTCTCCTCCACATTAAAAATGATGGGAGAATCTAGTTTGACATAAGAAGGCTAGGTGAGTTTGTGGATAATGATACATAGTTTATAATTAGAGGGTGAAAACAAGATTTGAGAGGTGAGAGAGGCCATGGTTTTAGTGAAATTGTTAGTAGATTGTGGGGTTGGCTAGATGCATTAGTGTTTAAATGATGCTAAGAGTTCATCAACTAGTTATTTTTGCTATTGTAAAACATCATTCTTACACTGGTAAGATCCATTTATTTGATTGACCATAAGTTGGGAGTCACCAAAGATATTTATTATTTTGACTCCTAGGGTTAAGACAGTTTAAAGGCCTATCACTAAGGCTTCATACTTAGCCATATTATTGGTACATTCAAAATCAAGCTAGAAGGACAAAGAAAGAAGTTCACCATCAAAGGGGATAAGGATGATACCTACTCCCCCATCACATTGAAACCTTGATCCATCAAAGAACATGGTGACTTGATAGGTGAAGTCTACCTCAGAGAGGGTCATGATGGACTCATTGGGGAACTTAAGAGGAGGAGGCTGATTGTTTGCTAAAGTGCCTTAGCCAATTGGTCATCAATGACTTGTCACTTAATTAAATTTTTTTAGAAGAGCTCAAGGTTAAACTATGCTAAAAGCATAAGCCATTTGGCCATGTGCTAGTTTTGGTATAGATTGGAGTGCATATACTTGAGTGGGTCAATGTTGGTTATGACATAGGTTTTATTATTAAGAAGGTAGTGGCAGAACTTGGTGTCCATGAAGACTAAAGCCAAGCAAAGTTTTTTAGTATGGGTATATCAAGTCTTGTATTCTAAAAATGTGTGACTGATGTAGTATACAAATTTCTCTTTGTGTTGTTCATCTCCATGAGCCAACATTGCCCTTAGGGAATGGTTAGTGGTGGAGATATATAGGTAGAAAATTTGGTCATCCTTGGGAGGGGTGAGGACAGGTGGTGACAAAAGGTACTCTTTGAGTGAATCAAAGGCCTATTGATAGTTGTTATTCAACTTAAAAGAGACATCCTTATTCAAAATGTGGTGGAAGGAATGACATTGATTTAAAATATGGGAGATAAAGTGATGAATGGATTGGATCTTCCCCTACAAACTACAAAGTTTCTTGAGATTGGTTGAAGGGAGCATGTCGAGGATGGATTTGACCTTGGTGGGATCAAATTATATTCTTTGAATAGAGATGATAAAGCCAAGAATCTTTCTTTCCAAGACCCAAAAAATGCACTTCTTGGGGTTAAAGCAGACATGGTAATGGATGAGGTGCTCAAAGATGATCTTAAGAACAACCAAGTGATCTCTTTGGAGCTTGGATTTTCTAAGAAGGTCATCCACATAGTCCTCAATAATTTTATGTATAAGGTCATGGAAGATATAGGTCATGGCACATTGGTAGATTGCACCAACATTATTTAGCCTAAAAGGTATGACCCTATAGTAGAAGGTTCCCCATGGTGTGGTAAAGGTGGTATTGTGCTAATATTTGAGGGTAATTAGGATCTAATTGTAAGTTGATAATTCATCCATAAGAGATAACATCTCATGGTTGGCTGTAAGATCAATTAGTTGGTCGATGCTTGGTATAAGAAGGTCATTTTTAGGGCAAGCAAGGTTGAGGTCATGAAATTCCACACAAATTCATAGTCCCTTATGGCTTTGGTTATAGGCATGACATTTGAGACCCATTGAGGATAGTCAATGGGTTAAATGAAATTTATAAATAGAAGATGCTAAAGCTCTTCTTTGATGAGAAGGGCTATGCAATAGTGCATACATCAAAGTTTTTACTTGATGGGATTGGCATCACGATGGGTGACTATGTTATGAGTGGTAATGGCAGGGTCAATTCTAGGCATGTTGTTATAAGACCAAGTGAATGATATGTTATAGTCTTAGAGGAAAGAGGAAGAATCCCAAAGTTCTTTAGCATTTAGTGATTAACAAGTGTGACAATGCAGGGGTTATATAGAGTGCCTAAGTTGATATCCATGGTGGATTCATTCAACATGGTTGAGGTCTTGAAAGGAAGGGATTTATGGATGGAAGAATATGGGGAAACAGGATAGGCGAGGATAAAATAATCATCCTAGCACTAAATAGTGTTAATGGTAGAAAATTCATCCTCTATCATCTCAGGATAGACCAGAGGGATGGTGATGGTTTCCCCCTCCATTTTAAAAGTTAGGGGTCTAAGGATGATCATGTTGATGAAAAAAATAAAATAAAAAAGTTAGGTGGGATGATGTCATCATCCTCACATGTGGATGGAGGAGAGGGCAATGAGGAAGGGGTATCCTCCTAAACAATGGTGGTAGTAGGTGGTTTGGGTTACTTCTTGTTGGGTAGGATGAAATCAAGGCCATGTTTCTCATGAGGATTTTTGGTTTCAATACTGAGCAATTCATGTGGGCCATGCTCATATTGTGCAAGATTGAAGCCTTTCCAAGCACACCAATGGAGGTATGTCTTGGAAAAGATTGGTTTATCTAGGTAAGAGAAACTAACAGTGATTAGTCAAGCTTATAGAAGAACTAAGGGTTTTTTCAAGTCTCCCATAGATTAAATGTGTCTAATAGTAAGGAGGTCTAAAGGGTATAATAGTTACAACATTAGGGTCATATCTTGGTTAATGGTCAAGTTTCCTATACTCTTGGGGAGTAAGGAAAGCGTCGAAAGTGAGGAGGAGATACTCCCCTGGTGAAAGGCGATGGAATGTTAATTCAAAAGGGTCCATGATATGGATTTGGTTTAAAGGGATAGAGGAATTGGTAGATGCATCATTGATGAAAGGGGATATGACATCCACTTTTATGGTTGAAGGTTGGTATTTAGCTATTGAGGGTGTGCTAGATGGAGGTATGGGGACATTATTGGGGTGATAGGTCATATTGCATGTCAAGAAAGGACTTGGCTTAGCTTAGATGGTGATGAACTATCTTTCATGCTCAAAATTGACATAATAGTGAAGGGTGGAGGGGACACAACCCATGGAGTGGATCCAGGGTCGTACCAATAAAATGTTGTATTGTAATTCACCTTATATTACATAAAAGAGTTTGAGGAGTATATGAGGTCCTAGATGGATATGAAGGATGTGTTAGCCAAAATTCACTCCCAAGTTATACCTTTTAATTATGGCCAAATACAACATTCATAATGGTTTATCCCCACAACAAAATTTCAAGTGTGGTTTCCTTCAAAAAATGCTTTTGTTTAGTCTCTTTGCAAGCATTTTTTTCTTTCAACAAGGTTTTACTTTAGGTTTTTTGCCCAAGTCTCGAATGAATTGACCACTTGATTTTGTCAAATAACTTGGTCCTTTTTAATTTGCTGAAGGGTCTATTTCTCAAGGAATTGGTATATTTTAACCTTTTTAAAGGGCAATTCCATCTTTCTAAAGGGTAGTTACACTTTTTCAAAGGGTTACTTTCAAGCTTCCTGAAGGATCATTCTCTTGTGAATTATCTATTGCAATATTTCCAAAGGAATTCTTTTGGACTTTTTATTTGAAACAATATTTTTGAAGGGTTTGTTCTTTCAAAGGATTGGTCCACTTCAAAGTTTTTGAAGGGAAATTCTACCTTTTCAAAGGGTAGTTCCATTATTTTGAAGGGTTTATTATTTCTTTTGGAATTTTTATTTTAGACAAAAATTCTAAAATAATTCTCCTTTGCAACTTTTTTGAAATAATTCTCCTTTGCAACTCTTTGAAGGAATTCTTTTAGGCTTTTTGTTTCGGATAAAAAGTCTAAAAGAATTGATCTTTGCAAATTTTTTGAAGGAATTGTTTTAGACTTTTTATCCAAAAAAATGTTTCCAAAAGGTATATTATAGATTTTTGAAGGGTCCTTTTCTTCAAAGTGTCCCTTAAAAAAAATTCTGAAGGGAGACTTTCAAAAATCCCAAAGGGCTTTTTCCTCAAAGAAAGGTCCATTTTCATCCTTTCAAAGGGTATCTTCCAAGGAAGGGTATAGTTCAAAGGTGCCAAAGGGTCTCTCTTTCAAGGAAGTGGTCACTTGCAAAAATTCCAAAAGGGAAATTCCATTCTTCTAAAAGGCACTTCAAATTTTGAGAGGATCTTTTCACTTGCAAAGTGGCCTACACAAAATTATGATGGTCTTTTGTCTTCAAAAGTGTCCTTCAGAAAAGCACAATTGGTCCACTTCCAAAGGTCTGAAGGGACACTTGGTAAAAATTTTAAGGGTTTAAAAGTTGTGCAGAGTCCATAAAAGGATTGTCGAAGGGCATGTTTGAGCATTTTGAAGGGTATAGACACTTATGGAAAGTCCATAGAAAAATGGGTCCAAAGAAAATAAAAGGGAGTCTTTAGAAAGATAACACCACAAATGTAAAATTTCCACCTCAAAAAATATCCATTGGTGTTTAAACAAGGACTCAAAAGCAAATCCAAGGGCTCACATCCTTCATCTGTCATTATAATGAGAGAGCCCATATCACCATTGATCAATTAGGATCTAAGTTGTTCCTTAAGGACCAATCAAAGAAGTACAAAGCCAAATAAAATTAAAAGGATAAATATGAAATAGGTGGATAACTAATTTGATGCCATGACTTAGCCTAAGAATATCTTGATTTTGCTAAGTGTGAACATTGGAGGAGTATCTTTGAGAGAGCAGGCCAAAATGTGTAACTACTTGAGATGACATAGATCACTCATGTGGATGAGAAGAACATCATTGAAAAATATGTTTATAGTTGAAGACAATGACTCCTAAAAAATTAAATCCTCTGTTTGGTGCTCAAAGGTCTCTCCCTCTCTCATGTATCTTATGATATATATGCAACCCTTGGGCTAAGTTAAAATCATCCACACAGTGTATGGTGAAGCCCTACTAAAATGATATCAAATTTTGCCTTTAAGCATTAAATACTAACCTATTTCATTTCAAGTTTTGTGAAATTTTCTAAGTGTGTAAGATATGTATAGTGACAACAAGTGATGGTTTTCATCCTTCTATCCATTTGTCCTTCATGTATGAGCAAGAGTTTTAGATCTAACTAGTCATACAAAGTGTGTCTAAGTGTATTGAATTTCTACATGTGTATTAATGTTTTGAAATGTGAAAATTTTTCCTTTCAATTCATTTGCCTTGTGTCATTTTACACATCTCACCTTTGTGTTGAAATACTTATGTTAGAATCCTTAGAGTTTGGGAATGGTCTGTGTGTTTTTCTATATTGTGCATTAGAATATGATATTTATGTGGAAGATAATCTTGGTGTATTACCATTATTAGAGTAAGTTTTCCTTTTCTACAATTTCTAACTCTTTTCCCTTCAAGAAAGCTGGTTTAGACATGATATTATCTTGCATAAAACATACAGGGTGCTAGTCCCTTTAAATCTAGAGGTTCATTTCCCCTTAGGCACACCCACATGCCTAAAAATGTCCCAACATTGCCCAAATCTAGAAGAAGCCTAAACATCCTCTTTTAGGGTGAAAGATTTGGAGACAATAAGATGACAGTTCCCAAGGTAGTGGCCATGGTATCATTGAATGACCAAAGGATGGTTGAGGTTTTAGACATGACATTATCTGGCAGGTTGAGTTGGTTATATGCATGGGAGAATATGATGTTAATACTAGCTCCCCCATCAATTATGATGCATTTAATGTGGGTTTGGTTGATGTACATGGTAATAAAGAGAGGGGGATTTGGGTCATTTAGATGAATAGAGGGTATTTCCAAATCCTAGAAGGTAACAAGGTTGGAAATTTAAAGGGTGCCAACAAAGGTAGCTAGAGGTTGGGGGTCTTCAAGCTAGACCTCTATGGATTGTAACATCTCAATCAGTGCTTGGAAATGATGGGTAGAGGTAGAAATCAACTTGTACAAGATCATCTTCACCAAGGTTTGGTGAAGTTGTTTGAGGATAACTCTCTTGATGGATTTTGAGGGGTTAGATTGGGAGGCACCTAAAATAGATACCTTAGGTTTGGTTGAAGATTTAGATGGATGGGTTTGAGTTTTTTGGGAGGTGGAGGATTGATACATCCAAGGAATGGACACCTTAGCTTTCCCAAATCCTTTTATTGTGATTTTGTGACCATGTTGATAGTTTGGGTAGGAGGGGGAGTTGGGGTAGAAGATTGGTTAGACTCATCTTCACTCTGAGGTGAGAGTGGAGGAGTAGGTAAGCATTGGATAGGTGTGGTTTTTGGTGGGATCAGTATAGGGCTGATGGGAGGTTAATCTATTAATAAATCATCCTCATCATAAAGCTAGTGGATAATGATTTGGAGATATTTTTAGTTCTTCATGTCATGGCTGGGTGTCCTATGATAAGAACACACTTGGTGGTCATTTTAATAGATGAGTTTTGAAGTAAGAAAGTAAAAGGGTCTGATGGGAGTTAAGGCTAAAAAACAAGTTTTTAATAACCCATGGAAAATGGTTGAGTAGGATTCAACTAATGATGGTAAAGATTTAGTGGTGTTGGCTTTGGTCATTGAGGCAGAAGGTTATATAGAATTAGGTTTGGTGATAGGTGGCTGAGGTAAGGTCATACATTTGGTTGATGTATTTGGTTTAGGCAAGGAGGTTGATGGGTTAGAGGTATAAGATTTTAAGGTAGGTATCTTAGGTATTGTTGGTACAGTGAAGAAAGGTTCGTTAGAAAGGAATTTTGAAGGTGTAACTAAAAGAGGTGGTGGGGTTTTGTTAGAGATAATGGGATTTAGACTCAAGGTAGAGGGGTGAGGTCCAAAAATGGAGGGAAAGGTTGAGAGAAGTAAAATTTGGGTCTTCAATCCTTTGGGTGGGTTTACCTCTTTTCTTTCTTTGGTTTGGCACTTGGTTGGTGGGTTTGAAGATGTTAGGTCCACTTTCATGGATGGGTGACTAAGGCATGGTGTAAGGAAGGTACCAAGAATTTTGGTTGATTTGGTTGGGGTGACAGAAGGGGGTTTGGTTATTTGGGTCATGGTTGACTTAGGTGGTTGAGGGTTGGTTGGTTTGGTACAAGTTTTGGTTAGTTTGGTAGAGGTTATGGTTGGTTGGGTAGAGGTTTTGGTTGGAAGGGTAGATATGGAAATAGGTTGGTCAATAGAGGTGATGGGTTGGTCCATAAAAGAAAGGGTTAGAGGTTCTAGTCTACTAATGTAAGGGAGGCCTAGTTGATGCTAAAAGGTAGTCTAGTCTAATTTGGGTTTAGAAATAAACTCCAATCTTTAGACTAGTCTAGAGAATGGTTTATAGATCATTTTGGTTCCCTAGGTATTATGTTCAAAGGATAGACCCATCAACTAAGAAAGAAAGATGATAACCTTGTCCTCTTCCTTAATCAAAGGATACAAGGTTAAGATGGGTGACTCCTCAGTGGGAGGAGTGGAAATGGGGACTTCCTCCCAAGGAATGATTTTTGAGGGAGGGTTGAGTTAATCAATAGTTAAAGGTAAAGGTGAGGTGGCAACAGTTGGTTATTTTGGTATATCAATTAAAAGAGTGGTTAAGGAACCCACTACCTTAATAAGTAAAGGGGGAGAAGATGGAATTTTCTCAGTTTGGGTTCTTAAAGGAAGGGAAGGTAAGTCCACCATCTCAATAAATGGAGGAGGTAGATAACCAGAGGATTGGGTACTAGGTGTTTCGGTAGTGAGTGCATCAAGGACCATGTTAATTATATGAGCATCATGAAAACATTTTATGTTGTTATAGAGCATGGTTTGGGAAAGGTTACCTAAATATATCAAGGGCTTAGTTTGATGGTGCATTAGGGTTATCTAATGCAAGCTCCCCCTTATCAATAAGGGATTGGACAAGGCTCTTGAAGGTATTACACCTACTAATGCCATGTCCTATTACCAAATGGAAGGCACAAAAATCATTCTCATTATACCAACCAAGTCTAAGATGAGAGGAATAAAACTATTGAGGGGGTTTTATAGGAGGAAGTTGAATGATATTAGCTTTTAATAACATTTTCAGGGTTGAAGCAAAATATTCTCCAAGTGGAGTGAATTGCTTCTAATTTTTATGGTTTTGGTTCCTCATGTTTTGATTTGAGTAACTAAAGGAATTTTGTTGGTTGATGGATGGTGGAGGAATGAATTTAAGGATAACTACATTCATGGTTCCTTTTCCCCTGGTATTGGTATTGGACTAGTTGTTTGGTTTGGAAGATCATGCCTCATTGGTTTTATAGGTAGGGTTCTTGTTTTTTAGTTTTATCTTCCCTTCATCAATGGCTCTATTCTCCAATTTATGTTCCATGGTGAAGGCTTTGTCAAAAGTTTGGAAACATTGAACACACAATGTAGAATAAATATGCTTAGTACATGCACAAACAAAGAATTCTATGAGTTTGGGTTGAGGTAGGCAAAAGGAGATTTGGTTGATTAGGCTTTATTAATGAGCTACAGAATTTGGAATAGATTCATAATAGAAATATTGGATAGAGTAGAGGTTAGTGATGGAAACCTTCTTGGAGATATTTATCAAAAAATGGTCCAAAAATGTTTGAGCCTATTGGGTGAAGGAGAAGATGGAATGCTTGGATATGGAACTATACCAATCTAATACTAGTCCTGATAAAGACATAGGAAAAGTGTAGAGAAAGAGGGCACCATCATAGGAAATCAAATAACATGAATGCTTGAATTCCCTAAGGTTCTGTTGGGTGTCCTCCTTACTCTAAAGATTGGAGAACTTGGGAAGTTCCCATTGAGGAGGATATGGTTTGATAGGCACAAATGGGTGGATGGGCTCATTATAGATATGGTCATAGGATAGGAGATTATGGGCCCCAAAAATATATGACTCCAAAGTTGTCATCTTGTCCATGAGTATCTTCATTAATTACATTTGGGGTGGTGCACCTGAAGGGTTGTAAGTTACATACTGTGGTTGAGGTTGAGTGACATATTGATAATTTGTCAAAGGTTGAGAAGTTTTCACATATGGATAAGTGGTTATAGGTGGTTAGGTCAAAGCCACATATGAATATGTGGTCATTGGTGGTTGGGTAGAGGGTATTTATTATTGAGTGGGTGTGGGTGGTTGAGTCAGAGGTAAGGGATAATTGGTAACCCTAGTAGCGATAGGTAGTAAGGTAGAAGGTATGGGTGCCACTACATTTAGAAGTAGATTGGAGGTAACCAGAGGAATGGTAGTGGTGGTGTTATTAGGTACTCCAATAGTAATTGGAATATGGGTAGATAAATTTTGGTGTTTCATGTGTTATAAGAATTATTAGTTAAACTAGGAGGTGTTATGGTTTTATAAGGTTAAACAGGTTAGTTCTACATGGTCGTGTCAAACGGGTTGCCAACTAAGGTAGATGCCTGAGTAGCTAATGGCTAGGTGGTGACAATGACAACATAAAAGCTACCTAAAAATCCCAATGACATAGGGTGGATCAATAGGTGGTGTTGAAATGGGTGTATGGTGAACTACTATTTTAAGGTAATGCTTCAAGGCTATTGGGTTATTATCCAAAAATGTAGTAATGTCTAGGTTGTAGACATCCAATTTCTAACACCATTTGTGTTGAAATTGTCAATCTTACTCAAATTTCACTCAAATTCACATTTTATGTCAAAACCCATAAAACACAATAAATGGTTTGAGATTATAATTTACAAGTGCTTATTTAGGCTAATGAATCCCTAAATAGGGCAATGCATTTTATGTGAATCTTAACTTTGATCAAATAATTTCAAGTCAAAATAATGATTTCACCTTTTTGTGCTCTAGATCACTCTTTTATTCTAATTCTTTGGTACACATCACATACCTTTGTTATTTTGTGTTGGAAGCATCCTAAATGGGAATAGAGTTCCAACACATCTAACACCACCTTCCAGTTCTTCCCGAGTCAAATTATGACCCAGTAATATGTCTTTCTGAACATTTTGATTAATTGAGAGCCAATTTCCAAATAATTGCACAAATGTTGATTAACCTTGTTTAAGGATAATTGATCCAAATCAAGAGCTTAAGTGGATTTTCCATGAGAGTTGTTGAATTTTTTTTTGGAAATTTATTTCTATTAACTACATCACTTAATGACATCATTTCTTGGGAAGACATCCCTAGACCATAAATGCATAAAATATCAAGATTATGGGTCTCCCATGCCTCATTAAGACCATCCATGCCTAGTTAAATGCCCCTATATCCTAAATATTTATGAGGGATATTTATGGATTTAATTATATAATTGGATTAATTCATGGCCACACATCTCAATCTTGAGATGGACAGTCATGGTTGATCTTGATCAATATCAAAAATATATAAATAGAGAGGCCATGAACATCATTTTTTAAGCTTGATTTGTGCAAATTTATTATGCTAAATTGTCTCCATAGTCCTTTACATTTGATCATTGATTTTTTATGAAAGCTTCATTGATAGGATAGTTTAGTGATTAAAAAATCATGAACTTAAGTTTTATAAGGAATTCTTGAGACATTAGAGGACTTAGCCACCATTATTGTTTAATAAAAGAGCTCTTGATCAAGGGAGAACATGATTTTGAGCCACATTGATATGGTGAATCCATTTGGGAGGTAATATGGTCTTTCTTTCTTTCATATGTTTATTTATATCATTTGTAATTCCCACATGAATAGATAGGCTCAATTCAGTTTACTCTTATGCATTTTTCCTTTGATTTATTGGACTAATGTTTGACTAATCATGTTATGTAATCCTTTATATATTTTAGCATGCTCGATGGGACCTCACCCCAAAAATTTGGTCACAAATATCTTTCAAACAAACTACTAACATTTTTTATGTATAATCTTGGAGTGGGAAGCCCAAAAGAGTGAAAAAATTAAGTAAAACATGTTTTTATGGAAGTCACAGATTTGTCTAGACACAGTCACGAGATTGTCTCTACAAATGGTGGTATTGAATTTTAGTTGAATTTTTTCACTAATATTGGTCTTATCTATAGATTCTAACAATAAAACTACTCATAAGTAGCAATATTGCAATCCCACTACTAGTTAGTTATGATATTTCAATACCACAACTAGATAGTTGTAAGATTGTCAACCCAACTCATGATATTGCCTAATCAAGTTGTGGGATTGTTAAAAACCATTAGTGGTTGTGATAATAACGTAATTTTTTTAGTATCGATATTACATTTTGAGTCATAAGATTTCCAAACCTAGTCACAAGATTATAAAAAATTGCTAGTGGTTATTGACAATACTGCAACTTTTGTAGTTGTGGTAATGCCCTGTAAGTCACGGGATTGCTCTATGGAGTCATGGGATTACACTGTGTGAACTTGAGACTTCATTTTTCAAAGTTTATAATTTTAAAATTAAAATAAATTCAAGGCTAAAGGACATACTAACTTTTTTATTGTAGGGCCAACTTAAAATTTGTTAAGTCATGCTTTTTAGACCTTCTTTGAAAGTTTAAAATGGATTAGGAACCTTGTTTTGGTGTTGAACGAAAAATTTAGATGCTTAGGTGAATGTTTTGAAAAAATTTATGCTTTTAAAGTTACAACTAAAGACCAAGGGGTCAAAATAACACCACCTCATCTTTCATTTGGGGCTTAAAATTGAATTCACTTGTCAAATTTTATTTTCAATAGTTATTAATTGGAATTTGATTGGCAAAAAAAGATGTTGCATGTATGCTCTTCCATCCATCCCCTTTACGGAAATTTTGGAATCAAAAGTTATGTCCTTATTTTAAACATTTCTATTCCAAGGTGTAGAGAGAATGTTGTCTAAATCACTCCCTAAAAGCTTGCAATAGTTTGGGTGACCTTAAAAATGACCCTAAAGTCTTTCTATTAAGTCATTTATTTTTATGTAAACTTGGCTTGTTAGGGGGACTTCATTACCTCCCACAAGTTCTTTAGGGAATATTTGACCTAGGGTTTCATCTCATAGCACTAAATTCAGCCCACTCCTACTAAGATCATAGTTTTGAGTGGTTAAACTACTTTAGAGTGATAGGGTTGCACATGGGACATATCTGCACTTTGGACATCACACTACATTGAGAAAGCGATGGATGTAGTGGTTGAAAAAAGGGCAAGACATTTTTATAACAATCCAAGTGCCATGGACACCAATTTATTGATTTTATTTTTCATCATGATATGAAATTCATTGTGTAATTGATCCCCCTAAAAACATTCAAAAACTTACTAGTTTAGTTAACCCCACTTTGCCATACCTTGTCAGTTTAGACTTAAGATGACTATTTTTTTATCATTATCTTACTTGATCTTGATTTGTGTCTAAAAATACTTGTTAAATCAACAAACTTAACCAAAACACTTTGTCCTCAAATTTTATTGAGAAAAAGAGGTGTTACTCTATCCAATTGGAAAATTTATCTTTTCCTTGTTTAAATTGTTATCAAAAACTTTGTGCCATATCACCCACTTTGGCATAGTTATGCTGTCCAATTGAGTCTAGACATTTATCCTATTTATTTAAGCCCCTCATTTATAATTCACATTCAAAATTGAACCTTTCTAAGTTTTAAGGGTTGGTATGTTAAATTGGGTTCACCATTTACACATTAAACTTGTTCTAACTTGGGGTCAATTTTACATTTGGATTGAGGGCCATGTATTAGATTCAAAATCACATTCTCATCTTGGTGGAATCAAGTCATCTTGCATATTTTTCATGATTTGAGTCCTATAACATATTTTTATCCTATTATAACCATGTGGTGACATTGTATTACTTATTTGGTCCTAGACTTCTACTTAGTGATTCATGTATGTTTTTACATCTTGAGTTGCTTAGTTCATTTTGTCTTATTCATAATCTAGAGATCTTTACTCTAATTTTATAGGGTCAACTTGTCAAAGTTGCAACTAGATTTTATGGTATAGATGTATCACAAAGATCTAGGCTTTGGTGTACTAGTTTTCACTTTGGATCTTTGAGTTACCTTACCTTCTTTCAATCTATACAATTTAAAATTTATCGAAAGTTGAGTAAATTCATGAACCAAATATTCTAATTGTGTGTGGTTCCATGCCACCCTCCTTTATAGTCTCTTTGATACCTTAGTCATTTATTTGAAAAGATACAAGCATACCTTTTTTGAATGTTTGTAAAACATTGGTCCAAGCCTAGTCAAATGCAAATAACATCCCTTTGTGGACATGACTCAAAGATTCACTCTTAGTGAGGTCTTCGATGGCCTTAGCTATGAGGATGAGAAATTTTATGATGGTAAAGATAACCCTATTATTTTTTATGACATCCCCATGATAGTAGGATTCTAAGATAATTACAATGAATATCAACCCCAAGAAAATCAAGATGAAACACTTCTTAGGTTGATAGAATTAGGTGGTAGACTACCTTTAGACTTTCCTATAGAAAAATTGCATACCTTAGTTAAAGAATGAGAAAAATGATGGAAAGAGAAAGATTTTGTACAAATAGATATACCTTCTTCTTCTAACAAAGGAAAATAGATACAAACAAATTTAAATCCCACAAATCTAGATCTTTTAGCTAAGATCAAGATAATAAGTCAATGACATGTGGATCAACTTGTCACAAACTTAATTAATTCATTAGTTGCCACTTCTATTCATAATGATGCATCAAAATAATAGGAAAATATGGTCAAAATTATGTAATAAACATTTGATGAGAACATAACCATCATGGATCAAGGTAACCTAAACAAACAGTTAAAGTCATAAGAGATCTTATAAAATGTTTCATTTGACATGGAACATACATTCTTCAATCATCAAGAAGCTCTTATCACTTTAAAAAACCAAAAACCTAAAAATTCAATTTGAATTGAGGAAATCCCTCAAGATAATTCAACTAGTTCTTTCCAACCAACACAAAAGTTGGTAAGAAAACATAGAACTTCCCAAAAATAACAAGGTACTAAACAACTAAATTTAGGAGATGTTTTACAATATAAGAATTAATGGCATATTTTCTCAACTTAAAGAGTGAATTAGAACCAAGGAATAGATTGAAAGGTATACATTCCCTATAGGTCCACACAAAATTAGGGGCACATTCCACCCCAACAACAATAAAATTAGGGGTACATTCCACCCCACCAACAACAAAATTAGGGGCACATTCCACCCCAACAACATCTTATTCGATCCACAAATGTACCAAATATGCATGAGTGGGATTCTATGCATGAAATTATTAAGAGATTAGAGATGAATAATAATGTTAATAAGTATAAATTCGATGAGATATGTCCATATCCATTTGATTTATCTTTTATCCAAAACCCCTTTCCACCTCATTTTGAGGCACCCATGTTTGACAAGTACAGAGGAAAGGGAGATCCACGTGAGCATATATAGGCATTGTTTGTCTTATGCCAAGAAGTTTCTTATAGTAGTGAGTACTTACTTCAATTGTTTCCATGAAGTTTAGCGGGATAAGCTTTAGATTGGCTACTTAAAATACCCAAGGGATCAGTTGTAGATTGTAAAAACATATTAGAAAAGTTCATTATCCATTTATCATATAACATAGAATATGAATTGATCATTATTGACTTGTGTAAATCCAAAAAACATGATGGTGAAAGTTTTGCCACATATCTGCAAATATGGAGAGCATCAATGGGCCACTTTCAACATAACTTGCCAGATAAATAGTTGGCTAATATATTTTCATAGAACTTACATCTTAAAGTCATGCATAATATATGGATAGCTTGTGCTAACACATTTGATGAAATTATTGACAAAGGAATGCAAATTGAGAAGGTTCTTATTTCTAAAGGCCTTGTCAAGATGTTTGCATAGGGTCAAACATCTAATCAAACTCAATCACTAGTCTAAATGGTTGTGCAAGACAAGCCCAAGGGATTTAACAGAAATAAGAACATGGTTGGAAATGGGGTGACTAAAATAAGGCATGTATTAATGGTGTAGGCTATGCCTACCCCAAATTTACAATTAATTCCCCCAAATCCACCACCTACTTTATAGAGACATCCTCCATTAAGGATATTTCATAACAATTTTAGAGTCTTTAAAAAGTTAGGAGAGCCAATTGAAATAGTGTTACAAAAGCTCATCACTGCTAATTTAATTATATGGTTTGTACCAAGGCCATTTCCTCAAGATCAACCAAAGTTATATTGGTATAAAGAGAATGAATGGTGTAACTTCCATCATGTTTTTGGTCACAGTGTGTATCATTGCATCTAATTATGACACATTATTGAAGACTTTATTAAAAGTGGTGAATTAGAAATTAAGTTAGTCCCTACTCAAGATACAAATCAAAACATGGGGATCTATAAGGACCCCTTTCCTCAACATAATCCACCACCACCAATAAATAATCAAAACCAAGGTCAAAATCAAGAACAAAAGTAGAACTAGAACCAACATTAGGGTCATAATCATAATGAGCATAATCAGGATCATAATGCCCACACTAATAATGAGCTTATAAAAACATGCCATATGACTATAATAATATTATGGAGAACATTTATTCTACCCACATTACCACTATTATTATGAAGCCACATTGACAATCTCATGTTCTTCGCAGCATAGGACCCATGATTATAGGGTCAACACCCTCTCCCCCTAGTAATACCACATTGATTTTGCATAATCATGTTGTGACTCCATTTGCATGGGTTACTAGTTCTAAACAATAACACCCTTATTCTAATTATAAAGGCTCCTTGTCAACTTAATACTATAACAATACAACTAAATGCTCATGAGTCATCATTCAAATCCCTTTGCCTTCCTTTTATAAATATAATGACTCATTGACACCTCTAGGTTATGCAGTCATAATTAGACACCCGTGAGTCACCATTTAGGGCCCTTCACCCACTTCTTCTATAAAACCTAATGAGAACATTATACCAATAGTTCTAAAGCTGAATATTATGCCAACAAAGACTAAACTACTCAATCCACAATTGAAACGACTTATAGTTTAGCAGACCAATTGAACAAAACCCCTACATAGATTTACATATTAAAACTCTTATGGAAATATGATGTCCATATAACTATCATGAAAAACATTTTGAAATAATCTACTGTACCTAATGATCTTAACCCTGATCAATTCCAGAACCTAGTTGGACATTTATCTTCATTTTGAAAAATCACTTTTAACCAAAAAGACATGTTCACTCTTGGCCCAAACCATAATAACCAACTATACATTGAGATAATAATTTTTGATCATAAAATCAAGTGGGTTATTATAGATAATGGTTTAGGGTTGAACATTATATCTCTTAAATTGGTGTGATGATTGGGATACATGGATAAAGACATTCATCTAAAAACTATTACAATCAAGGCTTATGATAACGCCGAGAGGAAGTCTTTAGGTATAATTTGGTTGTCAGTCATGGTTAGGTCTATTTATCATCATAAATTATTCCATATTATGGATATTGAACTTAATTATAACATAATTCCTGGTCATCCTTGGATCCATGAAGTACAAATAGTTTTATCCACTCTTTACCAGTGCCTTAAGTTTCTCCATGGTGGGATCGAGGTTACTATTTCTATTGATTAGCAGCCATATCAATATTGCAAACATATTGAAGCTAAGTTTCATAATTATAACTATTGCCTAGGTTTTGAATTCATTATGAATAAGAACAAATCCATCATTTCCCATCCATCTCCATCTAATTATATCAACCCTAGTGATCTAGCTTTCGCTTTAGCTAATCCATTTCCTACAACTTTTGTAAAGTAAGTTATTATTAAAGATGTGGGTATTTCCACGTATCATATAAAGGACATCCTTCATATTGAAAAGTTTTTTGAATCCCCTAAATCATTTGGTAAGCCTAAACCTTCTAAGAATCCTAATGGACTCAATTAGATTTGGTAGCCAAAGAAGAAACATCCAAAACCACATGTGGTTTTTATACCTGTAATTGTGCCAAAGAAATATCAAGAGGATTTTATTGAGGGACATTGGTTATATTCTAAAGGCCTTGTTGATTTATTTTAGAATCCAAAGTATCCTATCCCTAACTAGATAATGGATCATCATGACTATATAGGGAAAGGCCTTGGCCCACAAGTGTAAGGGATCTTAGAACCCTTATCATCTAGAGTTATCAATTGGAATCATGGTCTCAAATTTATACCACCAGAGGGTGATCTCATGACTTTCAATAGTGACTCCTTTGAAGTGACTAGATATGAGACTCCTAACAGTGACACAATGTCTCATTATAACCTTTTTGATGAGCTTGCTGACTTGGATTTATTTGATTTAAATGCCATATTAACCATAATGCCTATTAGAGCTTCCTATCCTAAAACAAGAATCCATCCTAGTGGTGTTTACCTTATTAAAGTAGGACATTATATCTTTACCATTAGATCTTCCCTTCTTGAATCAAACCCTCATTGTTCCCTATGCCTTTTCCATCCTAAACTCATAGATTGAGACCAACAATTTTTTTTCATATGCCTTGATGAGTTTTAAAATGAAGAATTAATTGCAGAATACATGGGCATATGAGATGGTTTCCCATTGGTGATCACAAATAAGGATTTGATTTTTCATTGGATCCTTTTGCATACTCTAGAGAATAGGCAAACTTTCTTGGTCATAATAAAGAAAAAACATTGATATCTTTGGGTGAAAACCTCTTTGAGGCACTCGTTGATCAGTGAAAAAGTAAAGAAAAAGATAAACCTTTAAGTGAAAACCTATTTCAGGTACTCCTAGGAAGGAAAGTTTGCTCATCCCCTTAAGACATAAAAGGTCCATCTAGCCCAAGTTTCATAGCTAGTATAAGCATCTCTTTAGAATAACATCAAATGTTTGAGTGTCTTGCTCTTGAGTTTCTATAGGTTTATACTACTTGGCCTTTACCTGAGATGGAATATTTTGATTCTTTATACTATTTATATATTTGGGAGGAACAACAAGAAGATATGGTAGAAGAAGATAATCATGATCATACCTTACCTATAATTATATAAGATGGATCCACACTCCTTGTGAAAAATATAACAAAAGTGAACTTGGGAACCTATGAGGATCCCAAAATTGTTTATCTTTGAGCTTCCCTTACTGAAGTAGAATGTGAGCATATTATATCCATTCTTAAGGATTATATAGACATCTTTACTTGGGCATACTCTTACATGCCAAGATTGGACCCTAATTTGCTTATGCATTGCCTTATTGTCTATCTTGATGCCAAACTAGTCAAGCAAAATATCAATAAGATGTATCCATGCATTAACCTCTTAGTTAAGGCCAAACTAGAAAAGTTGTTAGGAGCCAATTTTATTAGACCTTTGGATTACTCTGAGTGGGTTTCTAACATAGTCCTAGTGAATAAAAAGATCTTGGGTATACATCTTTGTACTGATTTCTGAGATATCAACAAAGCATGCCCCAAAGATGATTTTCCTTTTCCCAACATCAACATGATCATCAAATTAACTTATGGGTTTGAGATGCTATCCTTAATGGATATCTTTTTTAGTTACAATCAAATCAAGATATCCCTTAAAGACCAACACAAGACTGTGTTCACTACTCTATGGGGGACATTCTATTGCCAAGTCATGTTATTTGGCTTAAAGAATACTAGATCAACATATCAATGTGTAATGACTGCTATCTTCCATGACATGATGCAAAACATTGTGGAGGACTATGTTGATGATATACTAGTAAAATCATGAATAAGAGTTGAACATCCTAATGTTCTATGAAGAATATTTGAGAGGTTTCATGAATATAAAGTCTATTTGAAGCCTCAGAAATGTGTTTTTAGAGTCACATTAGGGAAATTACTAGGGTTCATTATATCACAATAAGGGATCAAAGTCAACCCTACAAAAGTTAACACTATTTTGGAAATGCCTCTACCAAACAATCTTAAACAATTACAAATCTTTCAAGGAAAGATCTAGTCTATACGCAGGTTCATTTCTTAATTGGTAGATAAGTGCCACCCATTTACTCATCTTTTGAAGAAAGGGGTAACATTTAAATGGGATAAAGATTGTCAGATATCATTTGTAAATATTAAGACATAGTTGGCCAATCCACCAGTCTTAAGACTTCCAACATAGGCAAAAGCACTACTTCTTTATGTATCAGCCATATAACATGCATTAAGGACACTTTTAACACAACATGATGATCATGGTGAGAAACATGTTGTTTATTATTTAATTCACACATTGGTGGATTATGAACATAATTATATGCCTATTAAGAAGTCATGTTTAGCTATAGTGTTTACCACTCAGAAATTGTGACATTATATGCTAAATAACAAAACTATTGTTATCACCAAGGTGGACCCTCTCAAGTTCTTATTGTCTAAAGAATCTCTTCAAAGATTCATGGATAAATGGGTTATGTTCTTAAGTGAGTTTGATATTGAGTACCATAATCAAAAGGCAAGTAATTACTGACCAACTTGTAGAAACTCTTATTAAGGATACTCAACCTCTCAAGTTCAATCTTCCAGATGATTCTATCATGATGATAGAACAAGAATCATAGGAACCTAAATAGTGGGCACTCTATTTTGATAGATCCTTCACATCCTATAGATTTGGAGCCATCATATTATTGATCACACCACAGGGGGATTTGATTCCTAAAGCATTCCATATATAATTTCATTGTACAAATAATATGGCTGAGTATGAGGCATTAATTGTAGGGCTCTACCTTGCTATATAATGGGATATTCAAAGCTTAAAGGTCTATGGAGATTCATAGTTAATCATAAATTAGATCACTGATCATTATTAAACAAGAAATGACAAGCTTGTTCCTTATAAGTAAATTATCGATAACCTCAAACCACATTTTAAATATCTATAGTTTGAATAAGTTCCAAGACTAAAAAATAGATCTACTGACATAATGGTGATGATTGGTTCCATGATTCAAATGGATGGCAGTGCTAAAAAGTATTAGTTCCTAATTGAAAATATTCTTCAGTTTATGCATATTATAACAGATTTAAAGAGGGTATGCACCATTGCTGGTGTTAATCCCCCATTTGAGCTACCATGGTACCAAGATTTTTATAACTATTTCCATAGTCATGTCTTCCCCACCAACCATTCCAACAACCAACATAAACTATTCCTTCACTACTTAACACATTATATTATCCTTGGAAACATGCTTTATTATAAAGGAAATGATGGAATGCTACTTCATTATTTATTTTTGGGAAAATCCAAGCTGGCACTAAAGGAGGTTAATGAAAGAATGTGTGGGGCCCACACCAATAGTGTAGTCTTAGAAAATAAGCTCCTCATAATAGGCTACTATTGGCCCAAAATGGAGACTGATGCTTGTAACTATGTGAAGAAGTGTGTTCCTTATCAACAACATGGAAACTTGATACATGCACCTTCTTTACCACTATAGTCGATCACAACACCATGGCCATTCTCAACATAGGGTCTTTATCTCATTAGGAAAATTAACCCAACATCTTTAGATGGTCATAAGAACATTTTGACTACAATCAAATACTTTACCAAGTGGATTAAAGCCATTCCTCTCACTTATGTTACTAAGAAGTAGATAGCCAAAGTTATTTGTTACCATATCATCTGTCGATATGGCATCCCAACCTATATTATATCCAATAATGGTAGATCTTTTGTGAACTAAGATGTGAAATCTATTTGTTTAAAATTCAAGAGTAAGCAAAATAAATCAACTTCATATAACCTCTAAGGAAATAGACAAGCTGAGGCATTAAACAAAACCATTTTAGCCATCTTAAAGAAGATCGTCAATGATGTTGGCCATAATTAACACTTGAAACTCTTCCCTACCCTTTGGGCTTATATAACCAATTATAAAACTCCAAATAGAGCCACTCTATAATCCCTTTTTTTTGGCATTGAATCTATTATCCTAGTCAAGATTGAGATACCATCATTACAAATATCACTAGAGCACATTGAAGATGATGAATACTATAGGACCTCATGGCTGAAAGAACTAGAACTTCTTGATGGTAAGCATTTGGCTGCCCTAGAAAACTTGTAGACTTATCAGAATATATTGTAGAGAAGCTACAACAAGCACATTCTCCCTCAAGAGTTTAAGATTGGTGACTTAGTTTTGAAGGAAAATCAAAAGAACATGAATGTTGAATGTAAAAAGAAAGGTAAGTTTTAGCCTAATTGGCTGGGACCATATATTGTCATGGTGAACTATGGATCAGGGGAATATCAATTGGCTAAACCTAATGGCTAAGAACTTTTAGAGCCCATGAACATCATACATCTTAAGAGGTTATATGCATGAATATTTTTAAACCATTGTCTACAAGACCCCTAACTTAGGGGTAACTTGTGCTAAAGTAATTTTATCCAACATTTTATCCTACCTTGAACACATTTTATACTACCTTAGCTTGCACTTCACAACTTTGGATAGTGAAGGCTTTGAATTGTTGGCACTCTAGACACATTTTATCCTATCATAGACCATTATTGAAATACAACCATGTTCTTAATCCCACTCTAGACCATCCATGTGTTGGATCCTATTCTTTGGACTGTTCTCCTAGAGAACCATATTCTTTGTTATGTCTTGGGCATGTTGTAAGCTTGAACACTTTTTATCCCTCAACTAATTATGATCCTGATTATGTCTCATGAACATTCTGAACATCCTCAAATGTCAGTTATACAAATTAGTTTATCCAAGATAGTATTTTGTAGCTTCAGACAAGTGAATAAGAATATCTTCTCAATTTAAGACCTTTTCCACACTATAATAGATAAATGACCATAGATAAATCTTTGAAGTTACTTCATGCTATACACTATTCTATATTACATTTACTACTCTTTTAGGAATTTATTATCTTATCAAGATCAACACTCTCACTGATTTGTGAGCATAGGCCATTGCAGTTGGCTTAGATTTTTTATTAAAACATCTACTCTCAGATGTGCATCTCTTTGACTAGATGGTCCCACCTTATGCTTATTTTATCTCAAAAATACCAAAAACATTAGAAATGATTTTGAAATAACAAAAAAATCATAACACGATCCACAAAAGAACAAAAACATTGCCTCACACTTTTGTACATTTATACATTCTTATCTTACCATGCTATGCTCTTACAATTTTGCAAGTAAAGAAACACCAGTTCATCCTATCCTACACACTTGCCATTTTTCAAGATCATTCTTTCTCATCCCATCAACTTGTTGTTTGCATGACCATTCTCATTTTTTTTCATATCTTCCATTTCTTCTATAACGTTAATCATGCTAGTTTGATCATAAATTTTCTTCTATCAGATTTCCTCAGAGAACTATATTTGGCCTGATGTTTATGTTGGAACATTCATCCATGAAACTATGTAGGTAGCATCCACTTATCTTGTACATCTAGAGTTATCTCAACCAACCCCTTCCTTTTCTTCTCATCCCCCATTTCTTTTGTGATTATTCCTCTTTAATTAAGGAATAATTATTGTGTCGTTATTCTTTGTTACATTGTGATGGAAAGTAATGCCTCTATCGCCCGTGTAAGAACATTTGTCTTTAAACTGCACTAACTTGGTTTTTAGTTTGTGTGTGTTTATTTGTGTTTTCTTGGTATTTTATTATGATTTTACACCTTTATTTTTTATTTCTTCTCCTTTTCTCTTTTTATTACTTCTTTTCTCATCTTGGTCTTGTGTTTCCTTGTATGTTTTTGCTTATCTCTTTTGTGTTTTAGAATATCTTGATGATTCACATGGATCTTGATTATTTATATCTTGATCCTATGTTATTAATTTATTCTTAGACCATTTTTTTTATTTTATTGTTTTTGGTGTCTTGTTTTTCTATTTGATTTTGATTTTCTCTTTTATGTTCAAGAATGTATTGATGGTCCACATGAATCTTAATTACTTATATCTTGGTCTCATGTCATTAAGCTATTGCTTTTTGTTTTTAAACATTTTAATTCTTACTTAAGTCTTGATTGATCATATATTAATTTCAAGTTATGTTCATTTATGTTTATCTTTTTCTTTGTTTTTGCTTTTTTGTTTAAATGTAAATAGTTATAACTCTAGTTTTGGTCATTATTTTATCATTATCCTTAGTTATAGTTATTCACATTTGAACCAATTCAACACAATTGGAATATTATGTCATTCTAATATATTCATACTTATGATGCCTAATTTATTTTTCTATAGAAATCACTTTGTGCTTAGGTTTCAAAATCTTAATGTCAACATAGCTCTGATGAATGATTCTCAAGAACACGTTGCATAATCTAGGCTCATTATATGAAAATAGGCATCTAGGTACTATGCATTTTAGCACTAAAATCTATGATTAGATGTGAATTTATTTGCGTATATTGTGAGTCTAATCAATTATTGGTTAGTTTTCATAATTCCTCATTCCATTCTCTCCCAAACTTCGGTGAATTACGTTGGCTTGAATTTCATGTTGGAACATGAATCCATGGAACTATGTAGGCAACACCCACTAGTCTTATACATCTAGAGTTAGCTCAACCATTTCCATTCTTCTTTTCATCTCTCTCATCACTTTGTGAATTCTTAAATGTTGGGTTCTATATGGCTTTCTAAGCCATTACACCATTGCATGTACATTTGTGCCCACTTGATTCAACATATTTTTTAGATTATATCCTTGAGCCATTTTGCTTGCCAATTGCCCATACTGGGGCACAATATTTTGAAAAACATCAAAACCAAATCAACTCTATAGGGGAAAACCATTATTTATTCTATATCAATGATCAAAATTTTCCCTACTGGGGCAAAACGATTTTATCATGATAAAATTTTCTCTACTGGGGCACTTCTTATTATTTTCCCCTTAGAGACCCTATTATAATAGTGCTTCCCTTCTTGAAGTAAAATGATCTCTCTTTTCCTCTAATTCTAAGCTCTCCACACTAATGCCCATGATGGCAATATTTTGTGTGCAACTTGTCTTAGGATTGATCAATGCCATAAGTGTGCATCTTGTACTATCAAATTGGTTATGTTTAAAGTGTGTCCCTTATATTTATGGATTTTATCTTTCCCATTCCCCCCATATTTGGGGTATATTATACCTCTCATTATATTTTTATCATTAATGGTAACCATGTGTGCAAAAATTAGCTCATCTGGATGTGATCTATTCCATGGGTTAATCTCTCACTTTCTCTCTCTCTTTTAGAGTCCATCCATCTCTTGCATCCTAGTATGTCCTCTCGAGGGGGCATCATGGGTATATTCTAATTTGTTCTTGACAACTCTTTTCTTTGAAAATGTGTTTCTTCCCCTGAATGTCTCACTATGCCTTCTCAAATAGGGGAAAATGTAGACATCCAATTCCTAACACCATTTGTGTTGAAATTGTCATTTTTACTTAAATTTCACTCAAATGAACATTTTAGGTCAAAATCCATAAAATGAATTCAATGGTTCAATATTTTCATTTAAAAGTGCTAATTTAAGCTAATGTATCCCTAAATAGGGTATTGCATTTTATGTGATTCCTAACTTTGATCAATTCATTTTGAGTCAAAATGATGATTTCACCTTTTTGTGCTCTGGATCACTCTTTTCTTCTAATTCATTGGTACACATCACATACCTTTGTTATTTTTTGTTGGCAACATCCTAAATGGGAATATAGTTCCAATGCATCAAACATCACCTTCCAATTATTCTTGAGTCAAATTATAACCCAATAATATGACTTTTTGACCATTTTGATTAATTGAGGGCCAATTTACAAATAATTGCAAAAATGTTGATTAACCTTGTTTAAGGATAATTGATCTAAATCAAGAGCTTAAGTGGACTTTCCATGAGAGTTGTTGAATTTTTTTTTTTTGGAAATTGATTTCTGTTAACTGCATCACTTAATGTTATCATTTCTTGGGAAGACATTCCTAGGCCATAAATGCATAAAAGATCAAGATTATGGGTCTTCCATGCCTCATTAAGATCCTTCATGCCTAGTTAAATTCCCCTCTATCCCAAATATTTATGAGAGATATTTATGGATTTAGTTATATAATTAGATTAATTCATCGCCACACATCTCAATCTTGAGATGGATGGTCATGGTTGATCCTGATAAATATCAAAAATCTATAAATAGAGAGGCCATGAACATCATTTTTAAGCTTGATTTGAGCAAATTTATTATGCTAAATTGTCTCCATAGTCCTTTACATTTTATCATTGATTTTTTATGCAAGCTTTATTGATAGGCTAGTTTAGTGATTTTAAATCATGAGCCTAGGTTTTATAAGGAGTTCTTGAGACATTGGAGGAGTTGGCCACCATTGTTGTTGAAGACAAGAGCTCTTGATCAAGGGAAAACATGATTTTGAGACACATTGGAATGGTGAATCCATTTTGGAGGTAACATGGTGTTTCTTTCTTTCATATGTTTCTTGTTATCCTTTGTAATTCCCACATGAATAGATGGGCTTAAATCAGTCTACTGTTATGCATTTTTCTTTTGATTTATTGTAATAATGTTTGGCTAATCATGTTATCTAATCATCTCTACATGGATCACCTTGGGAAAGTACCTGAGTCATATTAGAAGCATCAGAATGATGAGGAAAATTCTCAGCATCTGAGATATAATCCATGGATAAAGAGGTAGAGGAGACTAGATAATCTATAGATGGTTCCTGACTTGCTAAGTCCCTTCATTGTTGATGAGTAAGAACCATGCAAGTAGGTTGAAAATAAAACACAAAGAATCTTACAACTTAAATAGAGAAAAAGTGATAAAATGATCAAGGAAATCTAACACACACTAAAGTGCATTAAAATCATATGGTTAATTTTAATCTTGCTCTTAGCTTATGCCTTAAGTTATGACAATGTGTGATAGAAGTTGGATTTTAGATCAAGTACTATAGAAGTGATATATGGTTGGTTTTAGGTTGTTTAGGTGCTCAAAAGGATCTGTATTGGGAATCAATGTATGGCCTAGTATTGGGCCCCACCCCCTCACTTCACACACCATAGCGATAAGGGTGTCAGGTGCTTAGCTAGTATACATTGATTTCTAGAGTTTATACTCATCTAGAGAAATGAGTTGGTTCTCCCCTTGGTAATAAATTCCAAGTAGGATCATCAAGAAAGGGTAAGGTTATCTCTAGGTGATGAAATCCTAGTTGGGCCTTGTCTCAAGTTTGTTTGATGTTTAATTGGTGAAAGTGGTTTGGTTTAGTGTGTGTAATAATAGTGACGCTATGATAAAATTATTGTCTTAATTTAAAGTGAGATAAAATTAGAAGCAAGAAATGGATGCACTTGATTTTAAACCCAAAAGATATTTTAGTCTTATTAATGAGTAAAGATAGAGAGAAAAACATATAGATACAAAGAAAAGAAACCCAAAGTAAAGACTCAAGGTCCCACTAGGTATGCCATAATGTTTTAGTGAATTTATACTTATATTTCAAAAGGGGAAAAGAAAAAACTAAGTACGAGTACAATTTAAAAATCTATTTGATCGTGCACATGTTAAATCAAAAGATTGTGAAGAGATCCTCTTTGGCATGGGAGGATGACTTGAAGATGAGAAAGCACTAAAGTAATTTTTTTGTTAGATAAATAGTTGAGTGGATTGTCTAGTGATCACTAGATCCCAAAAGTAAGAGCTTCCTCAGGGGCTATCAATCCGCATGTTTTAAATAATTAATTTTATAAATAGAATAGAAAGTACTTGCATAAATAATCAAAAGGTACTAAAATTAAACACAAGAGATGATTGCTAAGAAATAGACTAAAAATAATTAAAATAGTGATAAACAAATTAATACTAATGCTAGATTATTAGGGTATGCTTTAAAAAATTAGGTAGGGGTCTGTGAGCAGGTAGGGATAGAAAATTAGATTTGGTTGGGGGTAGGTAGGTGGAAATAGTTGGAATTTACTACCATAATGACCATCGATGATTGGGATGATCATTGGTGGTTGGAGTGACCATCAATGGTTGGGTGGACCATCAGTGGTTGAGACAACCATTGATGGTTACTATGTGTGGATCTAAGTTGATGAATGGTTGAATGATGGGATCACAAGTTTGGGTTTCATGAGAGGTGTTGGTGCTAGGTTGAATGTAAAAGGTAAATAAAGTAATTGAATGTTGGAAACCAAGTACTTATCTTGAAAAAATCTAATCAGATGGATGCTTGAGGTGATTGACCCATTGGTGGAGTCTGATGTGATTTTGATAGAGTAACGATACTTGGTGCTTTGTCAGAGTTATAATGGTAAGTTGGCTCTCTGATGTAGTAGCTAGTTCATTATATTATTGATAATGATTGACCTATAAAAAGATAATTTTGGATGTAAAAGCTTTTAATAAAAAATGCAAATGATCTACACCTCTTCTTTTTCTCTTTTTATAGGCAAGGCAAGAGATTTTCAACAAGACATGAACTGGGCTTCCTAATTTTAACTTGCTCATGCAATGGCTCACACACAAATTTAGATGAGTTATATTTAGAAAAACAAGGCAAATGGTTTTCATGTTGGTGGTTGAGGAGGTGCACCTTGACCGTCGATAGTCAAGGTGACCATCAGTGGTCATCCCGACCATTGGAAATTGAGGGTGAAGGGTAAAAAAAAGTAAAAGGTTGGGTTAATCCATTTGAATCAAACTAACTATGGGTTAGGCTTAGTTAGGGTTCAAAAGGTTAGATTGGTCCCAAGGGGGTCCTAAGGTAATCCAAGGGAATTTTGACATTCAAAATCATGGTGTACAAATTTGTAATGTCTACATAGACCATTAGATAGGTGTGTAAAAATTGTAATAAATATATAATATAGGTACTATAGAGAAATATTAAGGTCATATGACCTAATCTATCTTGAAGAGACCTAGTTGAGCGAAGAGGCCAAGGATACTAGTTTGAGAGGGATAAAAGTGTGTGAAGAGCTAAAGAAGAAGATCATCATCTATTATATGAGTAATAAGGTATTCTTAAGGTGATCAAGTGTTTTAGGTGTTTGAGTTGGTGCTAACTCATTTAGGTGGTTGACGCCTCCTTACAAGTTGGTACTTACTAAAGACTATCTAGAATGGTTCTTTACTAGTTGGGGTTGGTACTCTATGTGAAGTGGGTGCTTCACTAAAATTGGTGGCTGAGTGGGTGCTGATTCATCATAAGTGTTGATTGAGTGGGTGTTTGTTCAATAAGGGGGTTGGTGCCTCTTAGCAAGCTGGTGCTTGCCAAATAAAAGTGGGTGCTTGGTGAATTATGGGTTGGTGCTCCTTACTATATTAGTGCTTAGATAAATATTGATTCATTGATTATAGGACTATTTTTCCAAGCTTTGTTTCAATGGGTTTTATCCCCCATTAGGGTTTCTCATTTATATGATGCGTTATGGTTATTTATGCATTGCTTTGGTTGATTAATGATTTATTCATGCTTATATATATATTGAGTTAATATTAGCTGATTAATGGTAACAAATGAATGATAATGTAAAATTAAAATAATATTAAGGACACTGATTCACCCCCCTCTCAATGATTGTGCTTCCAATAATTGGTATCAGAGCTTAGTCCTTTTGAGCAAGCCTAATAGCTGAAAGGTGATCTTAGAAGCACAAAATGGATAAACAATTAAATAAAGAGAATTAAAAACTGAAAGTAGTTGTTAAAGAAGATAATAAGATCATAAAGGATCTCAAGAGTCAGCTAAAGGATGTAAAGGAGATTCTAAATTTAAAAGAGGAAGAATGTTCTAAGTTGAAATCTAAGTTAGATTCTTTGAAGGTTGAGCATGAGTAGCTCAAAGACAAGAAGAGCAATATGAAGACCTATGAGAAGTTTTAAAGTAGCACTGAGGATCTAGATGACATTTTAAGTAGTCAGAAGTCTGCCAATGATAAGGTAGGTCTTGGATTCAAAGAAGAGCACAAGGAGAAATCTCAATCCAAGGAGAGTCAAACCTCAAAGGTTAATGGTCTACCAAATAATGATGATGCTATAATAATGAAGATAATTCCTATTAAATAGTATAATTCCATAAGGTATGCACATTATTTTAATGGTTATTATTTCTCTTATAACTAGTTTGTTCATAGAGAAAGAGACTATGGAAGGAGAGACTACAAAAGATCATTAAAAAATGTGTATTCATGGAGCTATGGAAGGAATCATGGTATGAGAGATGTGTACTACAACTATGATAAAAGAGGACACATTGCAAGATATTTCAAGATGAGGCATATGAAGAAGACCAATCAAAACAATAAGGTTCATATTCATGACACTTAGAAATGGATTGAGAATTCATATTATATGGTTAAGATGAAAAAAGAACAAAAGACTAAAGGAGGATCTATGTTATAGATCAAGAAGACAAACCCTATAGATAAGATGAAGGGGGAGCAAAAAAATAAATAAGAAAATTCTATAAAAACTAATATAGGGAAGAAGGATGATTTAGACATCAATCTAGATGTTCCAATCATAATCAATAGTATCTTAAAGGAAGACAAGAGAGGTCTTAGTTCTCATGTGATTGATAAAAGTAGTAAAGATGAAGATTTGACTGAGAATAAGTATGATAAGGTGAGTCATAATCAACTCATAAACCAAGGTGGGATGTTTTATATTAAAGAGAATGAGCCATATTTGAAAGAATTTCAATAATGTTCTTTATCAGCTTAGAAGGATGATGATGAGGCCAAGTCAAAGGTCAAGCCTAAGTTGACTATCTAGCCTGGAGGGACATTGAATAATATTTAGTGTTGTGAGAGTATGGAGATCTAGGAATCTCCTTAATTTATGTTTTTATAGTGCCCTGTAGAAGGGGTGATTCTATTAAGGCTTCATGGAGACACTCATCTATAATTAGAATCATGGTGGATGCTTGTAGAGATTTGAAAAGTATTTTATGTGAAAAAGGTATGAAGACATGTTGAGAGGTAATTTTTTGATATCTAATTGTATTTGTGCTTTTTTGTGCTTGGAGATGGTCTGTGTGTATGATTATTTAATATGATGAACAATTTGTGAAGACAAAGGGAGAACTTGGTTACTCTAAATTTTTTGTCAAGAGAGTAATTATTTTGAGACTGGTGTCTAGGTGAGAGCAAGGTTTGTTCAGTTAGAAGTAAGTTATGTCAATGCACAAAATAATGTTTCATTGATAAGAGTTGTCATAAGTGATGGTTTCATGAAGGCTCAAGTTAAGATGTTAAAAGTGTTTAGGTGCATGAAAGAGTTCACATGATGATATCTATTCCATGGTGGCTTTAAAAACTTTAAGGAGACAAGATATGATAGAGGTCTATCATAATAAAGCATGTATGCACATACCTAGTTGATATAATGTTGCAAGAAGGATGTCATGATGAGGCTTATGAATAAGCATTGATCATAGATATGTTTTATGCTCATTAAAATTGATTATGAGTGATCTAAGAATTTAAATATGGTCTTTGGGTCATGTACCATAGTTATATATGCTTATTATACCCTGGTTATGTGAGGTGCAGGTGATTAAGTAAGATATAAGTATAGATGATAGTGAACTAGGTGTTTTACAGACCTAATGAGTAGTGAACCATTACAAGAAGGGTTGTCATGATATAGATGGATCAAATATGGCTTTAAGAGATAAGGGGATGATAATAGGAGTATTTATGGTGTGAATAAAGGTTGAAGGTCCAATCAAGCATAAATAAAGTTCCAATAAGAGATAGCATCAACTCAGGGGGAGCTAATCAGATAATTCATGTACTTCAATAGTAGGTGTGTAGTATAGAGAATGTATGCAAAAAAATGAAGTTGGATATCATTAATCTCTATGGAATCAAGGTACATAAAGGAAGGTAATTAGTATTGTATACCTAAGTATATTTTAAGAAGATCTTTGATAAATAATAACATATGGGATAGCCTTGTGAGTTTGAGTCACAATAGTCATGTGAAGGACAAGATGTATAGTCTCATGATTAGAGTTAATTTAAAGACTATGATTGATCTAAGGGAGATCTTGGTAGCTCTAAGTTATTTTATAGTTTTTGAGAATAATTGATAAATAAAGAGAATGAATGGTTCTATGAATTATAGTGTGTATGATTATTTGTCATTAATGTCAAAGGGGGAGAAAAGTTAAGGGAGAAGAGATTGATCAAATTGTAATGTGTTTTTCCATAAATGAAAAAGGGATGATTCATTGGCATAATGTTTTCATTTATGTCAATATAATTTAATTAATTTCAAAGTATGTTTTCATCTATGTCTAAGATGCATCTGGTAAATATGCATGGTGAGTGGTCTTTGAGGTATGCATGAGTGAAGGTTGATGTCCAGTTGATGCATCATCATAAGGTTGTCAAAGATGACTCCATGGTCAAGGTTATTTATTAGTGTTGTATTTTTTATTGGAAGGCTTATGCAAAGATTGGTATTGATATAGTGAAGGATAATCAAGGTAAGTTATCAAGTGTTTGAGCCTTGTGGTGTATTGAGAAGGTATGAGATTGTATGCTTGATATGAAAACTTGACATAGAACATAGTGAGCTATGAATATCCTTAGTCAATATTTCAATATCTATGTAATCAACTCTAAAGATGCTCCATTGAGCTATGAATATATTTTGTTGAAGCTCTAAAGATATTCTAGGTAGCTTTGAAGATCCACCTAGGCAGCTTTAAATATATTCCAACAAAGCTTTGAAGACATTATATTGAAGCTCTGAATAAGAGTTTGTATAAAGTTTCTTGAGTATGAATATGAGGTGTTGGATCAATCAAGAGAGTTTCAAGGTAAACCTATATGGGTAAGTCCTTAAGCCCAAATCTACAACTAGACTATTTCTAGACCCTACTTGACCTAATGAGGTGTCATGAGGTATTTTCAAGGAAAATGAAGGATGTTTGACATTGTTTGAGCATGTGAAATGATTTTTTAGCATGTAAGGTGGAGAGTACATGGAAATAAACTTGAAGGTCAGTCTCAAGGCCTAATGTGACTTACAGGTCAAATCTTAGAGAGAAAAGAGAGAGAGAACATGGCCTAATAATGTATGAGGTTCTATTTCCAAGGAAACTATGGATAGGTGAGTGTTGTCAGAGATATGTCATGTTTTTATAGGTGTTTTTACCATGTTTTAGGTCAAACTTTGTAAGAAAAGGTGTGAAAAGTGGTTTTGAGGTTTCTCAAGTGCATAGAATAAAGGGTTCTCAACTTGAGATAAAATTTCAAGTGATCATTAATATGTATAAAATATACATGAGAACCTAAGATATTCATGGTATATGGGGAAGGTCCTAGATCAAAGTTCCAAGCATTATTTTCTAGAATAAGGGGCTAATCTTTATGAATGATCGTTAAGATTGTAAGATGGTTTAAACCCTCAAAGAACCCTAATATGGACCTAATGTTAAAAATGTAGATCAAAAGTTCCCATAATGGATTGGTATGCTTGGGTAATCTATTTTATATTGTATTGGAATATTCCAAGTACCTCCATGTGGTATTGGTTAGAGAAATGAGAGAGAAAATGTAAAGATACAAGCTTATTTCTATAGAAGTTATTATTACTGTCAAAAGTTGTATTAGACTAAGTTTAAAATGATTGGATGGAGAAGATAAAGACTTTTATTTTATATAAATTAATGTTTATATATATTATATTATTTAATAATGTAAATTTTATTATCCAAGTGGGCTAGTCACCAACATGCCTAATAGAGTAAAATGTGCAAAACCCAAACAATAATGAAAAAATGATTCTTAATATATTTTCATGAAAGAGTGATGGATTTAAGTGCATGAATTTTTTTTTGGGACTTTTATTTACTATTCATGATTATTAGAGTTTTTGGAAGTTAGTGTAAGATGTTGAAAATGTTGAATCCAAAATGGCTTGTTTGGCTGAGTGAGGTCTATGAGAGAGAAGGTCAACAAAATGGTCTGTAAGACCAATAGTTGCCATTAGAGATTATGATATTTTTATTGGATATTATTTTAAGGATAGTGTAAGATCATACTCATTAATTTTAATCCCTTTAATATGTTACTTTATGTGCCATAAGTTCATTTTTCCTTGACTATGTTTTGAAGCTAGTTGACAGTTCTGAATGGGCCACTTGCAGAGAAGAGTTTGAGCCCATATACCATGAGTTGAAGCATATAATGAAGTTTGTGATGAACCTAAGGTTATGAGGTTTATTATTATGTGATTTATTTCCATTTTTTTCAATAAAAGTGTGTTTATTATTTAGTTGTTGAAGATAGATATTTTGTGTATGTACATGCCTATTGTGAATAGTATTTTGAGAAAAGGTTCCAGTGGTGGTTGGACCTAAAAGGTGTTGTGGAACTAAAATGAAGTTTTATAAGGTATATTTGAGTGGAATATGAAGTTTTACTATTGTTTTTTTATGTTTTAAAGTATTTAAAGAAGATCAAAGGGTATCATGTTGATAAGGAGGCCTATTAGGTTTCCATAAGGCCTAGAAGAGGAGTAAGGGCTGATTGAGCTATGACTAACAAATGTGTGATAAAATTATGACTAAAACATGTTATTATGGTGTGATAAAACATATTACATTTCCTAAATAATATTTTTGAGGTGTGTGGCTGACCAAGTGGTGTATGAATAGTAGACTAGTATATATGCAAGGCTTATTAGGCGTATTTGGTCTAGTTTGTGGAATACGAGTGCAAGCGAATGGAATAGCACATTATTGAGTAAAAATATGTATTTTAGACAATAATAAAAGTTTGAATAAATTATAATGAGTATATAATATAATTAATGTAGAGGAATATTAAGGTCATATGACCTACTTTGTCTTAAAGAGACCTAGTTGAGTGAAGAGGCCAAGGAGGCCAGTTTGAGAGGGATAAAAGTGTGAAAATAACTAAGGAAAAAGATTATAATAGGTTGTATGAAAAACAAGGTATTATGAAGGTTATAATTTTTTTAAAGTGGTTGTGTTGGTGCCAAGTCATGTAGTGGGTTGGTGCCTCCTTGCAAGTTGGTGCTTGCTAAAGCCTAGTTGAGTTGGTGCTTAGCTAGTTAGGGTTGGTGCTCCATGTGAAGTGGGTGATTCAATAAAATTTATGGATTAGAGGGTGTTTAATCATAATAAATATTTATTTAGTGGGTGATTTATCAATAATGGGGTTGGTACCTCTTAGCAAGTTGGTACTTGATAAAGCAAAGTGGGTGCTTGGTGAATTATGGGTTGGTGCTCCTTGTTGGGTTAGTTCTTAGATAAAGATTGATTAATTGATTTATATAAATATTTTTTCAAGCTTTGTTTCAGTGGGTTTTATCCCCCATGAGGGTTTCCCACTTATATGATATGTTATGGTTATTTATGCATTGCTTTGGTCGATTAATTCTTTCTTCATACTTATATACATTGAGTTGATATTGCTTGATGAATGGTAACAAATGAATAATGAAGTGAAAGTAATAAAATATTAAGGACACTGATTCACCCCCTCTAATTTATTGTGATTATAATAATATGGCCACTAAGATGTGAAGGGGGAGGTCCTAAAATGGAAGAGATAATATATTAAGTAGTGTTAGATGATGAATAAGGATTGGCATTAATAATAGTCACATAATTACTAGTAATTGTTAATAAGATGAGTTACACCCTTTGAAGGAGGTTGTTCAAGCCTTCTTCAAACTTGGAATAACATGGGAATGGGCTAAATGTTGTGGGTGACCTTATAAGTAGACTAGACCTCTAGATTATGGGTATAGCTCCCTTGGTGCATCTATTTGGCTGAGTATCAATAGAATCTATTTATTGGGGTGAAAAGGGTTAGGAAATGTAAAAAATAAACCTTATCTATGGGTTGGTGATGAACCAATATTGATTATACATCCACTCAAATTGAACTTAGACAACACTAATGGCCAATGCATATAATCAAATCACTATCTCCAATGGTTTCTAGGCAATAATGTTTCATGTAGAGGTTGATTTTGAATGACTAGATCATGAGATAAATGAGAAGAAGGTCTGGTTCTATGCTCTTACAATCAAATATCCACTCTCAAACTCAACCATTGACATTCTAAAACACTACATAACCTGCATAAAACACCTGCTAGCATTTAGGTGAAGGCATTGGACATGTAGGGGGGAAATTACACCACTTATGCATATCAAAAAATCATATAGTCAATAAAAATTGATCATGGAGAATTTGGAGCAATTCATTAATGGTCCAAGAGGTTCGTAGAGTACAAATTAGGTAGAGTTTCCTCATACCCAAGTGAGGGATAAAAATCAAGGCCTTAAGGCCTGAATAAATAGTAGAAATGGAAGATAAAGAGGGGGGAAATGGCATAGAGGAGAGAGGAAAAGGTCATTAATAACCATAATTAACTTTGAAAATAGTTATATCATTGGTAAACAATCCTTTTAACTTCCTCCATGCATTGGTGCTCTTTAATGTGCCACTTAGGCATTGAGGTGGGGTAATGGAGGCTATAACTGAACTATTTTATTAATTTCCAAGAATTACCATGCCAAATAAAGGTCAATCACTCCTATTTTGGTAGTTATAAATTTTAAGCACAATAAACTAGGCCTTCAAGAGGCGTTGAGTAGTCGGTCTCCCTTTTATGCATATTTACCAAGCTTGGTAACTTCCTTCTCCTTCATGATGGACATGAGGAGTGTCTTTATCATATTTAAGTTATTAGTTACAAGTCATGGCAATTCTGTATAACCCACTTTAGTTACCCTCCTATGCCATTCTTTAACTTTCTTTGTTGACCAAGTAGGTCTAGTAGGTCGCTAGGTCTAGCAACATATTGTTGGTGCTTGAATGGTCATGGAAAACCTATATGAAACATAAATAACATGTGTAAAAGTGAGTTTAATACATAAAAATATATCCCATATCATGGCATGAGCCATTTTGAGTAGCTCACAATTGAAAACTTACCGAACTAGTTGAATGGGTCACCTTCTCTTTCATATCTATAGACTAGCTATTTGGAGGTGAGTTGAAAAGGAATTTCCATGTAGATTATTTGACATATTATGACTTATGAAGGTGAAAAAATTCTTAAACCTTACCCTCTAATGATTAGAAAACTACATTATACCTTATTTTCTACCAAATTTCTTAGAAAATAATAGTTTTTTAACAATTCTATATAGTGTTTTTACAACCAAATACCATGAACAAGGTCTCCTCTGAGTGTAATATATGTTTCAAGTGTTTATCAGGTAATTTAGGAGTGTTTTATTGCTAAAATCTTCAATTTTTCCAAGACTGGTCTGCAATAGGGTTTAAAGAGGGTTTTAGAGGTCTACCATCTTAAAAATGGTTCATAAAGATGAGACTTCCAATCCCAAAATTATGGTCATGTATTTTTAGTCTATAAACCACCCTAAAACCTATGATGAGCTTTGGTTCTCATGTACCTGGTGTGGAGAGATATGAATGTCAAATCATAGACCTTGTACTCCTTGTAAGTCCTATAGACTTATCATTAGTCTTAGCATTTGTTCATAGAGATGGTATCCCTAAACCAAATCTATATTTAATTTATTTCAATTACATAGGGGTTCATAAAATAAGATCATTTGCCTTGAGTCCCTTTGTGGTGAGAGATATGAGCATATAAAGTATAACTTGAGTTAACTGTGTAGGACTGTGGTAGCTTAAAGTGGTTCTTTAGACTGAATTATCTCTCATACTTAATTTTATTTGCTTGAAACATATTTATTATGACTCTAAATAACCTCTTAAATCCATTCATGATGTATAACTTGCTTATGGGTGTTTAAGTATACTCCGATGGTGTTGTGGGGTCTCTAGGCCTTACACAACTTTTTAGGCCTAAATGGCCTTGAATGAGTTTTATAGGTCCAAGTGCTTATATATGGTTTTAGGGACTCAATATTATCACAAAACTATCTTCCTCATCTACTATCAACCTTTGTATCTATCCTTAGATGCTTATACTTATAACTCTACTCTCCCTTTTCATTGTTTCATGTGGCTTCCTATAGGTAAAATTGATAGCCTGAGTGATCTCCCTCTTTGTTATAGTGATGAGGTTTCTAAATACCAATAAACATACTTATTATGACCTAAAAAAACCCTTAGATTCATATTTATTCATTTACTCAATCCTTTACAGTCTTATCTTTTTGCCTAGGGTTTGCAAGCATTCATGTGTACCTAACCCTTAATGACTAAGTTTGGTACTTGATCTGCTTTGCCTAAGTTTCCTATCCTCATGGACATTTGTAATAATTTCTCACCTTCCTTCTCAAGTTTTTCCAATAATAGATGACCTCAAAATTATACTCAATCTCTTAATTGACATGTATAAGTTTGTTTAGGTATGATTAAGCCTAATAGGCATGCGTAGGTTAATATGACTCCATTGGATCCTAGGATTATTCCAACTCAATAAAAGTATTGAGAGCATTAATATAAGAAGAAAAAAAATATTTTTCCACTCTCTCAATAGTCTAAGACTTGTAGGTATTCCTTACTTATACAATTAAGTTTGTAGCTACTAGTAAAGTTTCCAAAGGGATAGAATATTAGGCTCTTTGTTTCATCTGATAAGCCAGACACTCAAAACATGATAGTAACTTTAAGAGATAGGTCAAAATATATTTTTACGCTTATGCACTTTCTTCACTAAACATATTTCATCAATTAAACCTCACCTTCTAATCTAAGGCCCTACCTATAGGTAGTTCTTCTGAGTCTACCTGAGCTATAGATATAACTCCCTTTATGGTACTTTAAATCACTGATTGATGTGTCACAATGCAAGGGGATTATGTTGTTAGTGTAAATACTCTAAAACCACTTATTAGGCCACACCTCTCACTTATTCATCTAGTTTTCTCATGAATTCTAGTATATAGGTCTATGCATGACTTCTTCCTCATTCTAAAACCCTTCATAACTTACTAAACATTCCTCAACATTTCTTTTCATTAAAGTGAATGTAAGAGCTCTTAGAGACTATTCATCCTTTCATGATTTTTAAGACCTTATCTGAACATTTCACCAAGTTCCACCTTGTTCACATGTCCCCAAACTAATTATAATTGTATGCTTAGGCATAACTAAGCATGATTATGCCATTTAGTTCCTTTATTTTCTCAAATAATCATGCTATTGGACAAAAAAATTAAGGATCTTTTAGGAAACTAGTCTAAGGCTATGTACTATTTATCCACTATCATTTTCATATATGGTTAATTATATCCTCTTTGCTCTGCCCTGTAGGTGGTAGATTTGACCCTTTGATTGTGCAAGATTATTTGAAGGATGAATTCCATTTTGATTGAATACCTTAAAATTACTTACTAACACTCATTAACTTTCCATGGGGCTCTGAGCCATATTTCACCTCATGTCCTTAAATACCCTGGTGGCTCTTTTACCCAAACTACACTGGCTCTGATAGTCAACCTATAGGTGATCTTATTAGGTCTATTGACTATGTGTTTGGTGTTTGAAGAGTATAACGATGCTCCATGACCATATTTATAAATTTTGTGGTCTCTTCCCATTATTATTGATTCCAAAATAATCCTTAACCTCACTCAACCTTTATTAATTTTTCCACATAGGAGCTATAGCCCTGTGTATGCATTTAAGGTCTTGACTAAGCTTATGCCTTTGACTGAGTGAGAGTTCCTATTTTAGAATAGGATAGGGGTGGATATGATTAGGGTAAAGGTCCATGATGGATATAAGATAGCAAAATAGATCATGGATAAAATATGACTCATGTGTATACCTCTCAGACAACCTAAGGATTCTATGTAAGAACTAGCAAGGAACCTTACATTACATATAAAACAATCATATTTGAGATAAGACCATGAAGAGGTCATTTTGGACTGAAGGTGACTCTGTTTGGTGCTTGAGAGGGTATATAATCTCAAAAATATGACAATGAACTATTACACAACCTATAACCATCATTCAGTTACACTATCAAGCTTTGAATACCCTAAAACATAAGGAAAACTTGTCTGCAAATTACAAGTAAATAGAACATGGATATTTTCTTACTCTCACACCCCCACACATGTGAAATAGGGGTAGAGGGTGATGGATATGGTTTATGAGTACCTTAGGAGCATATATCAAACATTTATTTATACAAAGTCCTTAAGAATATACTAAATCCATTACTATTATGCCCCTTTTTTCCTAAGTTTAGACTTGTGCAAACTAAGTAGACACTTTGGTGTGAGGCAATCATCCATGATGATTTCTATTTTGATATATTTTGTGCCAACTAGATGAATCAATACACACCTTATGCCAACTAGTAGGCAATTAAAAAATTCTATGATGTTTTGGGCATGTTCAAAGAGTGGAAGCACGTGGCAATCATAACATAAGGGGAACAAAGTAATAAAACCAATAGAATGATTAAAAAAATATCCAACATGGCAACCAACATGTGTAGCTCCACCCTAGCATAAGGTGCTCTTGTAGGTTATAAAAGCAAGATTGAACCAGTATGAAAACATCAAACTTGAAGATAGTGAAGCTCTACAGAATTAGTTCTAGAAACAGAAAAGTGACCACCATTGAACCTTAAGACTAGCATGGATGTCCTTAAGGATCCACATTATAATTCCCAAAATTGCCTATAAGCCTCTAGGAATTTAGTAGTTTAGATAATCTATTACTCTATTTTTTCCATATTAACTTTACTCAATATTTAGAGCATTACATATAAGAAGATTAGTTTAAGTAATACATGGTGTTCCTAGGTTAACATCTTATTTTTGTGAATGAAATGCACAATAAATGTTATGATTTTAGTGATATAAATTTAATTTTAATGGTGTTGTTTTTAAGATTTAGTTCATGGTGTTCATGGCATATTTGTAATTTAGGATGATGATAACATATTATGTGTAAATACTTTAAGTGAAGGAAAGATCCTATACCAGGCCATGATACCTATGCGTAAATCACTAACCTAGCATGAAATCTTGATCTAAGATACTTCATTGAACCCTCTAAGCACCTAAAGGATGATAATCATGATAAAACATAGGTTTGCACCTATAAGACTATAAAGCAACTTGAGATAGACTTAAACCCATATAACCATAATTAGCTACCTAAATAAAATTTATAACTATAGACCCTCAGCCTAGCCTAGAAATAACTTGCATCAATGAAATTACAAATGTCATTATTGAAAATAACCAAGCTCCTTGAAGATTGAGTTGTGCCATGAAATGACTAGCCTAATGTGGGCCCTAGTTCTTTCTCTATTGTGCTTTGGTTAAGTGCATAAGGCTTGCACCTTATGTGAATTGATGTCAGTGTAGTAGAGTGACAAATGTTAAGCACCATAGGTTTATTCTATGTTTGTGTCAAGTTTTAACCTCTCTAGAACCAACTTGGACAACCAGATAAATACCTGATAAAGAAAATGACTTAGATAACTAACCTTTTTCTATAACATTTAGGTTATATTGCTAGGATCCACGTTGAATTTTGTTGCTGTAATGGTACAAAAGAACAATGCTCTGACTCTCCCTTGAGAACATCAAGTGTTGGATGGAATAGGTGGAAGATAGATTTACACTGAAGCATTGATATTATAAAGAATAAAAGCTGAGGAAGTGGGTATAGAATAACCTATATGATGCTCTGTATGAGGTGTTTTTTTGTGAACTACTTGAGCATGTGTAATGATGGTTAGCTACTTATGCGACCCATAAAAGATGAAGCTATAGACAACACCTTGAGTGGATGAATGAGTGCTTAGAAAATATTAATAACCTTGGTACCACTTGGAATATAGCTGTAGATAGATGGTGGTAAGGATCATTGAATAGTTATGTGCTCAAGTTCATAGTATCGATGTAATCCTACCCTAAAAAAATAGAGTATCAATTCTTGCACGGTCCTAGGGGAACATTTGTGAAATAATTTAGTATAGTTCTTAAGAAACTAATGATGGATTATGGATTTAAAACTACAAGAATAGAAGGTTAAATTCCTTTTACATATGAGTAACATAATGGGGAAAGAGGGGATGTATAGGTAAAGCTAGTGGAAGGGGATGAGCAGATTGATACCTGAGAGCTTAGGTGATAAAATTATAACAAGATAAGGCATATGATGATTGAAGATTTGAAACCTAAAAGTGCTAAGAGAACCTGTAGCAATTAGGAAGAGCATGGGGAAGGATATTTTGAATTACAACAACACGAGGAGAGGAATAATGAAGCTATAAATCAATCTCACTTATTGATGGGTGAAGAATACATTGGTTCCCTATAAAATTTGACCATTGAAGATGTACCAAAATTACTTACCCCCTTTAACCTAAGGTGCTATCTCATACACTAGATTTCCCATGAGAAGAAAAAAAAGAGATAATTGACCCTATTGTCCACATTAACTTTGATTGGTTTATAGATTTAGAGTATAATTTTATGATTGAATAAGTTATCCTTATGAGGTATTAAGTGAAGGTAACTCTAGGCCATTGGGTGTTATCTTGACAACATATAAATTGAGTGTAAGAATATTAGTTTAATAAATTTTAGCTATGCAAATTGGGTGAAAGCCCATAAGAAGTGGCCTAGTGCCACAAATGAGTAGCATCATGCTGTTGACTTCAATGATGCCAACCATAAAAATGAGGTCCATACCCAAGCCAATGAATGGAGGTGTTGGAAGATGACCATTAGGACAAGTTCCAAGGGGGTAAGCACTTTAGATGTTAGTTTCCCCTGATAATAAATATATTATGAGATGGAAATGTAATTTCTAGAATATTGTGGCATGAAAAATGCCATAGAGCATGTGCTAAAAGGTGAGATTCAATGGCATGCTCAGGGTATAACCTAGTTAAATTACAAGACAATATATTTCACAACTCTACTTGATTGTGCTCATACCTAGTATAGTAAATTTTATCCTGACCAAGCCATGATTGGTTATGACATTTTGAAGGAATTCAATATTCCTAAGTTTGAACAATAGAGCATCACCAAGATTAAGAAAAATATCTAAGGGATATCAGAGAGCATGTGCCTATATGATGCTAGGTTTAAAAATCTTCTTTTCAAGCTTCCTTATGATATTCACCCCTCTCAACATGCATAATAGTACATTGGAGGATTGATAGTACCATTTAGAAGAGCACTCTCTATGAAGACATTCACAAATCCTAGAGAAGCACTTGAAGCTGCACTTAGAGCTAAGGTAGTCAAAAGTACCAAAATTAGGATCAACCCATTCATGGAAGCATATATTACATCCATGGCTAGCCAAATCCAAAAAATAACTACTAGTTCATCACAAGACACTCAAAGTGGATTATGGTGAATCGACTACGAGATGGAAGGCCATAACATAAATAACTACCCTCAAAAGAATGTGTGCACATTGATTCAAAGTTGTGAGGTTTATTGTGAGGTGCATGATGTTCATAACTACCCTTTATTATAATTCACGAGTCAAGTTAGCATAACCATATATTATCAGTTGTGTGATTCCTACACTTATACCATAGTTTGTTATCGCATAATTGATGAGATGCATGAAAATATGGAGAGAGGTACATGAGAAATAATTATAGTAATTTGAGGGTAGGCAATCCAAGGAAATAAGGGCTATGATCAAAAAAATGTATGATATGGCCAATTTAATGTAGGATATGAGAAGTAAAGATGTTCTAGAGGGTGAGGTGGAGGATAGGTGGAGGAAGATTCTCACCACGATCATGTTATAATTGTGGTTCTATCGAGCAGTATCAATGCAACTATCAAGGAACACACAAGGTCAAGGAATGCCCCAAATTTTATAAAAATTTAACCCAAGGCCATCTTAATGTATACAAAGGCTTAAAAATGATCAAACATGAGCCTAAATAGACCCCAAAAGCATAACTAACCTATATAAATCTAATCAAAGTGTATATGACTACTCATAGTAAAATCACCACTCAACTGCTAGTTGCACTAGTATTAGAGTTACACTTAGAATATGGGGAACCAAGTCACACTAAGTGAATCACATGACTAAAACCCAAAGCTTCACCTTACCTGGACCCTATGTGCCAAAAGGATGTCTTGCAATAGGCCATGAGCATTATTCAAAACCTACAAAGAGAACTCCAATTGATGTGAGATCTAGAGGTGTAAGTTTTTGCCTCCCATAAGAACTAAGATAACCAGAAGGTTGGGGTACAAGAGATAATGGAGATCTTACACCTCATATAGACATAAGGTATGCTACCCATTTTGAATAATTTTATTTTAGAGCATGCAAAATATAATTTAATTGAAATTACTATGCGATGCATGGAAAGGGCACAAGAGGTTAGGCATACACAAAATATGGAGTATGATCAAGAGCTCTTGGTGAATGCCATCATTAATTGATGTTCTATATGTGAGGTCCTCATAGACATAGGAAATAAGGTTAATATCTTGACAAGGAACACATGGGAGAATATGGGTATGCCAACCTTGAGGCCTTCCCCTCATGTGCTTTTCATGGCCAACAAATCCAGGATGCAACCAATTAGAATTATAAAAGGCACAATTATAGATATTATGGGTGTAGATTTTTATTTTGACTTCAAAATGATTGAGTTGGCTGAGTAAGATAATTATCCAACACTCCTAGGTAGGACATGGTGTGACATAAATAATGCCAACATGAATTTCAAGAAGCACTATATGACTTTTGAAAATGGAAAGGAGAGTGTCATGATCCCCCTCTTAAATTACCAAAGACACCGTTATGTGGAAAGTGTTGATCTTGAAAATGATATAAACCATATCTAAAACATCATGGTATAAGGCACCAAAACTATCAACCCTAATGACCAAGAAGTGCTTTCTTGGGATGATGGATAGTTAGACTCAGACACTACTAATGTATCTTGCAACTGATGGGTCAAATAATCTTATGAAACCACTAGTTGGAGGTGTTATGTGGTGAGTACCAAGGCACCAAAACCTATGAGGACTAGTTGGGTCCAGATCAATTGCACTTTATAAAGAGGGGTCCATTACAATATGAAGAAGGGAAATAGGGTGTTTTGCCTAATTAAAGGTAAACTTGAAACACTCTTATGATATGGGGGGAGAAATCCTAAAGAAGATTATGTCCATGACATAGAGTCATGCATCCCAAATGAGAAAGACAACATGGGTACATTGGTGTATACTTTAATAAGCACTAACACTCATTAGTGGCTAGTACAAAGGCCTAGATTTCCAACTTGGTAAGATGTAAAAGAAACCATATGCACTAGATTTGGAGAAAATAATGAAGACCTAGAAATTTATTTATAATCTAGTGATTTAGACCCAATATCACACATACACTTGTGTAAATAAATATGGATTGACTGCAACACAAATTCCCCAAGGAACCTATGGGTGCATGCCTTCTACATAACCTTGAAGACATGGGTGCAATATTGGTATGTGGTCAATGAAACATTATGTGAGACAACCAATTGGGATGTTTTAAAGGAGAATTTTGTACACACCTTGTTAAACATAGGATATACTGAGAGGGGGGGGTGAATCAGTATATCATATATCTTATAAAACTTTCCTTTAACCAAATTTGACTTAATCAAACATTCAAGATATGTAATAAAACTCAAACAATAAACACCACACAAGATAGAGAGAGACAACAGATATAACGTGGAAACCCAATGTGGGAAAAACCATGGAGAACAATCTCAAGTATATGAATGAGCACTAACCCAAGAAATATTCACAAACACTAATTTGTAGGAGCACCAACCCCTTTACTGAGCACTAACCCAACAACTCTTCGTGAGCACCAACCCACATGAGCACCAACCCCTTTGCTGAGCACCAACCCAATAAATATTCATGAGCACCAACTAATAGGAGCACCAACCCCTTTGCCGAGCACCAACCCAGTAACAATTTGTGAGCACCAACCCATAGGAGCACTAACCCCTTTGCCGAGCACCAACCCAGCAACAATTCATGAGTACCAACCCACAGGAGCACTAACCCCTTTGTCAAGCACCAACCCAACAAAAATTCATGAGCACCAACCCACAGGAGCACCAACCCCTTTGATGAGCACCAATCAGACAACAATTCATGAGCACCAACCCCTTTGCTGAGCACCAACCCAACAAAAATTCATGAGCACCAACCCACAAGAGCACCAACCCCTTTGCCGAGCACCAACCTAGCAACAATTAGTGAGCAGCAACCCATAGGAGAACCAACCCCTTTGTGTATACGACACACCTACTCTCAATGTTTCTATCTCAATAACTGATAGTTCATTACAACATCTCTTTCCTCTCTCTCACCTTTGCTCTTCTAAGCTAGATATAACAAATACAAATCATATTCATCTCTCACAATTTATCTTCTAAGCTAGATATTACAATATCAAATCAGCCTCTATCTTCCATATGACAAATGGCTTCTCAAGCCTTTATTTATAGCTTTCCAAATGACCTTTGGCCTTCCCCCTTTGTGACCCTTCAATCCTCATGGAAAATGGCACAAAAATTGTATGACCCTTTATATACTTGCCTTTGAAAAGTCATGTGGTGACCCTTCATGACCAAAAACGTCCTTCCCTCTTTTGTCCTTATCTTGGTGACTTTTCGTATTCTTCAAAGTGTCTCTTCATGAGAAATTATGCCCTTCCTCTTTTGTCTTCACTTGGTGACTCTTAGAATTCCCCAAGATGACTCTTCATGGGAAAATTCATCCCATCCTTCTTTTGTCTTTACCCCATGGCTCTTTGACTTCTCCATGGGCCCTTCTTTTGTCTCATATGCAACCAAAAATATATTTGTTAATATTAAATAAATATTAACTCACATTATCTAAGATATAAACATCATTAAATGCAATGGGGCCTTTATCAAAAATAATTCTAGACCTTTGACATCAATGACAATATTTCCAACAATCTCCCCCTTTGTCATTGATGGCAACCTCAATCCTGAAACTACCACATCCTGTCACCTACACATACTGTCATCTGAAAACATACAATAACTCCCCCTTATTGTAGTAACATGTACCTATTCCCTATATGTATACCTATTATTCTCCCCCTTTGACATTAATGGCAAAGGGCCTACTTGGAGCTAACACTTAGCTCCCCCTCAATTGATGTTGAACATCAATGGCAAGAAGTAATAGAAATTAATCCCAACTCCACTTGTAGATCTTTGAATGTATCCTTTGATCATGCCTTTGAGAAGATATCTGATAAATCATTACCTATCCTTTGAGATTCTGCAATCAACTTATTTGAATATTTTCTTCTAATCTCACAACCTTCTGCATGAAACTTTAAGGTGTATCCTTGATCATATATTTGACTTACACTCAATAGATTATGCTTACAAAACATTCTTAGCTTTGGTTCTACTAATATCCAAACTTAAAATACCTTTTTCAGCTATCTTGATAGTGGTTTTATCTTTGAATTTCACTATGCCACCATTGATCTTCTTTACTCTTATCTCCTATCATATGCCTCAAACATCTGCTATCAACGAACCATGGCTGATCTTTATTTATTACATGCAAAGCTGTTTGCACCAACATAGAATCTTCAAGTTGTTTCTTTTGCCATGAACATGTCTGAACTTTCTTCCTGATGAATGGAGCTTTTAAATTTTGATCCTTCTTCATTGAATCTGCATGAGTATCCTTCTTCTTATTTCTAAAACTATTAGCTCTTTTTCAACATTCTAATTTCTTATGACCATAATCATTTGAAACACTGCATATGCAAGAATCATTCTAATAGCCTCAAACTATAATACTGATGCAAAATTTTCTTTAAATATCTATTCCCTCAAAAGATATACAAATTAATCTACCAACTCACCTTCTTGTCTTGTAACATAGCCAAGACCCAATAACATCCACCATGCTTCAATTTTTATTAAAAGTGTCTCCTTGAAGCCTATAAGAGACACCCCACACAAAGGGTCCTAGAAACAAATCTTAGGAGATTCCCACATCTCCTCTATTTCTTCCTTGATCTTCTTGTGTTTTTATTTTAGAACCTGTTTAACATGTCTAACATTTTTGACTTACTAACCTTATCATTTATGATGTTTTTCATCTTCTCAACTTTTGCAACTATCTTATCTTGACAAAGCTCATGCTCAAATGTAACAAGAGATTCTACATAATCCTTCCTAGCTGATTCTTTATCTACTATAGCAAGTAATTAATTTTCACTCTTAAACTCAACCTAATCAACCTTTACTATTTTAGGTATCCAAACCTTAATTTGACTCTTCTCATATCTTTTAGGGGCTCTGTAACCTTTGACATACTTTGAAAATATCTTTACTTGTTTTGGACATAATTTAGAAATATGGCCAACCTTATGATAATAAAAGCAAACAACATTTCTCATACCTTCTTTTTGAATGTGACTAAGATTTCCCTTTGACTGATTACTTCTCCTCATATAGTCTCTTTCCCTATGACCAACAAAACAATGGCTATGAAAAGAATTTGAAAACTTAAAAGCATTGGGCTGCCTGATTAGCTTCTTTGATTTGCCTTCAAAAACTGCATCCTTCTTTCCTTAGACTAATATTTCATGATCTTTGTCAACCTTGATTATAAGCTTCTCATGATTATCCTTTAAATAACCTAACTCAACCTTCAACTGATTACACTCTTCTTCTTTTGATGTTAAAATTGAATTTGAAACCTCTAACTGATTCTTAAGATCCTAAATAAATATCTTATTTCCTTTTACTTCTATAGCCAACTTAGAATCCAAGATACACACCTATTCCTTAAGAGCCTCAACCACAAATTTCAACTCTTGATTCTCCTTATTTAGCTGCTTGGCCATCTTATGCTTTTCTTTGATCTACCTTCAAGCTGGTAAACCCTTTCTAAAGGAACCTACTCTGATACCAATTGTTAAGCATGGGATATACTGGGAGGGGGGGTGAATCAGTATATCATATATCTTATAAAACTTTCCTTTAACCAAATTACACTTAATCAAACATTCAAGATATGCAATAAAATTCAAACAATAAACACCACACAAGATAGAGAGAGACACAAAATATAACGTGGAAACCCAATGTGGGAAAAACCATGAAGAATAATCTTAATTATATGAATGAGCACCAACCCAAACAATATTTGCAAGCACCAACTTGTAAGAGCACCAATCCCTTTGCTGAGCACCAACCAAGCAAATATTCATGAGCACCAACCCACAGGAGCACCAAACCCTTTGCTGAGCACCAACCCAACAACTATTCATGATCACCAACCCACAAGAGCACCAAACCCTTTACTGAGCACCAACCCAACAAAAATTCATGAGCACCAACCCACAGGATCACCAACCCCTTTGTTGAGCACCTACCTAGAAATAATTCGTGAGCACCAACCCATAGGAGCACCAACCCCTTTGCCAAGCACCAACCTAGTAACAATTCATGAGTACCAACCCATAAAATCACCAACCCCTTTTCCAAGCACCAACCCAACAAAAATTCATGAGCACCAACCCACAGGAGCACCAACCCCTTTGCCGAGCACCAACCCAACAAAAATTCATGAGCACCAACCTATAGGAGCACCAACCCCTTTGCTGAGCACCAACCCACAGGAGCACCAACCCCTTTGTGTATACCACACACCTATCTCTCAATGTTGATATCTCAACAAATGATAGTTCATTACAAAATCTCTTTCCTCTCTCTCACCTTTACTCTTTTAAGCTAGATATAACAAATACAAATCATATTCATCTCTCACAATTTCTCTTCTAAGCTAGATATTAAAATATCAAATCAACCTCTATCTTCCATATTACAAATGGCTTCTCAAAACTTTATTTATAGCTTTCCAAATGACCTGTGGCCTTGCCCCTTTGTGACCCTTCAATCCTCATGGAAAATGGCACAAAACTTGTATGACCCTTCATATCCTTGCCTTTGAAAAGTCATGTGGTGACCCTTCATGAGCAAAAACTTCCTTCCCTCTTTTGTCCTTATCTTGGTGACTTTTCATATTCTTCAAAGTGTCCCTTCATGAGAAATTGTGCCCTTCCTCTTTTGTCTTCACTTGGTGACTCTTGGAATTCCCCAAGATGACTCTTCATGGGAAAATGCATCCCATCCTTCTTTTGTCTTTACCCCATGGCTCTTTGGATTCTCCATGGGCCCTTCTTTTGTCTCATATTCAACCAAAAATATATTCATTAATATTAAATAAATATTAAATCACATTAGCCAAGATATAAACATCATTAAATGCAATGGGGCCTTTATCACAAATAGTGCTAGACCTTTGACATAAATGACAATATTTCCAACACTTCTCATTTTCCTCACATAACTTTGAGTTATTGAGTCATTACAAATCATTCAAAGAGTAGTGTTTGAGGACACTACAATCTTAGAGGAGTGCCTATAAAATATGTTTGTGGAGAAAGGATTAGTGACCCTAACTTTATTTGATAATCAATAACTTAATGTTGACTTGAGTGATGAAGATAAAAATGTCTGGAAGGCATGGAATTAGACATCCTTGATAAGGAAGAGGAAGATCATGTGCCAAGTGGATGAGAGTGCCCTTAATGAGGAAGACCCTACTCATCTCCACATCAAAAAAATTTAGGGGAGTAGGCAATTTGAAGACACACATTAGGAGATAAATGAGCCCTACCATATACCATTCAAGACCACCTATGTTAATATCAGTTTGGAAGGAGAACCAAAGATGGCTACTATAGGTACATATTGGTTTAACATGGAGCTAGCACGAATTATGGAACTCCTAAAGGAGTTTCAAGATTTGTTTCCTCATAATTACTGGGACATAAAGGGCACTGACCCATACCTTGTAAAAATGAGCATAAATATGGTGGATGGTACACAACCTATCAAAAATCACCCCTATTAAATGAACCCCAATCTTCATGCCAAGTTAAAAATAGAGATTGATGGTATGTTGGCTGTAGGAGTGATATACCTAATACAAAGGTCAGAATGGGTGAGCCCAATGGTGATTGGAATTAAAAGGGATGGGTGCATCTATATTTGTGTATATTACTAATTTTTAAATACTACCTATGTTATTGACCCCTTCCTAATTCCATTCATTGATGAAGTATTGGATGGAGTCCTAGGTTGTGAAATCTATACTTTCACTGATGGTTTCTATAGATACCATTAAGTCCAAATTGAAAAGGATGATAGACATAAGATAAAATTTGTGACAAAATGGATTTTTTTTGTCTATAATGTGATGTCCTTTGGGCTCACTAATATTCCAACCATATTCTCTAGAGTGGTTATCACCATACTCAAATATTTTATTCATATGTTCCTCCAAGTGTACCTTACTGATTAGACTATGTATGGGATTTTAAGAGACCATTATGATAACTTACACCTCATGTTTTAGAGGTGTTGATAGCTAAAAATGTCCTTAAACCTTAAGAAGTGCATCTTCACAATACCTTTTGGTACACTGCTCGAGCATATAGTCTATAAAGATAGTCTATTTGTCAATCTTTCAAAGATTACCATTATCATTTAGCTCCAAAGTCCTTCCACATAGCGAGGCATTCACACCTTTTTTGGCCATTGTGTCTATTATATAAAGTTTATAAGGAGCTATGCAAGGATCGTAACACTGCTAGAGGAGCTATTATGTAAGGATATCCCATTTTACTTGGATGTAACACAAGATGATGCCTTTGAAAATCTAAATATCAAGCTGGATAATGTGCCTATTCTTTAGTTTCCCAACTAGACAAATCCATTACACATTCATGTTGATTCATATTGCTCTACCATTGGCACTATTCTAGTGTAGCTTGGCAAATGTAAGATGGATCATCCTATCTCCTTCACAAGTCTCAAATTGACCCCCATAGAGAAAAATTGCATAACTACCAAGTGTGAGGTATTGGTTATGGTGTACACACTCCAAAAATTTAGGCAATACTTGTTGGTGACCCCATTCATATTTTTCACCAATCATGAGGCACTTAATTACCTTGTGAATAAGCCCATTCTCCATGGGCACATTTATGGATGGATAGTTCTATTTTAGGAATTCTAGTTCTCAATTGTGGTAAAACCTAGGAAGTAGAACTTGGGACCAGACCATTTATATCACATCAACTCTGGTGATGTGGTAGTAACCATTGAAGATGAAATGCTAGATGAAAAAATCTACAGAGTCTAGCATGTTCTTGAAGAATTGGTGGAGATAGTCACATTTCTAACATTTAGGTTTGTGCCTCAGACTATGATAACCAAAGATAAGAAGAAATTTACCATTCATACTACCCCCTTTCAGATCATTAGTGGGTAATTGTATAAATTAGATTGAGATGAAGTCTTACACCAATGTGTTTTAAAACATGAAAGAGACTCTGTTCTATGAGAGGCACATGAGGGGATCATATGTGGCGATTCCATTAGAGACACAATGACACACAAAGTGTTACAATGAGGATTGTGGTGGCTGAGCCTATTCCAAGATTCAAAGGATTACACTAAGGCATGTGACATATGATAGAACATAGGAAAGCCAAACCAATGGGATGATATGCCTCTCATCCCCATTCTTTCCCAGACATAATTTGAAAAATGGGCCATTAATTTTTTTAGGCCAATTACTTTTGCAATAAGGCACATAGTTGCAAGGTATATTCTAATGCCAACAGAATATTTCACCAAGTGGGTTGAAGTAGTGCTTACTAAAAATTGCACTACCACCATTTCTACATGATTCATATGGGAAAACATCATAAGTCACTATGGGTGTCCACTGAATTTAACCAGTGATAGAGGAACATATTTCCTTAATGAAACTATGAAAATACTGCTAGCCAAGTACATGGTAGAACACCACAAGACCACCCCATATCATCCCCAAGAAAATGGCATAGTTGAGGCATTCAACAAAATATTGAGAACGTGACTCAAAAAAATATGTGATGTTGGCATCAATAATTGGAGTGGTCGAGTGTCATTAGTATTAAGGGCATATTGCATAACCTACAAGTGCTTGAACAAAGCTACACCATTCTAAATGGTGTTTGACACTGAGGTAATTCTACCAATGGAATTATTGGTACCTTCATTATGCATTATGTGAATTGGTCACCTTGATGACCAAGTTTCATTGAGTTCAAGGTTGGAGGAGTTGGATTAGTTGAATAAGGTGCACACCTAAGTAAGATGGAGCTAGAATATTGAGAAGGTGCACCAAAAGTTGCAGTATGATAAACATATTAAGCATAAAGTACTGATTGAAGGGGCATTGGTATTTATCTATGACTCCAAGTACTTAAGGCACTTGGGTAATCTATAGATAAGGTGGATGGGCCCATATGTCATCCAACATGTATTGGAGATAGGTGCATATAAGTTACACATGTTAGATGATAAAATTCTCCTTGGGTATTTCAATGGATACTGATTAAAGCCATATCGACAATAAAATAGTGCTTGTATAATGAGACACTGATTTCCTGATCATGAGTCAATTATGTTGTATTAAATAGAATAAAATTTTGGCATGAGCTAAATAGTTCCTAATATTTGTTTTGTTTTATGTTATTATGATGATTGAGTGTATAAGTAGTGATTTGAATCCTGCTAGTGAAATACTCTAGCACTTACATGCATAATTCTAGCTAGGTGAGTTGAGAACTAATGCTTTCCAAGTGCTTAAGGCTAAAAACCTAAGTTATGGGCATATGAATTTTTATAGACTCAAGAGATTAGCACACAAACTCAATGTGTGCAAGATTTAGGGTGTAGGGTGATTTCAGGCTTGTAAAAGAACTATTATAGCACTTCCAAGCATAATATTAGTCAGGTGAGTCCAATGAAGATTCTTTCTCAGCATCTAAGGCTAGACACCTAAGTTTTTAGGCACGAGTAGGTTTTCAAAATTTGGAAATATGAGTACCATGTGATGAAGAAAGGTGAACAAGATGCAAATGCATAAGAGGTAGAAAGAAGACACACACTATGATCATGCATAAGAAATAAAAAAATAGAGAGTGAAGAGTTGGAGGGATAGTGCAAGGGATTTGTATGGGTTAGGATAGGCTAAATCAAAGAGATGAAATCATACATAAATTGACCAAGATAGAAAATATGATTTCAATGAAAGCATAGTAGGAAAGTAAGATGGAACCATAGAGGATAAATCATGCACATGTGAGGTGCTATGCCTAGGTTATCATAAGAAAGGTAAAGGTCATGCCAAGTAAACAAAGTACAGGAGAAAAACCATTAGGATACATTGCAACCCACCCAAAGTGAGGCAAGAAGTGACTGTTTGAATTATACATCACTTTACCAAAAATACCGTTAGAGGATTTATTGATGTGATGGTAAAGGCATAAATATCTGTATTGAATGCATAAGTGGCAATGGATTTCATGGCATTTTAAAAATTCCAATAAATCAAGGAGATACCACATAATTAATCACCTATAATAAAGAAGGTAGCTAAATTAAAGGTATAAAACAACAAAGGGCTAACTTGTTTAGGTCACAAACCTTAAGATAATTTGCATCTAGAATACAAAGAAAACTAGAGCAAACTAGAGTCAAAGTGAACAAATTCTAAAATAGTAAAATCTTGAGCACCCACATAAGCCAAAAATGAATGATTGAATAGAGGAATTGTGTTCTTTTTGAGATTGGCATAGAGAAGTGTGTGGTACAAATTTTTCAAGAACCAGGTAGCAAAAAATTGAAGTGATGTTGAGGCTACCATTAATGGAAATTAAAGCTCAAGAACTAAAGATACAATCATAGACCTCATGACTATGATAAGCACTAATAAAAATTGAAGGCTTTATCAAATGAAATAGACCATTCTTCAACACCAACCAATTTAGAATGGGGAAAAAGTGCATGAGTTCTAGCCCACCATAGGCATAGGACTCTAAGAGGTCATGAATGATAGAATAAGTAGTTGTAGTAAAGAAGAAAGCTTAGTCAGTAGAGGGAGTTAACATCACCAAGGTTGATCTATAGGTACTTACAAAAATGTCTTATTAGGAGATAAAATTTCATAAGGATGTATTGGTAGGAGAGAGTTGAGAATCATTTGTACATAATTATCAACTCAAATAATATAACTACCACACCTCAAACAATGCACAAGATCTAGTGAAAGACTAGGTGGTTGATACAGGGGCCAAAATAGAATCAGGTGCAACTCAAATCTATGAATTGTCATGTTTTGAGAAGATGTAAGAACTCATATAATTTATCATATTATGCATCCATGGATATTGAATCTATTAAAGAGGGAGGTGTATAAAGATATCAACATGCCTAATAGGTATAATTAATGGGATCCTAGACTCTAGCATAGACTTCCACTAAATGATGGTGTATGATGTTGAAGTTGAAAGGGTCAAGAAAATATTAGGATACTATAAAGGAGGTTTCACATTCCCAATCAAAGACATCAAGGACCCCAAAATGAGGGTAGATACATGCCTTTTGAATTTAAAACTTTTCCCTAGTAGTTGATGGATAGACATCACCAAAGCCTACCTATGCATCACCAATCCCATAATTCAGGGGGTTACAATGTTCATTATAGAGGAGATAGTGAATAATGTGATTGAGTGTCATATAATGTGAGAGACCTTCTGGTGGGGGTCTATGTTAATTCTAACTATTATGGAGGAGACTGGCATATCTGATGGTGATGAAGATAATTTTTGGGTCTTTTTAGTGAGCTAGGACTCCTCAACATATAAATATCAAAACTTTACCTACCCCCCACTTTCTCACATAAGTATGAGACTAGAGTAATGGGGTGATGCACCTAGTATATTGAAGTATTTAGGGAGGAATAATGCACCATAAAGGATATCCCCCATAATATGTTTGGAATAGCAACCTTCACCATTATGAAACACTTCTATGTTGTGCACTTAGCATTCATAGATGGTAATTGATTTGGCTAGCTGAAGCTTCCCTATGCATTTTCAACTAAGTACTTTAGGGATGCACTTATAATAATTCCTAATGTGTAACAACTGGACATCTTGGTGAAAAACATGGATTTGGAATGAAGTAGGTTATGACACCAATACATGCACCTAGGAGGAAAGTAACCAAAGATGAGGAGGATGACTCAGATCACATCGACATCCACCCCATCTAGAAATAAGTTATTCTTTGGCACATCCATATGCTTTATTATGAGATGAATCCAAGGAATAAGGGAATGAGCATTGAGAATAATGATGGCCTCCCCTTTTGAATTGATGATGAAGGGAAGTTAGCACCATTAGCATATAAGAAGTCTCACCAAAATAGAAAAGGGGGAGACACTTGAGGAGATGCAGGAGTGCATCAGATTGAAGATCACCTCTGGTGATGAGACCACTCCCTCTACACCAAAGAATAAGAAGCACATGGCCTTCACACTAGGGATTTCTTCACCTAAGCGAAGGGAGAAGGAAAAAAAGTCAAGGGGGATAGTTGAAAAACCCATAATAACTTTGGTAGAGATGGAAGTGTAAGAGGTGTGTAAGGAATTGGAAGCATAAGAGGTGCATGAAGATATGGTGGAGGAAGGAGGGATGAAAGTTTACATTATCTAAGAAGAATATTCCAACACCAAATAAGTTTAGAAGGCACTCTAAGGTGACACTATCATTAAAATTAGAGAGGAAGAAAAGTTATCTAGCATCTCATCTAAAGATATCTCCACATAGCCTTCACTAACTAAGGAGGAAAAGAGAATATGGTATAAGAAAATGAGACTCATTGATAAAAATATAGAGATGGCACTGGATCTAGAGAAAAAAAATAGAGACCATTAAGGCATTTGGTATGACCCAATAAGATATTGACAAGGTTAAGGCTAAGGAAATAAGGATTGAAGAAGAAAATACCATGACAATAATAAAGAGGAGGAAGATAGAGAAAAATAAGGTCCAGGAGGAAAGGGCCAAGAAATAAAAGGAGGAGAAGGTTATCACAAGAACAAAATCAATGGATTAAAAAATAGCAAAGGTGCCTAGTGCCCCCACCAGTATAGTAGAATAAGTTACACCATAGGCATGCCAAAGTATTGAAGGGGAACTTGGAAACAATGAAGGCGATGCTATCACCTTAAAGGAATAAATAAAGAGTGAAATAGAGACCCCAAAAAGGTAAGGATAAAGTAAAGCTAGCACCAAGGAGACACCCATGGAGGTTAGCATTGAAGAGCCATAGGAATAAGAAATAGACCGAGGGGACAAGTCTGAGGAAGAACCCCTATAGGAGAAAGAAGAGGAAACCTCATAAGGAAGTGCTAAAGAGAGTGATAGCACCAAGGAAGAAGAAAAAGAACATATGGAGCTGATCATCACTAAAGAATAGGGCACTGAGCTAAGTTTGAGAGAAAAGGTATAAGGTACATAAGGGGTGGACCAATAAAGATTATTATATGTTTGAATACATGACCCCCATAACTACCAAAATAAGGACATGCCAACAACTATCATTTACCTTTGATAGTTACATGGATGGGCCTCATTTTGAGGTATTGAAAAAGTATTTATTTGGCATAGATAAATTAGAAGAAGTGTAGGATTCCTATATCATAAATCCCCACACAATGAACCTATTCAAGTTGGCTAATGCACTCATCTGAATGGATTTTAAAGTAGCACAAAAGAACATCATAAATGATGTTAGAGCTTTAAAGTGGAATAAGATCACACTAGAAGTTGAAGAGGAAATAAATTTGATGAAGTTAAAATTACAACAACTAGCTAATCACATAGAGGAAGCTGAGCCATCCCTCTTGGATGAAATTGACACTTCAAACTTCTTAGAGGTTGACAAGGTGTGTATACTAATGGAACAAATACTCCAAATGATGAGGGTAGAGCTGGTGCCAAAATAAGAGGAGGACCCATGTTCTAAAATAAATCAAGAGCTATCTATAAATATCAAAGAGGTGGAATACCTCTTCATAAAACTAGAATAAGGCATAGAGGCAACCGATGCCATCTTCATGAACTTCTCCAACCAAGCATCGATCATTGATGCATACCTCAAGTAGGTAAAAGGGAAAAGGGAAGAGATGATGGTAAATACATACACTGTTAGTAGGATTGAGTGTATATAGATCATGGAAAAGGTTAATACCCTGAGCACCTAGATAAAAAACCAAGAGCAAAACCTAGAAAAACTCTTATGTGCCCTAGAAACAAAGGCCAATGATCAAGGGGAAATATTATCTGGAGGAGTGATGAGGGAAAAGGAAAGGATATAAACCTTCATAAAAGAGTTAGAGAAAACCAATGTACTCACTCTTAGCATCACCTCAATATATATTTATAGTGTTGTTGAAGAAATCAAGATTTACATCCAGGGCTTTAAAGACTTCTGTGCTAAATTAAAGGAGAATGTGTCAGAGTTCTACATGGATAGGGCATTGAAATAATAGTTTGAGGATAGACTAGATATTTTTTATGAGGTAATAGTGGGCCCCTTTTGCCTAAGTCTAGACCTATTTCAACTCAATATACACTTTGGCATGAGGAAATCATTAATATGATTACTATTTTGATATCTTTTGCCCCATCTAGATGAATTGACACACACTTTATGCTAGCTAGAATGTGGCTAGCAAATTTTATGATGTTTGGGCATCTTCAAAGAGTGGAAGCACATGGAAATAATGGTATAAAGGGCATAAAGTAATGGAGTTGGTGGAATGATTAATAAAATTTCCATCTCGATAAATGGTGTGTACAACTCCATGCTAGTAGAAGGTGCTCCTATATGTTATAAAAGTAATCTTGAACTAATATGCAAATGCCTAACTTGGAGATAATGAAGCTCTACAGAATTGGTTCCATAAATAACAAAGCAACTACCGTTGAACCTTAATACTAGCATGGTTGTCCTTAAGTCTCCACATTGTAGTGTACAGGCTCACTTATGTGTCTCTAGACCTTTAGTAGTTTAGATAAGCTATTACTCTATTTTTTCCATATTAACTATACTTAGTATTTGGAACATTAAGTATAAGAGGATTGGTTAAAGTAATACATGGTGTTTCTAGGTTAACATATTAGTTTTGTGGTTGTAATGCATAACAAATTCTATGATTTTAGTGATATAAATTTAATTTGAATGATGTTATTTGTAGGCTTTGATTCATGGTGTTGATGGCATCTCTATAATTTAGGATGATGATAACATATTATGTGGAAATAATTTAAGTGTAGGAAAGATCCCATATAAGGCCATGATACCTATGCGTAAAGTGCTAGCCCAACATGAAATATTGATCTAAGATACTCCATTTAACCCTCAAAGTGTCTGAAGGACACTAAGTATGATAAAACATAGGCTTGTGCCTATAAGAATACAAAGAAACCTGAGATAGACTTGCACCCATATGAACAAAAGTAGTTACCTAAATAGAATTTGCACCTATAAACCCTCATCTTAGCCCAAAAATTGCTTGAATTGATGAAATTTCAAATATTATTGTTGTAAATAACCAAGACCCTTGAATATTTAATTTTTCCATGGCACAACTATCCTAACACGGGCCTCGATTCTTTCTATGCTATCTTTTGAGTGAGTGCATAAGGTTTGTGCCTTATGTGAATTGATATCAACATAGTAGTGACAAATGTTGAGTACCATGGGTTTATCCTATGTTTTCACTAAGTTATAAACAATCTATAACTTATTTGGATAGCCATATAATCATCTAATATAGTAAATGACTTAGATAACTGACCCTTTTCTACAATAATTACACTTTCTAACCCCTGTATAGATGAATAAACTCATTGGAGTGGATAAGTTGTTAATGTTTGTTCATAAAGATCAGGTCATGAAGCTAAAAAAAATGACATGGATGAGAAGGTCAAGGGACCTCCTTTCTCTATCTAAGAGACTTGCTCCTGATATTCTGTCTCTTGTACGGAATGTATGAAAACTTGAAAAGATTGCCTAGGCTACCAAGGAACCTAGTGAAGAGAGAGGAATGGTTTTGGTTTTTTATTTCATCATTTTAACATTAAAATTCTTGTAGACATCTATAATAATCACCTTTAAAATATCCAATCCCCCTTTTTATGGAACTATTCATATAAGTTTTTACAATCTATAAAAAACACCTAAAAACCCTCTTTTTCTACATTTCTGCTAGTTCCTAATCTTGAACCACCATTTAAGGGAAGAGGGAGGGGAAAAATGAGTCAAATGACATTTAAAATTGAGTTTTATGGAAATATGAGTTAAAAGGATGCATATTTGGCATGTATGGGGCCCATTTGGCTAGTGGGAGGTGGAAATGAGCCTTAAAAAGGATCTTCATGATGTGAAATGCTTAGTCATGACCATGTAATAATAATGGGACCTCCTCAAGACATTTATAGTGTGATTTTTTTCAGACTCTTTCCTCTTTAAAAGGTTTACAAGACAAACAAGCTTATGTGAGGCATTTTGAGGGTCTTTTAGTAGCTTAAAAGAGCTAATCAGGGTCTAAGGAAAACTTGAATAACCATACTATAGGGAATGACTTTATACACACCATCAAGCTTTGCACTAGGATATAATCATGTTTTAGATACATTTAATATTGATCATAAGGCTCTTTATCATCTTTAAATGACCTAAATAGGCTTAAAACTCATAATAATAGGAGCCTCAATCTTGTCAAACATTTTCATCTTCTACTAGGGATATTTAAGCCTATCAAACATGCTTAAGACCATCCTTATAGCCTAAAAACAACCTTATTAATTAATCTATTATAATGTGAGACATCTAAACAAGATTAAAAGACTTTAAGAGACATCCGTAGGATGATTTCTAGTTAAGGCACTATAGGTAAGCTCAAAAGGGTTCTCATGCAAGTTTTTGATGGTAGGGGTTGAAATTTGGCTTGTAAGGCCAAAATGTCAACATTTTTAGAAAATTTGAGGGGTGAAGAGCCTATTTATCAAGATAACCTAGTAAATTTTCATGAAAGTGATGACTCTCACATGATAACAAGACTTGGATGACTACCTTATTGGATTGCCAAACAACTAGTACTTTTATGAAACTCTTTAGGATTATAAAAATTCAAAGGACACAATGAAGACAACTAAAGAAACACACCTAACACCTAATAATCAAATAAAAAAGACACCAAAATAACTAAGACAATTAACTAAAAACTTGTGTATGACACACTTATTGAAACATGGCATCACACTACTAGAAACAATTAACTAAAACACACCTCATTTCTCCTCCAGGATCAAAAGGGAAACTCCTTTGATCAAGTTGGCTCCATGAGTTTAGATTTCCAATTGATGATTGAAGTGAAATCAGGTATATGGAGACTTCTACTTATAATTTAAGATAATATCATGCTCATGGACTCTTAGGAGAGTATCTGGACCTTCTAGTTCCATCCGCAGGTTCATGGGTTGTCTAGGTGAGTCAATCACCCAATCATACTCATTCCACACTTTCCTTACATAAAAAATATAATTTCTACCTTAGTCATGGGCTAATCTTGATCATGTTGGACATCTTAAAGTAATCTTTGTGCTATGGTTGAAAGGCTGGGTTATAAGGGAGTTGTATCTTGTTTCATGATTGCTTAAGGCTAATTAAGTTTAGTTACACCCTCTAAGAGTGAAGATGATTCTACAAGTGGAATAAGGAGCTAGTAACCTTGTTTTAAAACATCAAACAAGTCATTTTTAGATAGGGTAGCCTCTTAAAAAGACATTTCTATGGGGATACCTTATTCTTGTTTGATGACATTGCCCTCTTCAACTTGGACTAGATCATAACATGTTTTAAAAAGAGAGTACCCTATCCCTATGATGCAAAAAAAAATTCTTGATTGATCATTTAAAGTTCATTCATCCTCATTAGCTGGTCTACACTTTCCTTCTATAATTGTTACAAGTTATTGATGATTACCATGATGAAGGGCATCTATCATATCATTAAGGTGGTCTTGGAAGTGATATTCTTCTTTATTCATTGATGTGTCTTTCTTTTGTGTCTCAACTTATTCTTGTAGCCCATCCTCTCTACATATTTGAAAGCCAAGTTGTGCTCCTTCTTGACAAGAGGTGTCCCAATGACAAGCTCCTCTTCAAGCTCACCCAAATCATAATCATCAGTTACCAATTTAATTTGACTTTCTTTGCTCACCTCTTCAAGATTAGGCTCTCTCTCAAGGAGTGGCATGGGATATTCTTGGAATGACTTTAGGAGAAATGACATGTATGCCTCATTTACTTCATTCATCTACTTATTCCCATCAACCATCATCACTTCCTCCTTATACACATTATTTTGAATGGATTTCAATGAGGGAAATGTTTTTAGACTCTTTAGGAGGGAAGGGTGGGGATTGCATGATCTCAATTTTGATTTCCACTTTGACACTTGGGCTTATGCTTAATTTCTCCTTTCTTCCCCTTGATTACTACATTTGTTTCCATGTTGGGAACTTGGTTTTATGATATTCTTTCATTGTGTGTATTGTATCTTGGGGCATGAATGGAGGTGTCTTCAATTGAGATTGTGTTTCTTTTATACTCCTTCTTGGATAAATTTATGTGATGGAAAGGTTGAGAAGGATTATGATCAAATTTGAGGTTTTTGACACTCATTTGATTGAAACTCTTGAGAAGTGGTAAGAAGCTCGACATAAGAATGATATGTGATGAAAGAGGGTACATAATATTGATGTTGGTGAACCTGATGCTCCTCATATATTTCCTTCCTTTCCTCAATATTTGAAATTAGATACTCTATATTCAATATGTCACTATTGACCCTTGAATGACCCTCCCTCATGAAAAATACCCACTCTTCTTTGGCCTATTGTAATGAATTCCTCATGCTCTAATTCACATGCTTAGGGATTCATTGGCCATACCCTCTCAGGATGTCAATGTTGACATGTGTTTTTCATATCCTAACAATGTCTATTTAAGGCTTGCTATGGATTGACTTTGACTATGAATAGGTTGACCAAGAGCATCATGATGCTTCTATGATTGATTAGATTGATAAGTAAGATGTTAAGGAGTTAGATGAGGTTCACAATGGGGTTAGTAATATTGGCAATAAGGAGACTCATTATAGGGATGATAAGGGTGAATGTAAGGTTGATAGGGGTTAGAATAAGGCTGATAAAGATCATAATAATATTATAATGAATCATAGGGATGTTGATAGGGAAGTGAATGATAGGATTCTTCCCCATATACAACCATGAATCATCATTAAATACATGTATAACAAAGTAACTATGAACAAAATCCTTTCTTATCCTTGAAGTGATGACTTTTTAATGCCTTCTAGTATTTAATCTGACTGGAAATCTAGTCCTCAAGTAGTTAAAGCTTTTTGAGTTGAGTGCAAGGTTGTAAATGAGTGATCCAATGCCTGACACTGGTCCCATTGAGCATTCTATAACTATTAGCAACCCAATTTACACCCTTTTAAGGAGGTTTTTTAGGCCTATTTCAAAATTTTACTAATATGGGAATGGCCTAAAGGCTATGGGTGACCTTATAACTAGACCAAGCATCTAGATTATTGGGATAACTCCTTTGATGCATCTACTTGGTTAGTATCACTAAGACCTATTGATTGGGGTGAAAAGGGATAAGAAATGAATAAAATAAACCTACTCTGTGGGTAGTGATGCACCAATATTTATTATCCATCCACTCAAATTGAACTCATACAACACTAATGGATAATGCATATAACTGAATCACTATCTCCAATGGTTTCTAGGAAATAATTTTTCATGTAGAGGTTGATTTTGGATGATTATATCATGAGGGAAATGAGATTAAGGTATAGTTATAGGCTCTTATAGTCAAATCTCCACTCTTAAACTCAGCCATTAACATTCTAACACCCTACATAACTTGCATAAAACACCTATTAGCATACAGGTAAAGGGATTGGACATATAGAGGGGAAATTACATAACTTGTGCATATCAAAAAATCATAGACACACTAGAAACTGATCATGGATAAGTTGGAGCAATTCATTAATAGTCTAAGAGGTCCATAAATTACAAATTATGCAAAGTTTCCTCATACCCAAGTGAGGGATACAAATCAAGGCCTTAAGGCCTAAATAAATAGTAGAAAGAGAAGATAAAGAGGGGGGAAATGACATGGAGGAGAGAGGAAAAGGTCACTAGTGACCATAATAAACTCATACAATATTTATATTAGTTACAATTAGTCCTTCTAACTCCCTCCATGCATTGGTGATCTTCAATGTGCTCCTTGGGCATTGAGGTGGGGTAATGGAAGATGTAAATAACATATTTGATTCCTTTAAAAATATGACCATGCCCAAGAAATGTCAATCACTCTTCTTGTGGTAGTTACAAAGTGTAAGTAAGGGCAACTAGGCCTTCAAGAGGCATTGAGTAACCTATCTCCCTTTTGTACATGTTGACCAAGCTTAGTAACTACCTTATCCTTCATGATGGACATAAGGAGTGTCTTGATCATCTTTAATGTATCAGTTATAAGGCATGGTAACTCTGTATGACCCATTTAAGCTTCCCTCCTACATAATTCTTCAACTTTCATTGTTGACCAAGTAGGCCTAGTAGGCCACTAGGTCTTATGACATAGTGCTAGTGCTTAAATGGTCATGGAAAACCTATATTAAACCTTGATAACATGTGTATAAGTGATTTTTATGCTTTAACCTATATCCCATACCATGTTGTGATCCATCTTGAGTAGCTCACACTTGAAAACTTACCAAACTAGGTGACTGTGTCATCTTATCTTTCATATTTGTAGACTGGTTATTTGTAGATGAGTTGCAGAGGCATTTCTAGGTGGATTATTGGACATATTATGACTTGAGAAGATGAAACAAGTCTTAAACTTCCCCTTTAATGATTGAAATATTCTCAAACAACCCTATACCTTATTTTCTTCCCAATTTCTTAGAAAAGTACAATTTTTTGATAATTCTATATAGTGCTCATTAAAAAAAATACCATGACTAGGGTCTAATATGAGATTAATAGATGTTTCAAGTGTTTATTAGGTCATTTAGGAGTGTTTATTTGGAAAAATCTTCACTTTTTCCAAGACTGGTCTATAATAGGGTTTAAGGAGGGTTTTAGAGGTCTACCATCTTAATGATGGTTCATAAATATGAGACCTCCAATCCTAAAATTATGGTCATGTATGTTTATTCCATATACCCCCCAAAACCTTTGACAAGCTTCAGTTCCCATGCAACTAGTGTGGAGAGATATAAATGTAAGATGATAGACCTTGCACTCCTTATAAGCCTTATAGAATTTTCAACATTATTAACATTCATTAATAGAATGGGGTTTCTACAACCAACTCTCTCCTCCATGTATTTTAAGTACACAAGGGTATCCAAAATCTCCTATGATCATTTTCCCTGAGTCCCTCTGTGGTGAGAGATATGAGCATCAAAAGTACAACTTGAGTTTATTATGTAAGACTATGATATCTCAAAGTGGTTATTTATAATGAATTATCTCTCATACTTTATTTTATCTACTTGAAACATATTTATTATGACCTAAAACAACCTCTTATACCCCTTCATGATGTCTAAATTTCTTAGGGGTATTTGAGTATACTCCCATGGTATTATGGGTTCTCTAGGCTTAAATAGGTTTATAGGTCCAAGTGACCTATAGATGGTTTGAGGTACTCAATCTCATCACAAAACTAACTTCCTCATCTTCTCTTAAACTATGTATCTATCCTCAGATTCTTATACTTCTAACTCTACTCTCCTTTTTCATTATTTCATGTGGCTGGTTATAGGTAATAATGATAGCGTGAGTGATCTCCCTCTCTACTAGAATGATGAGGTTTATAAATACCAAGAAAAATACTTCTTATGAGCTAAAAATAACCTTAAATTCATGTTTTTCATTAACTTAGTCCTATGCACTCTCATATTTTATCTTAGGGATTGTAATCATTCATGTCTACCTAACCCTTAGTGACTGAGTTTGGTGCTTGTTCTGCTTTACCTGAGTTTACTATCCTCATGGACATTTTTTAGACTTTATCACCTTCCCTCTAAGGTGTTTCCAATACCATATGACCTAAAAATTATGCTCAATCCCTTAGTTGACATATACATGTTTGTTTAGGCATGGTTAGGCCTAATAGGCTTGTGTAGGTCAATATGCCCCCATTAGATCCTAGGATTAGGACAACTCAATACAAGTACATATATCATTCATATAATAGGAAAACAATCTATTTTCACTCTCTCAATAGTATAAGACCTATAGGTGTTACTTCTATAGTTAAGTCTGTAATTACCTAGTTTAGGCCCAAAAGGGCTAGACTATTATGCTCTTTATTTCATCTAATGAGTCAAATACTCAAGGTGAGATGGTAAATTTAAGATATAAGTCATAGTGACTTTTTACCCTTCTGAACTTTATTCACTAAGCATATTCCATTAGTCAACCCTCACCTTCTAATCCAAGGCCCTACCTGTAGGTAGTCCTTCTAAGTCTACCTGATCTAGATGTATATATTACTCCCTTTATGGTACTTTGAATCACTAATTTATGTGTTACAATGAAAGGGGATTCTTTTACTAGTGTAAATAATCAAAAACTACTTATTAGGCCACACTTCTCACTCAGTCATCTAGTTTTCTCATGAATGCATGTATATAGGCTTATGTATGATTTCTTCCTCATGCTAAGACCCCCTATCCTCAAAATTTATTGTCATTAAAGTGACTCTAAGAGCTCTAAGAGCCTATTCATCCTTTCATGATTTTCAAGAAATTATCTCAACATTTCACCAAGTGTCATCTTGCTCACATATCCCCAAACTAATTATAACTATTTGCTTTAGCATACCTAAGCATGATTAGGCGATATAGGTCATTTATTTTCTCAAATAATAATGCTACTAGACATAGACATTAAGGATATTTTAGGAAACAAGTCAAAGGCTATGTACTCTTTCTCTACTATCATTTTCATATATGGTTGATTATATCATTTTTACTCTACCTTATAATGGAATATTTTCCCCTTTGACTGTGCAAGCTTAATTTAAGGATTAATTCTTGATGCAGAGTATATACCAAGAGACCAATCTTAACCTTGACAATGATTTATAAGCTCAGTCTTCTTGCAATGATTCTATTTTTAATTGATAATTTTGTGGTTTTATATACTAAATCTTGTTTGTCTATATCTCTTTATCCCTCTTTACACTTTTGACAAGTTACCAACATCATTTAGACCTTAACTCTTCCCTTTACACAACCCTATATACTTTTCTCTCAATCCTTCTAGCCCTATTTTACTCAAAATACCCTATGTGTGGACATGTACCATACAATATTGAAAAACTAATTATGGTTTCAACAACCCTCTATCAATATAAACCTATTCTAAAAGTTTTAGTCCATTCATTTTTAAGACGCTTTTCTAATCTCAAATTGCTCACTGTTGTCTTGTGTTAGGTCTCTTATGTCTTTTATCATTGTTGAACACACTCAGACCTCAATATAAGTATGAAACATTTTGGAAACCTATTAATCATTTTAAACACATAAAAAAGGGCCAAATTACAAAAAATTATGAGTTTTGACTAGTTAGAATCAAAGATATGGTGTAAACCCTAATTTAGGGGTTTTTAGAGCCTATCACAGACTGAGAACACACTTAATTCCACTAGAAACATTATATTACATTTCAAAGATCCATAATAGGCTTGAAAGGTCTATATGGACCATACACACATTACCTAATCCTTGGATGTCATGGTTCAATCCACTGTCATGCTTTTTCACACCAAAGTCCTCTTGAATGTGTTAAGAAAAGTCTTTATATAGGTCTATGTTCAAGTTTTATATCTCAAAATTCATTCTTGTTACAACATAATATTCTAAAAACATTTAATAGACATAAATACACTTACTAGAACATTCTAAAAATTTTGAAATTTGATTCTTTGATCTTGTCTTACAAGAATTCCAATACTCAGTCTGCAAACAAGAAAACTTACACAAGATAGGGGACTATTTACACTTATTTGAATAGTGTTCTATCTTTATCTATTATTCTTTTAACTTCCTTCCTCAAATAAACATAATTTTTCCATAAACAATATCAAACAAACTTTAGAAGCATCATGATCAGTTACCAAACTTTATTCAATCACCAAACTTGAAATACACAATCTATATCATTGAATAATCAACAAGGTTTTGTGTCAAAAAATGTCTCAATTGTTAACCCTTACAATCGTATCCTAAAAAAACTTACCAAAACCTTTTTTAGGAATCGTTAACAATCTTTATCAAGTTATCATTTTCCATGTAACTTGTCAAATAAAATCTAAAACATTAGTGTTTCTTACCAGAATAGGGTCTACACTTTGTGACCCTTTAAATGGGGTTATTTTTCTATTATAAAGTTATCAAAGATTATTTTCAAACAAAAATTAATATCTTGAATTTTGATTATTCATTCTTTCATCCTTAAACATCACACATACATTTGCTTGCAATAGTAAAGACCCTCAAATAAGGGTTTGTATTCATTCAACAATAAAGATAGGGGTTTCAAACATCCAATTCCCCTTCATATAAACTCATTCTTCCTCTTCCACTCTTCTATTCAAATGGAAAAATATATCTAATCAAATATAACTAATCCTATATGCCTACTAAAGTGCATAACTACTTATTTTTCATGATTTTACATAAGATGACTACATAGTACCATGAATTTGAATCATGAACATGTTATGAAACTTATATAGGGTCTAAACACCCTTGACATGTTTGTGACATCTTTCCACCCTCTCAAAATGCATAACAGTCCTTTAAAATGATTAGAATAATTCAAATTTTCAAAAAGGATCTTTTGGCAGGAAAAGGTAGAATTTGAATTATATTCTTCTTAAGACCATCTAGCCATCATCTATGGACTACTTAAGACCTCTAAAATCTATAAGACACTGATTAGACCATATAAAGCCAAAAATGGAAAATTTTTGGGAACCTCATGGGATGCCCTTGCATCATACTACCAAGCTAAGAAATATTTTCCATATGTAATGAATGTTGCACTTGGTATATACTTCTAGATGAATGAATTAAACCTCCTCATAAAAGGTATTAGCTTCCACTTCCCTCTCATAGAGGTGCACATGATCTTGGGCCCTACATTTAGGCTTCCTTTTCTTCATATCCTTCAATAACATACCTACACAAAAAAAAATGTTAAACAAAACATGTTTACTGCTAGCTTCTTCTTGCCATGTATATGTATACCAATCTTCTTCTTCAAACTGATCCATCTTCTAATTTACTCCATTATCAACCACTAAAACCTTTTATGGTTGAGGGTGTGTCATTCTCTTCAAGCCCAACTTCTACACCATCTCCAAAGAAACTATATTGTTAGTACCACCTCCATCAATAACTAAATTACACACTTTACCTCTTGTCTTGCATTTTCTTCTAAATAGACTTCTTATTTAGGTTGGTTCCTTAACTTGATTTTACTGAAATAAGACTCTCCTCATGAGTAATGACTCATTTATTCCTTTCCTTCTCTCCTCATTATCTTCTCTTACTCTCTGTTGTTGTATACTGCTTCTCACATTCCTTGGACACTCTGATGCCTTGTGTCCCTCTTTATGGAAAGTCCGACATTGCCCTTGAAATCTATGTCTTGGTCCTTATCTCATTGGAATTTCTTCCCTTCTCATTATATTACCTACTAATGGTATAACTTGGCTTGCATGGTGTTTCCCCATGCCTTCTTGAAATGCTGCATGTACTTGTGGTATTTCTTGAACCACCTCTCTATTCTCTCTCTCATCTATCCTTATCAATGGTACTGATTCACCTTGATATCTATCATCACCTTTTCTCAATCACTTTTCTTTTTTATCTCTCCTTGAGAACATCTTCAATGGCCTTCATCCTCATCATTAATAGAGCAATTGACTATGTTACTTGGTCCACCATACTCTTGACCAATTCATCATCCTTGCTATCTTTCTCTATGGAGCACCATCTTTGATCACCTATCTTGCATTTAAATTCAAAACACATTGTTAATCCTTTCATAATACATAAGAATGTTTTTTCTAGATCTGATACCAAAATGATGCAGAGCATACACCAAGAAACCACTCTTAACCTTGATAATGATTTTTAAGCTCAGTCTTCATGCAATGATTCTAGGTTCAATTTATAATTTTGTGGTTTCCATATACTAAATATTTTTTGTCTATATCTCCTTATCCCTCTTTACCCTTTGAATAAGTTACCAACATCATTTATACCTTAACTCTTCCCTTTACACAACCCTGCATACTTTTTTCTCTGTCTTTCTAGCCTTATTTTACTCAAAATCCCCTATGTATAGACATGTACTATACAATATTGAAAAAATAATTATGGTTTCAACAACCCTCTATCAAGATCAACCTATTCTCAAAGTTTTAGTCCTTCATTCATCTTTTAAGACACTTTTCTAATCTCAAATTGCTCATTGTTGTCTTATATTAGGTCTCTTAGGTCTTTTATCACTATCTAACACACTAAAAAATCAATATCAGTATGGAAAAATAATGAAACATTATTAAAAAATATTAATCACTTCAATCACATAAAAAAGGACCATAAGAAATTATGTGTTTTACCTAGTTAGAACCAAAGATATGGCCTAAACCCTAATTTAAGATTTTTTAGAGCCTATCACATGATAAAAACACACTTAATTCCACTATAAATGTGATATTAAGTTTCATATATCCAGAATAGGATTGAAAGGCTTATATGTAACTTAGGCACATTACCCAATCATTATATGTCATGGTTTAATCCACTATCATGCTTTTTCACACCAAAGTTCTCTTGACTGTGTCAAGAAAAGTCTGTATATAGGTGTGTGTTTAGGTTTGATATCTCAAAATTCATTCTTTCTCTAACATAATATTATAAAAACATTAAATAGACTCAAATACACTTACCAAAAAATTCTATTTTTTTTGAAATTCAATTCTTTGATCTTGTCTTACAAGCATTCTAATACTCAGTCTGTAAACAAGAAAACTTACATAAGATAGGGGACTGTTTACACTTATTTGAATAGAATTATATATTTCTCTTTTATTATTTAAATTTCCTTCCTCAAATAAACATACTTTCATCCAAAATAAATATCAAATAAACTTCAGAAGCATCATGATCAATTACTAGACTTTATTCAGTCACCAAACCTGAAATACATAATCCATGACGAGCAACAAATACTCAATCAGATAGACTTCTCTTACTTCTTAAATACAAGGTAATTTACTGTAGACCAACATCCTCTACTTCATTTAATTTTTTAACCTAGGGATGTAAACTTGATAGGATGATGGCATTGTATATGCACACTCAACCTTCTAGTTTAACCTTATACAAATTGTATTCTTAGATGATAAAATCTATGCTGAAGTAAATTGCATAATTGAATCACTCAAATAAATCATAATCACACTAATTATAATTATGAAAGTTTCCTAAAGTAATTAATAAATAAATTTGAAATGACATAACATAAATGAACACTTCAATGCATAAATGAATTAAATATAATAATAACTAGACTAATAGGTTAGGTTGTTGTAGCAATGTTTCAAAAGGGGGCCCTTCCTTCATCCAAATTGTGATTAAACCTTTAATTTAAATATGATATATTTAAATCATAAACATTTTATCATATTAAATAAATGTAGCAATTGCTGCTACATGAAATTACAAAATTGATAGCTTACATAATATAATAACTATAGCTGCATTTTATATTAATTTTCTATATTCCACTATCTATATATTCTATCTCAACACTAATGTCCTTTATTTTTAGTAGGGGATATTGTCTTATTTCAAAATAAAATAGATTACATATTAGATGAATCAATTTCAAGAATTTATCCTTTTGCTTGAGCCATTTGTCACATGGAACCATGAAATGCCCATAGGACAAGTTTGATTGTTGTGACCTTTTCCCAACTTTGTTTGATTTGTTACAATGTTGTTATGACTTCTTTTAGGTCGTTTAGGTCAATGGATCAAATTATACTTTCTATTGGCTTTGGATACATAATAGCTATAGGATGTTTTCATGATAGTTATCCACTACTATAGGATGGTTTGTGAATGCTTCCATGTATGTACCTATTGCTGCAAACATCCTCTAAAACATATCATGAGAAAAACACACTATTTAGCAAAATAAAAATATCATATACTTAATTTACATAAAAAGTCTTAACTATTCAAAGATACATGAACTAAAATGCTATGGTTGAATATAGTTGTGTATGGCAAAAGTATTATAGGAAATGATTAAAAACATAAAGTGAAATTAAGAAATTATGGGCATAAAAGATGAGAAAACATAAAAAAACTAAGGCTCATCACACTCCCAACTTAATGTGTTGCTCATCCTCGAGCATCAAAATTGTTCATTTTAGATTCACAAACAACCCTGAGATCAATCAGCTCAGTGGCACTGCTAGAAAATAGGCATAAAATCCATGCCTATGCTCATATAGTTTATAGTGCTTCACTTCTCTAGCTACATCCAAGGGAACCATATTCCTCCAATTTGGTATGGGATACTATAATAGGGGAAACTAAAATTTGATGCTTCGTAACTTCATTCCCATGTCACCTGTAAGTAATATGTATCTTTGGATTCTGTTGAAGGTTGCCTTGAGATTATGAGGAGAATATGTCTCATTCCTTATTATTTATATAGAAAGTTCATCCCACATTTATAGGCATGACCTTTCTATTGAAATATTGATAGAAGTTCTCAGCCCTAAATAGAAATCCTGAGTTGTATCATAATTTTTATGAAATTAGGAATTTACTTGTTTATTCTGCATAATTTTATCCCATTCATTTAATACAAACTTAGGAATGTTAGATTATCTTTTGATCATTATTTGGATAATCCTATATTTTTATTTGTATTCATTTATTGATTTCCCTCTCTTATGTTCATTCAATAGATAAGATGAAAATGCTTTTAAAATAACATCCCCAACATATAGGTTGGGGTTCCAATCTATGTTATGTGGCATATCATAGTTGTGTAAGTAAAACTCACATAACTATACTTGATCCTCTTTTGATCTTGCTTGATAAATTTTAAAGAAAGAGAGTGGGTCTAATACTTCACATTGTAGATCACAATAGGTCCTCATGAATTTAAATTTGTACCACTGCTCCTCAAGGTAAACTGAGTATACCCTATTAGGAGGTCTGTAGTCCAGAATTGACTGGATCAAACTAGCAAGGTCTTCAACCTTTCACCATACTATGATTATATTTTATTATTTTACTCTGACCTCTTCTTTCAGTTTCTTATTTTATTTTTCAAAATTCTTAAATTTTTCAAACCAAAAATCTATCCATTCATTGCTTTATAAGATAGTGAAAATGAAGGACTATACCTGATTGGTTGATTCATTGTGACTTTAGCTAGTTATTATTCTAATATAGGAGGTTGTAAAGTGGATGCTACATGAAAATTTTATACTGATGGATATAGCTGAGAAGCTACATGAGTGAGTGCTTCCAAACCATTTCTTGATTATGCCTCTAACCTCCTTAAATGTTTAATTTCCTTCCAATCTTGCTCTAGAGTGGAAAATTAATATTGTACTAACACATGGATTTTTTTATTTTGTTCTTCCTATAAAAATTCAAAATGTTGTGTCCCCTCACATATATGTTCATCTCTTTGTAGAAAATATTCTTCTTTTTCAGAACATTCCTCTTCACCATCTTCTTCAATTTCTTCAAAACTAGTTCTATTTAATCAATTTATATGATAGAATAAATCCTAGTTCCCATTCTTCCTTTTGTTTTTATCTTTAACCTATAAGATATTCAAGGGGTGAATGTATGATCTAGGTAACAATTTAGGTGACAATGTAGGTGATGGGTCCACTCCAATTGATGATGGAACTTTTGGGAGCCATAACTTTTGTACCGTAGCTCCAATTGACTCACCGTTTGAACTGTTGGAAAGATAAGAATGCGGATAAAATAGTGAGATGGAATGGAGCTAAGTTAAATGAAATTTGACCCTTGAAAACCCAATTTAAGTTCCCCAAATTTAAATTTTAGTAGTGCAGTCTAAAAATAGTAAGTTTCTAAAAATAGTAATTCCTAGAATTTTGTATTATTATAAATCGTGGAAGTCAAAATAATTCATATCTATCGAGATTGGTGACATTAAAAATCCTCCCCAAACCTTTAAAACATGTATAAATGAATATTTAACCCAAAATGCAAATCAGACATCTCTTCTCAGAGATAAGCATATGTTTGGGTCTGCAAATTTGATCAATAAAACATCTCTTCTCAGAGATAGCAATATTTGAATTGTCTTGCTATTATTTCTTGAATTATGTTTCAACCAAAGCTTTTCAAGTTTTGGATCAATTTAACCTTGTAATTTTTATAGGTTTTGGCTCTTGATGGTAGCTCCTCCCTATATGATTCTATGTTAGGTTGGAGGACCAATTTTATCCTCTTCCTTTTGCTTGTTGAGGCTTTTCCTATAAGTTCTTGTGTGGCTATAGGAGACACTTTTGATATAAGTTCTTGTGGATCTATAGGAATAACTATTTATATAGGTTCTCATGTGGCTATAGGAGGCACTTCTGCTATAGGTTCTTATGTGGCTATAGGAGGCACTTTTTTTACAGGTTCTTGTAGATCTACAGGAAGAACTATTGCTATAGCTTCTTCTGTGGCTGTAGGAGGCACTTTTGCTACAGGTTCTTATGGATCTATAGGAATATCCTCTTTTAATTTTTTTACATTATCTGCTTCCTCAAAATTAACATTTTATTCTTTTTTTGGTAGTAAGAGAAAATTTTCCCAACTTAGATTGGGTCTAATCCTTTGCAAATAGTCTTATGTAATTAATTGAATCAAACAATGATGGGAGAGGGCCTTAGGGTTACCTTTATTCTTAACATCTACCATCTTTATGAGTATATTGAGAAAGAAATTAGGAACATTTATTGTCTTTCCATGCCATAGGTGATTAAATAATTTGAAATTAAATCCATGCAGCATGGAGTATCTTACCTCACAAGTGAAATACCTACCGATGAATATTATGGCTCTTACCCATTTTCTTGGTAATGAAAATCATGTAGTACCCTAATTTGAGGTTCTTAGCCTTTCATTTATTTTATAGAATATCTATCACTCCACTTTGATGCCAAACTTTTCCTGCTAAAGGTCTCCTATTCTAGGTAGATCAGTTACCCTGCTAATGACTATTTTAGTTAACTTTATCTCTATTACTTTTACTGGAGCCATATTGTTATACAATGTCTCAGCAAATGCCTTTATAACTTCCTGATCAAGTGACACAACCCTTTAAAAATACTAAAACCATCTAGCATTTTGAAACATAGTTAGATTTTTGGGCTCATTATTCAAAGGAGAAATGTCAAGTGGCTTATGCTTAAGTAAATCTCCTCCCATGTTTACAAGATAGTATGCAGGTTTCAAGATACATGTTCTATAGTAAGTGTAAGGTAGTAATGGTGCTGGTTTAGGAAAATGGAGTGCTCAGGCTTCTTAATTATGATTGAGAGGTGAGATAATCAAAATGATAATGGAAAAATCCCTCCTTCCAACTTAAAAATGTCACTTGTCCTTGAGGGATGGAGGTGGCACACATGAAAATCAAGTGAGATGGAAGACAAAATAAATATGATGGCAATGGCACATTAAAGGTCATCTTGTTAGGTGTGAAAATGATGCACTGGGATGATATCATTTATGACCATGATCTAAAAATAATTAAAAATTATTGAAATGAAATAAGCATAAAATAATTACCTTAATACTACATTAGTACCTCTCATTAATGTATGGATAATGATGATTGGTAGTGACATTCAAAGAGGTGGAAAAATGATGCCATGATGTGATGGTTTTTTGGTAGGCATGCAAACATCATTGATTAGAAGTGAAAAAGTGCTCCATGTGGCATCAAGTATGATCCTACATTAATGCAAATATGCAAAAAAACTACAAAGATTCATCCCATGATAAGAAAATTTTCTTGTAGCAAGGAAATTTTTTCCTGTAGCAACAAAATTTCATCCTATAGTAATATAATTTCATCTAATAGCAATAAATTTTATCTTTTATCAACACTAAAAAGGTGTTCTTCTTTGAACTTGAAGATTGAATCTACAATTTATTGCTTTAATTTGATGATTTTTTTGATCTTAACTCTCCTGAAACTGGAGTATTTCAGTGAGTTTAGATTTTATTTAGCCATGACCAAGCCATTATGAATGACTTGTTCTTGGCTAAAAGAAGCTTATTACTATTGAAAAATATTGGAGAAGGGCTCATAGAAATACCATTTAGATAGAAGAATAGGTTGGTCTATCTCCTATAGAAGATATGGATGTTGGTTTTCTAAAAGTTGGTGAGTGAGAGTTTCTTTGGAAAAAGGTTTCTTATATATCTTGAGCCTATGACCATTAACAAGTAAGTGGAACTAGACAGAGTCGATGGTCATGAATTTTACAACTCCATTGTTAAAAACCTATTTAATATTGTAGGGTCCAAGCCATATACACTAAAGCTTTCCTTTGTAATCTTTGTATTTGGAGTCAAAGAGGAGTGCCCAATCACCTGGTTGGAAATTCTTAGTTTTGATGTTCCTATTGTGCCAACCAATACATTGTTTTTGCACTTGTTTAGTATGATGGAGTGTTTCCATTCATATTTCATCTAGTTCATTCAACTGCATAATCCTATCTTGTTGGGCTTGGGATAAATCCAAACCTAAGTCAAGTATTATTCATTCAAACTCAATGGGTTGGATGGGTTTCTCACCATAAGCCAATTCATATGAAGTGATCCCAGTCATGGTTTTCCAAATGATCCTGTAAGCCCATACTACTTCTAAAAAATGAGTTGACTAATCCTTCTTATGAAAGCTAATAGTCTTAGTAAGTATGTTTTCTAACTCTCTATTTGTAACTTCTACCTGACCATTTAACTGAGGATGGTAAGGGGTGACTTTTTTTGTCTAATTTCAGATTATTTCACCAAGGTAGCTATGAGATCAGACATGAACTATGGTCCTTGGTCTATGAATAGTTCCCTTGGTAACCCATAGTAAGTAAATATTTATTCATACAAGAACTCAACAACTTTCTCATCTTGGGCATGTGTTAGAGCTTTAACCTCAGCCCATTTTATGACATAGTTATTACAAAATAATATATATTCCTTGTTGTTGGACTTATAATCGATGGGACCTACAAAGTCAAGTCACCATTTGTCAAAGGGCTCTAGAACTAGCTGTGGCTATAATGGCATCTCATCAGAGTAAGTGGGTTTCCCCATATCCTAACATTGGTCATATATATGGGTATACATTATAGCATCCTTATGGAAGGAAGGCCAATAGTATCTTTTAGTAAGTATCTTCATGGCAAAAAAATGACCCCCACAGGGTTCATCATGATAAGATTTGAGGATGTCATAGGCATCATCCTCATAGATAGACCTATGTATGATAGAGTCTAGGTTAGTGACAAAGAGATATCCTACAATCTAGGAATAATTTTTTCTTTTTTAAATCAAGTGTTTCCTTTCTCTTGGTGAAAAGTGTTGTGGTAATGATCTTACATAAAGATAGTTAGCAATGTATACAAACTAAGGAGATTGAATGGTTAGTGCAAATAAATGTTCATCAGGGAATAATCATTGATAATGGGACTGTGATCATCATTTTGTAACTGAGATAAAAATATGCTACTACATTATCCTTTCCTAGTATATCCATGATAGTTATATCAAATTCTTATAAAAAAAGCAACTACCTAATTATCCTACCTATTACAATAGGTTTTTTCATCAAATACTTGAGTACTACATGATCCATGTGGATAACTACTTGGTATCCTATAATGTAGTGTCAAAATTTGTTGATTACATAAATGAATTAAAGAAATTCTTTCTCTATGATAGTGTAGTTTAGATATGCCCCTTGGATATTCTTATTGATAAAGTAGATTGCATAACTCAAAGTTTCATCTTTTTGTCCAAGGATAGCTCCCAAAGTGGTGTTGGATGCATCTGTATGGATATGAGAAGGTTTTTTCCAATAAGGCCCTCTCAAAATAGGATTTGTAATGAGAAGGTATTTAAGCTACTAAAATTCATTTTTATAATCATTAATATAATTAAATTCAACATTCTTAGTAAGTAATCCAAATAATGGGGTAGTAATTTTATTGAAATGTTTGATAAACCATCTATAATAACTAGCATGTCCTAAAAAGCTTCTAACATCTTTCTACTTCTTTGGTGTGGGTAGATCTTTAATGACACTTATTTTTGATGGATCAACCTGAATTCCAGTAGGGGAGATGTGATGTCCTAAAAAAATCCCCTCGGTCATGAGTATGTAACATTTCTCATTACTTAATGATAATTTATGGTCTTGGCATCATTGAAGGACTTTATCTAGGTTGGCAAGAGCTTCTTTAAATGTCTACCCATAGATGATGAAATCATTCATATAAATTTCAACATAGTCATGGGAGAGATCAAAAAATATGCTCAAAAAAACCATTTGAAACGTGTATAGGGCATTGCAAAGACCAAAAGGTAAGATGGCATAGGTGTAGGTACCCCAAGTGTAGGTAGAAGTGGTTTTGTCTTGGTCATGTGGAGTTATCTGTATCTAATTATAACCACTATAGCCATCAAGGATGGAAAAATACTTTTTCCCTGCTAATGTGTCCAAAACTTGATCAATGAATGGTAGGAGAAAGTGGTCTTTCATAGTAGCACTATTTATCTCACAATAATCTACACAAATACGCCACTTCCCTCCCTTTTTTGGTATAATAACCAAGGGAGAAACCCATTGGCTATTCGAAATAGGATCAACAAATCCTACATCCAAGAGTTTCTACAACTCTATTTTGAAAATGTATTTGATTGTAGGATTCATTCATTTTTGAGGTTGGTGAATAGGTTTGCATTCATCTTTGATGTATATATGGTGTGTGCATAAATCTGGGGGTATCCCTCTCATATCATGGTAATCCCAAGCAAATGCTAATGTGTGCTTCCTTAACATTATAAGTAATTGGATTTATTATTGAACTATCAAGGATGTGTTGATATTGAGAGGTTTGTTGGGCATGATATCCACTTACTTCATTAAAGAGAACATGGTTTCCATATTGGTGATTAAAGGAGTATAGCTGCATTGATGGGGAAGCAGCTGATGGAATGTCCATATGTCCCTTGCTATTTTAGTGGGGTCATTCTTAAAAAAGTTATTCTAGAGTGGGCATGGTCTAAATTAAATATGTTTATGGATATAGGATCTTGTTGGTAATTGTTTTTTAGGATACCGAAAAGAATGGTATCTTCCTCTTATGCCTACAAAGCTAGACTTTGGTTAAGAGTGCAAAAAGTCTGCAAAGAGGTAGTTTCATCAAAATCCTCAATCCAAGGAGTGGGTCCATAATTATGGGAAGGCTTGGTTGGTAGATAAAAAATCAATTTCTTAGTATCATTTATATTGGAAATTAACATTTTTCCCAACTTTTATCCAATAAAAGTATTTGTTGTGGCCAACCAAGGTCAACCAAGGATGATAGGATAGCCCCCCAAATTAATTTTTGGCTATAGGAAAATAAAGTTTGTTAGATATTACCATGAATATATAGTAATAACCAAGTCCTCAATAATCCCTTTAGGATTAAAATTTGACCTATCAAGCATCTACAAGATGGTGGGAGTTGGACAGAGAGTGGTGAGTTTTAGTTGCTGTATGGTCTCCATAGTTATCACACTGATGGTTACCCCCAAATCAATTAAGGTATTGGAGATGGTTTGGTCATGGATATTAAAATTGACTACAAGAATTCTAGGATCAAATTATTTTAGGGAAATGATGTTGCCCAACATGATATCAGCTAGTTGGCCAATGACTTGGACTATTTTAGGATCCTTCTTTCTTCCTAATTTCTTTAAACATAGCTCTTTAACAACCTTATTATAGATAGGAAAATATTTTATTTCTTGAAAGAGTGAAATCTTAATGCACAAATTTTTGAGTTTTCTTAGGATATCAAATTCTAATTTTGGTTTTGGACGTGGAATGGATAATCTCTCTAGAAAAGGAGGATTGCCTACTTTTTGATTTTCTAATATAATAGGCTCAAGAGTTTCCATGGGTGGGTTAGTATGTATTTGGGGTTCATTAACACGTTCTATGATTATGGATGAGGTGGGATTTGGAGTAAAGTGTCTTGAATGAAGTTGTATTTGATTGATATCCAAGGTATATGTTAGATATTGCATTATTTTAGTGGATTGTGTTGGTTGAACCAACTTATTGGTAGGGTTTGGGACTGGTTGGGCTGGTAATTGAGTTGGACAAGTATTTTGTTGGGTGTTTGGAATTAAGGCTTACTATTTTGGTTGTTTTATTTTATAATAAAAACCTTGGTTACCTCTCCACAGTTGTTGCCATGGGTTAGAGGGAAAAAACCATTATTGGTTTTAGAATTATCTAGGTTGAGGTTGTTGCTAATTTTGGTGTATCCATTGATTCTAGGGTAATTGCGAATTTGATTGAGGCTAATTTTGAGTGGGTGAATTTATACAGGGACCAAATTGATAATTTTCAAATGTAAAGTTTGATAGCATACCTAAATTTGATGGCCTTTACAACCATAGTTTATTTTAAGCCATGTAAAACACCTAATTTTCATCTCCTCCTATGGCATGTAGTTCCACTATTTATGGATTCTCCTTAGTTATGTTGACTACCTATGCTTTCATTAGATGGCATATGCATTCTACATTTTTATTCTTGCATTTGGGGTAATAAGCAGTCAAGGATTTTTCATTTTATTCTTGTTTCCTCTATGTATGTAATGTGTTAAGCTAAATGGCAAGATGGCTGATGATGTCCTACTTCATATCTTGTAGTAGGTTACTAACTTCACCTTTAGATAGTCTAGCTGTACATGCTATAAGAAGGGTTCTACCCCTACTCTTATGCATGGTTGATCTAGAGTAGTTTGAGCATAGAATCATCAAGTTATTGAAGGCTATTGTGGAAACATCCCCATCAGACATTAAGTCTAGTGCCTCCAGATAATCATTTATAACTCCTTTCAAGAATATCATCTTGATGGATTCTTACTCCATTGTAGTCTAATTAGATTTTTATAGACTAAAAATAAATCTCTTCGTATATTCTTCTAGTGATTTGTCATCAAATTGTGACATTAAAAAAATGTCATCTCTATTGTAGTTTCCACCCTTACAGTAATCTTAATATTTAGACAAAAATTTGTCTTTCATTCCTTCCTAGGTAGTAATGGCTTCCTTCCCAAGTCCCATGAATCATCTAAGTGCTACATCTTTGAGTGTTGTTGGAAATAGTTTGAGTTTCTAAGCATCCTGATTATAATCGTAACTATGGCATAAGATGTCTAACTCAAACAAAAATGTGTCTAGATCCTCAGATGCTTTCCCTTTAAAAGTAAGGAGGGAAGAGTGAGGAATATTCTTCATGGGTGCATTTATATTAGGGGTATGGATGGGAAACTCAAAGGTAGCAAATTAAATGTCATTATTTTATTCTTGATGATCCCCCATGAATATTCTTCCTATTGGTAACCTAAAAGCTACCAATCCAACCAAGAATTATTCCTTTTCTTCTTCTTCTATTGACAATTGTGGGTACTCTTCAAGAATTTCCTTATCTTCTTCAGTTACTGCAGGATGTAATTCTATTTTTACAACAAAAATTAATGCTTTAGGCAAGAACTTTCCTATATGATCCCTTTATCTGTGCATGTACATCAACCATTTTTTTTAAAAAACTTTTTGCCCACCTTGCCTGTATAGGGTTAGTATAATGGGGGTTTTGAAATTTCCTTCTATTCTACTTTGTAGAAATGCAATTTAAACTAAAAAAAGAATATTTAATCTATAAAATCATTAATCTTATAAAAACTATGAAAGCAATAAACATCCATAAATAATTGTGATCAAGATTGAAGATTAAGATTGTGTGACACCCTTCCCTGATAATGGTACCAAAAATGATGAGCAAAAAATAATCAATCAGATAGATTTCTCTTTCTTCTTAAAGACAAATAGAGTTACCATAGACTAGCATCCTTGACTTCATTTAATTTGTCAACCTAGGGATGTAAACTTGACAATATGGTGGCATTGTATGTGCACACTCAACCTTCTAATTTGACCTTAGACAAATTATATTCTTAGATGATAAAATCTATGCTAAATTAAATTACATAAATTAAGTCACCCAAATAAATCATAATCACACTAATTAAAATTATGGAAGGTTCTTGAAGCAATTAATAAATCAATCTAAAATGACATAACAAAAATGAATACTCAAATGCATAAATGAATTAAATAGAATACTAACTAGACTAACATGTTAGATTATTACATTAAGGCTTTGAAAGGGGTCCCTTCTTTTATCCAACTTGTGCTTTAAATTTTCCTTTCAACATGCTATATTGAACTCATAAAGATTTTCTCATATTAAACAAATGTAGCAATTACTGCTACATGAAATAAAAAAAATGATAGCTTACAAAATATAATATCTATAGCTCTATTTTGTATCAATTCTCTATATTAAAATATCTATATATTCTATCTCAACCATGCTATCCTTTATATATAGCAGGGGAGATTGTCTTATTTCAAAACAAAATAGATTACAAAGTAAAAGAATGAGTTACAACAATCCATCCTTTTGCTTGAGCCGTTTGACACATGGAACCATGAAACAACTATAGGACAAGTTTGATTATTGTGACCTTTTTTTGACTTTGTTTGATTTTTTACAATGTTTTTATGACTTCTTGTCAGTCAGTTGGGTCAACAGATCAAATTGTGCTTTCTATTGGCTTTAGCTACATGGTGGCTATAGGATGTTTTCATGATAGTTATTTGTTGTTGTAGGATGGTTCGTGAATGATTCTATGTATGTACCTACTACTTCAAACATCCTCTAAAACATATCATGATAAAAAAACACTATATAACAAAAGATAAAATATCATATACTTAATTTACATAAAAAAAGTCTTAACTATTCAAATATACATGAACTAAAATGTTGTGGTTGAATATAGTTGTGTATGGAAAAAATCTTATAGGAAATGATTAAAAACATAAAAGGCAACTAATAAATTATGGGTAAAAAAGATGAGAAAACATAACAAAACTAAGGCTCATCAGTCTACATTATTGAATAATCAATAGGGTTCTGTGTCAACAAATGTCTCAATTGTTAACCCTTACAATCATATCCTCAAAACACTTACCAAAACATTTTTTAGGAATCATTTACAATCTTTATCAAGTTGTCATTTACCATCTAACTTGCCAAATACAATCTGAAACATTAGTATTTATTACCAAAATAAAGTTTGTACTTTATGACCCTTTCAACAGTGTTCTTTTTCTATTCTAAAGTTCTCAAAGATTATTTTCAAAAAACATTTGCTATCTTTCATTTTCATTTGGAAATTAATTCTCATTCTTAATTATTTCATCCTTAAACATCACACATACATTTGCCTACAACAATAAAGACCCTTAAATAGGGGTCTGTATTCATTCAATAATAAAGATGGGTTTCAAACACCTAATTCCCCTTCATATAAACTTGTTCTTCCTCTTCCACTCTTATATTCAAATGGAAAACTCTATCTAATCAAACATAACTGACTCCTATATGCTTAAAAAAGTGCATAACTACTTCTTTTTCAACTATCCCACTGAATGGTCTCTTGGTTACATTGTTTTTTTCATGATTTTACATAAGATGACTACATAGTACCATGAATTTGACTCATGGACATGTTACGGAATTTATATAGGGTATAAATCCCCTTGACATGTTTGTGACATTTAGCCACCCTCTCAAAATGCATAATAATACTTTTAAATGCTTAGGATAATTCAAATTTTCAAAAAGGAACTTTTGGTGGGAAAAGGTAGAATTTGAATTTTATGCTTTTTAAGACCATCTAGCCATCACCTATGGACTACTTAAGACATCTATAATCTATAAGACACTGATTAGACCATCTAAAGATAAAAATGGAAAATTTTTGGGATCCTCATGGGATGATCCTACATTAATTCCATTTTGATTGAAGACCTTAAACTTACTAACACTTATTAACTTTCCATAGGGTTATCAATCATATTTCACCTCATGTCCTTAAAGACCATGGTGGCTCATTTACCCAAACTGCCCTATTTCTAATAGTCAAGCTGTAGGTGAACTTATTAGGTCTATTGACTATGTGTTTTGTGTTTAAATAGTGGACTTATGCTCTATGATCATCTTTACCAAGTTAGTAGTCTCTTACCATTATTATTAATTCCTTGAGTCTCCTTAACCTCACTAAACCTTAATTACTTTCCCCACATAGGAGCTGCAACCATGTGTATGAATTTAAGGTCTTGACTAATATTACCCCTTTGATTGAGTGAGATTTACTATTATAGAATAGGCTAGGGGTTGATATGTCTAGGATATAGGGCCATGATGGATATAATATAACAAAACAAAGCATGGATAAAATATGATTCATGTGTATACCTCTTAGAAAATAGTCATATTAGAGATAATACCTTGAAGAAGTCATTTGGTTTGAAGGTGATTTATTTAGGTTCTTGGGAGGGAATATAGGTTCAAGAGGATGACAATTAATTATTAAAAAACCCATACCCATCATTCACTTACACTATTAGGCTTTGAATACCCTACAATATAAGAAAAATCTATCTATAGACTACAAGTAAAGAGAACATGGAGATTTTATTGATCTAACACCCCCAAAAATATGAACCAAGGGTGGAGGGTGATGGATTGGTCTATCAAGACCTTATGAACACATATCAAACATTTAATTTCATAAATTCCTCAAGAATCTACCAAAACTGTTGCACTTTCTAACCCCTATATAGATGAATAAACTCATTGGAGTAGCCAAGTTGTTAACATTTAATCATAAATATTAGGCCATGAAATTTAAAAAAAATGACATGGATTATAAGGTCAAGGGACCCCCTTTCTCTATCCAAGATACAAACTCTTGATATTCTCTCTCGTATACAAAATGAATGAAAACTTGAAAATACTGCTTGGATTACCAAGGAACCCAATGAAGAGAGAGGAATAATTTTGGATTGTTCTTACATCCTTTTGACCTTAAAATTCTCCCATACATATGAAATAATCTCCCTTATAATATATTATCCCCTTATTTATGAAACTATCCATACAAGTCCATACAATCTACAAGAAGCACCTAAAAACCATGCTTTTTTTTGCATTTCTACCAACTCTTGATCTTGAACCACCATTTGAGGGCAAAGGGAGGGAAAACATGAGTAAAATAATATTTCAAATTTAGTGGTATGGTAAGAGGAGTTGAAATGATTCATATTTGGCATACGTGGGGCCCATATGGGTAGTAGGAGGTGGAAATGAGCCTTAAAATGGACCTTTGTGATGTGAAATGCTTAGTCATGACCATGTGATAATAATGGGACTATAGACACTATAAAATCTCATCAATGGTTCTAGTTGTTGTAAAACACTTATTTAGACCCCCCTTGGCCCCCTTGGGTTAGAATATTTCTTAAATCCCTTAAAATCACCCATTTCTCCCTTTACACACATTTAGCAAAATTAATTAATTAAGCTAATTAATCATATTTACACCTCACCCTAACAAAACCCATGGATAACTTAGCAACACCTAGCCTTAAGACCATTTATTACCTTGGTATTTAAAGTCCTAACCTCCTAGACTATTTCTTCCTACATGCCCATGCTTCCTTAAATAATCTCATACCACTTTTAATGGTATTAATAGCCAAAATTAAGTGCAAAACTCTATTTTGGGCAAGTTAGAATATTTCCACCTTGACTGAAGTCAGTTACTTAAGGCCACCCTGGGACCTTTGCTTAAGAAGTTAAATCATTTGAGTGAGAACTAAAACTCTTGTGTGAATTTGAGCTTTCCAAAAAACCAAAGAACCAGTCCAGAGATCAGGAAGTGCTTTATCACCTTAATATTGAGGATTCAATCATCATTACTCTATCCATTTTATTGCAAGCTTCTAATCAACTCACACTCAACTTCAAGACATCTCCAGGCTAACAAGTCCATGATAGCTAAGTATTATGTACTTGTTATTAGTTTAGTATTTATTTTTGGTAGTTTATTGATTTCACTCCCTTTTAGTCTCTCCCCACACTCTATTTTGTGTTGGAGTTCTACAACTCCAAACACTCCCTTTTTCCACCAAATACCCACTAACCATTCCCAGTCATTTAAGTGTCAAATCTCTATGTTTGATATCTCTAAGACTCCATCCTATCTTTATGACCATCTACCAACCTCCAAACAACCTATAAAACCCCTCTACAACCAACCCAAAGCCAATTTTCATCTAAAACTAGAATTGTGACAAACACATAGTGACCGACATTAGTTATCCCTTGACTAACATCAATTACCCTTAATCAGTATCTATTACATAATGTCCGGCACTTATTTTTATGTAATTATTTTTTCCAAAATAACAAGTTAAAATAACTCATCAAACCTCACCCAAAATCTTTTTTTTAACCCTTGTCACAACATAGAGTCATAAGTAATTTTTTGAATCACATTTTATCACTTTAGCCTTTCTTTTGAACAAGTTAATGTCATTTTGTTAAAATCACTCATTTCTCTTGAAAAACATTTATTTCATTGTGATTAAGTACTTTTCATACTTTATGCAAGCATCTCTTATCAAAAATTTTCATAACTAAATTTTTAAATGAGTGGAGTGACAACCTTATAGTGAAGTCTTGTACTTCTTGGATCTAACACTTGCTAGGTAATCCACCCTCAAATCTTAGTAATCAAATCTCATTTCTAGTCTCATTCTTATTTTAGGTCATTCCTCCCAATCTAAATAGGATTTATTCACATCATCTAGATAACAAAGCATGCAACTAAATCTAGGTTCATCTATACCTCTCCCTTTCATTGAGTTTTAATTATTTTCTAAAAGCAAATGAAAATAATATAAAAATATATTGAAATATTCTGGCATGCCTAGTGGGTCCTTGTAGTTTTCTTGGGTTCATAATTGTTTTAGGACATTCTAGTTGCATTAGCGAAAGATTCATTCATTGCACTTATTTGTTTATAAAAATAAAATGTTATTTTATTCATTTATAAAATTGAATATCATAAATTTCAATTTCTTATTTTCAAAATCAAAAGCAAGTACTTGTTTTCTTTACTTTTTTTAAAAAGGCAAAACATTCTTTTCCTTTATTTATAAAAAGTGAAAATGCATTCATCCTAGGATATGACTTGCATTCTCATTCTGCATTTAGGTGTATTTTAGCTATTTTGTACTCATTCAAAGAAATTAAAATTTTGATTTTAGGTTTAAAATCAACCTTCATCCATTGATTTCTTGCATGGTTAAATCACATAGCCTAACTAAATAGTAAATCAATTATAGCAATAACTTATTTCACACACATACCAAACCACTCATACAATTAAATCATTAAACATTGACATAAGGCCCAACTAGGATTTAATCACCTAGAGATAAACCTTCACCCTTGGATATCCTACTTAAACTTCATTACCAGGGGGAGAAACCAAAACTCAATACATTGGTTGAGTATAAACTCTAGTAATTTGATATATATTGGATAAACACTTGACACCCTTATCACTACGGTATGTGAAGTGAGGGGATAGGCCCTAATACCAAGCCATGTACCAATTCTAGTATAGAGATATTTTGAGCCTAAACACACCCAAAACCATCCATAGAATTCTTATTATATTACCCATTTCACAAACCAAGTGGAGTCTCATAAAATTTTAAAAATTGAGGAATAGGTCTAAAAGTGAGATAAAAAGAACTGTAGGATCTAACTTACTCTTAACATGTGTGTGATTTCCTTGAATTTTTATCATTTTATCTATTTTTGAGTGTGTGATTTTATTTTGATTAAACTTCTTCCATTATTTACCTTGATATTTATCTTGTCACAATCACTAATTGTGCCCTTACTTTGGTTCCTTATATTGAACCACCTTATGGCACACCCACCTAACTTATGGGTGAAAATTCAATTGCCACCATCTCCAACACCTAATCCATGGTGACCCAAGCTTACTCTTATATAAATAACCCTCAAACTACTATTACCCAAAACCAAGCTTCCCTTCCACCAACCAATGCCCAATCACCTTCTACTTCCACCAACCCCATCACTAAACCATCAAATGTAGGGATAACTCAACCCATGGAAACCCAAGCACCACTTACCATTGGGATTCCTTCCACTAGTATTGATTTTTTACCTTTTTCCACTAAAAATCCAACATCCTCTACCCCCTTCCAAAACTTAGTGGTTTCCATACCATCCACTCTCCCACCCATAAGTACCAAGGTGACTACACATTTTCAACCAACTAATCCAGCCATGCCCATGACCATGATCCAAAAAATACATACCATACCTAACTAGGATATATCCCAAAACCATAAGTATATATGCCTCCTCTATCTTCCCAACCTTTCATGGCCAATTACCAATATATATCCTCCACCCAACCTTCTAGCACATAATACATTGCACCCTCACAAACCCAACAACACATACCTTATAATTATGGGGGTGCACCATAAAATGACAACATTAATATGTTGATGGATAAGATGAAAACTCTAGAGAAATTCATTTATGGAACCCATAATATTTTGTCCTATGATCAGATTTACAATGAGCCCATCCACCCTTCTGTACCAATCCATCCTTACCCTGCACAATGGAAACTTCCCAAATTTACCAAATTCTAAAGTAAGGAGGATCCTCAACAACACATAAGAGAATTTAGGCATACATGCTATATAAATACCTATGATTATTCTTTTCTACTATGAACCTTCCCCATGTCCTTATCGGGACCCACATTAGATTGGTATAGTGTCATCATTAGGCAGTCCCTCTTTTCTTTTGCTCAACTTTCTCAAAATTTATTAGACCATTTCTCCATCAACATCTCTAAGAAAGTATATATAACTGATTTATATTCTATTTGGCAATTTGAGGATAAATCCATTACTGATTTTGTTGCTCGATGGAGAGGGGTTATTAACCAACTCTTCTTCTCCTTATCCAAACCCAAATTAATTGAAATTTTTTCTTGGGTATGTGTTAAACACATCTCATCCACCATATAGGTTCAAACATTATGAACCTTTGATGAGGAATTTACCATGGATAGAAATTTTGAAATTTTATCAATTGATGAGAGCAAACTTAAGTTGAGTAATAAGAATGCTAGTTTTGAATATGCTGAAGCTTCCTCTAAACCCTCAAACCATGCCAAAGGAACAACCAATTTCATTGTCATAAAAATATCACCTCTTATAGTAGTTAGCCAATCCAACTCATCCAACAATTTGAACCAAAATTCTAAGTCCCAAAACCACTTTGTGCAAAAGCAATATACTCTGCTAGGGGAGTCTTACACTTTCATTTTGGATAAATTATTAAATGCATCCATAATATAACTTCCTCTAATCAAACCACCTCAATTATTTGATTCCTCCCATCTTATACCAAGTTGGTATAATTAAAATGAGATATGTAACTTCTATCATGTCATTGGGCATAAAGTTGATAGATGCAAAACATTAAAAATAGAGTCCAAGACTTGATTGACAAGGGTGAGCATGTAATGGAATACCCAAATGCACCTCCCAATAAAGCGATTGACATCTTCTATCACCCATTCCCAAAACATCCACCTCTTATAAATAATGAGCATACAAATATGAAAACATCCCACAAATATGAGGTTCATATGGTGAAGATTATTCTTAATGAACTTATAATTGACAAACCCATGACCCAAACCACCACTCCTCCACTCACTTCCATAGTGGAATTAACCATCTCTCCTTTAGAAAACATAACAAAGGAAGAAACCACCACTCTTTATCCACTCACTTCCATAGTGGAATTACCCGTTTCTCCTTTAGAAATCATAACGAAGGAAGAAATAACTACTCCTAATCCACTTACTTCCATAGTGGAATCACCCATATCTCCTTTAGAAAGCATAGTGAAGGAGGAAACTATCAATTCCATGCCATTTTATTCCATATTATAATTAGCTATCCTTGTTTCAAAAATCATAACTAAATAAGAGATCATCTCACCTACTTCTTCCATAGTTGAATCACCCACCATTTCTTTAGAATCCTTGACAGAAGAAAAGGAAAATATGACCATCCCAATTCTATAGCCATTGGGTCTATCCTTGGAAACTACTACTGGGGAAGCCAAGCATACCTATAAACCATTCTCAAGGTTGGTCCAAAATCTAAAATTTTATCGCAACCAAATGTTGACCAGGCCATATTTTGGCAACATCTCAAGCTTTCATACGATATGAAGAAGGAGTCATCAACATGACCACCATCCACCCAACCTTAAATCTATACAAATGTAACCCCCACTACCTCAACCAAACCAATAAAAACATCCACATACCAAACTTTAAATAAACCAATAAACCCAACTTCTTCAAAAATAAACAAAGCAAAATCCACTACCCCATTAAAACCTATCAAAAACCTAGGTGTCCTTCCAAATCAAAATCTTACCCATCCTCCCTTAAAATTAGAGTTGACTCCACCAATCCTACCTAGAAATCCATTTACAAAACCAACAAGGAAGATTGAACCGCCTAGGATTTAGAAACCTAAAACCATTTCACCTCCCATTTCAACTTTACCCTGCATCCTAGGGCCACACCCCTCATCTATTTTAGGACCTCGCCCTTCCACCTTGTTGAAAAAGTCAAGACCTCCAACAAAGAAACCATAAGTCCAACATCCTCTTCTATCCACACCTCTACCAATTCACACCAAACCATCAAAACCATTTACCAAAAGTGTTACACAAACTAAAGCTACATTTATTAATCCTACCCTTAAAAATGTACCAACCCCAATAGTCTAAACAAGAATTCTACCTCCTTACCACCATTACTAGAATAATTTTCTACCATTTTATAAAGGTTAATATAAACTTCCTACATAGCCTTACCTCCAATCAAATGATTTGAATCTCTTAGCCCAAAACAATATTGTTTCAATGACATTTTAATCTACGCATACCATAAGACACCTAGACATGACATGGAGAACTACAAATCTCTCCAAGAATTTATCCAAAAAATATGTGATGTAGATGATCTTTTGTCAGAGGAAATTCCTCTTAGCTCACCTCTGAGCCAAAAACGTAAAACTACTACCCCATATAAACCTATCTCCAAACTCTCATCTAAGAATATGAAGGAACTGAAGTGTCATGTCCCCTTTTTAGGTGACATCTTCACATTTGATGATTAGCCTATTATGCGACCTTCGTAGGCTGATAAGATGGATAGAGGGTCATGATAGAGGTTGGCTTGGCCTCGATTAGCAGAATTCCTATAGTTGGCTTTCATTCAAGCTCTTTTGGACACGTTTGCATGAGCTCCTACTTCTTAGGGATATTTGACACATAGCAGAGCACCCTTATTTTGGTATGGCCATGTGCAAAATCACTCCCTGATTTACCAGCTTCAGTTAGTTTAAGGATCAGACATATATTGAGGGAGATATTAATATTTGATTGATTTAATCAAATATTAATTATTTGGCCTATTTTTTAATTAGAAACCCTAATTCTAATTTAAGAAAAACCCTAATTAGGGCAAGCACATCTTTTTGAGGGTATAAGGGTTTCTCATGGAGGCCATTATTGATTATGAATTGATTATTGATTTGAAGATAGATTTTGCTAAGGGTTTTCCCTGAGAAGACTGAGCCAAGGGCTCCAGGACTCCATCTGCATTGGAGAATGTCCACTCTTCAGTGTGTGCGATTCAGAGGTTGTGAGATATCAGCCGATCTATTGCCAATTTGAGAGATAACTTCATCCAAAAGCTATCACATAGGTTTATAGGTTTGAGAGATAACTTCACATAGAAGTTATCATAGGGATTTCAGGTATTTATTTCATTACAGTTTTGATTCAGATATTGCATAGATAAAGATCTTCTGTATTAGAGCCGTTCTAGATTTGCAAAAGATCAGGGTTTGAGATGATGTTTGTATTATTTTATATGCGTGCCAGAGATTCATTATTGTAATCATTCTAAAGAATAATAAGAGCACTGATTTTCCAGTTAAGAGATTTACTGTGGTTTATTTATTTATTTGAATTTATCTTGCAAAATCGCATCTTTACTCATGCAAAATATCTAAAAAGCAAAATACAGAAAGATAGTCAGGAAAATATCTAGTTTTAGATTTGAGGGGAAATTGGGGATATTATAGTGGTATCAAAGCTTTATCCTGCCATCCTGAGGGTTTGACAATCTTATACAGCCACAAGAGTTGGGACCACATATCCTATAGGGTGTACTATATTCTTATTCGTTGCTGTACATATTTTGTACAAATCCATACCAGGCCGTACAAGAAGAAAAAAAGGGGGTCAAGGGTTACAGTGGTTCTCACATAAATTATATTCAGAAAAAGACAAATAAAATTACAAGTACACAGCATGTAATGAATATAAGGCACACAGCCTGTTTTGGATGCTCAATCTAAAGATATACGGCTCTGTGTGTGATATAACAGTGAGGAGAATAAACTCAAAACCCTATTTCTGAGATTTGTAAGTTGGCAGAGGTTTTGTCATAAACTCAAAACCCCTAATATCACTCCATGCGCGTGCATCTTCTTCCTTGTTTCTTTGACAAACAACGCAAATCGAAAGAGAAACAAGCCTGCCAAGCAAATCATTTTTCATTCAAAAAATATATATAAGCCAACCATGCTACATCAATTACAATTTAGGTTTAAGATCAGAAAGGGAAGATAAAGTGGAAAGGAAGCAAGGAGGGTTGACAGAGGGAGGAAATGTTGGAGGGAGAGAATCGAGAAGAAGTTGGGCGCTTGCAGCAAAGAAGGACAGCAATCAAAGTTTTGATCCTTTCTTTTCATTATCTCAGCCAAGATCAACACTGCCACCATTCATTTTTCTCAGCACCGTTCAGTATTAAGCAGATTCACATTCCATTTCAATCAAGTTTTTCAATGGGTTCAAGGTATAAAATATATCCACACATGACAGTGCCAAAAGCTTTTAAAATTAGCTAATTTTTAGTTATTATTTTTTAAGTCGCTGTTTTATTTTTCTTTAAGTGAGTTATTTTTCGCTTGAGTACACATAAGGGAATCGGATAGTAAATCATGTGTACTTCAAGTACTCAGAAATAGTGGGGCAAGGATATGAAGAAGCTTAAACAAAGTTTGAACCAGTTGGTTGAAACTTAGAGGAGGATGGATGAACTCCTTTCAAACCCTACATTCAAAAACAAATTAACACGGTATGTGGCATCTGTTGTTAAAGGGTCCAAGAAAAAGCTTTGCTTATACTGCAAATGTCCATATGATGCTAATCACAATTGTCATTTGAGGCCTAAGGGCAAGGCATATCATGTAATATGGGCATATTATGAGGATTTGAAATTAGAAGATTTTGAACAATAGGATAGTTCTGAGGAGTCAGATGCAGAGGCTTCAGAGCCTAAGGTAGAGGCAATGAAGGTGGCTCACCAGGATTCTAAGAGACATGTGGAGGAGCTTAGTCATGAGGATTTAGACTCTCAGTTAGTTTTAGAGGATGAGGGCACTAGAGATTGTGATTATGAGGTAGTTTCAACGGTAGCTTCTTCAGAGTTAGATGAGGATGAGTCCGATGCTGGCATTTAGAGTGTGGAGGTATGTTCAGAGGATAGTGTTGTTGGTGAGTACATTCCTACAGTTGTAGCTAAGGAACATGTTGTTGGAGCTGACACACATGTTTAGGATTTGGGAGTACCTGGTCCTAATGAGTTTGGCATACCAGTGGAGTCGAGTCTCCAGATTGATTCTTCTCACATAGATGGCAGTGTGGTATAGTTGGTTGTGCCACTTTTACAGAGGGATCAGTTATGGGATGGATTGGCACCATCTTTTGCAGATGGAATTGGCATTTTGAGTTGTCCATTCTACTTGGGTTATGATACTTTGAGAGTTTGTTTCTCATGGGTTCCTGACTATGGCAGTTGTGCTCTTGGAGTTTGGTTGAGTTGCATTCCATGGGTTGGTTATGGATTCCTCTTTGTTCTATTTCAGAGGATAGTGCAAGAACTTGCATTGATTCATAGCAGTGTAGAGCATAACTACATTTGGGATCCAGGTGGATTGAGTGGTTCATTGTTTCGAGATTGCTTGGGGACAAGTAATTTTTGGAGGGGCAGATTGTCATGTCCCCTTTTTAGGTGACATCTTTAGATTTGATGATTAGCCTATTATGCGACCTTCGTAGGCTGATAGGATGGATAGAGGGTCATGATGGATCTTGGCTTGGCCTCAATTAGCAAAATTCCTATAGTTGGCTTTCATTCAAGCTCTTTCAGACACGTTTGCCTGAGCTCCTACTTTTTAGGGATATTTGACATGCAGCGGAGCACCCTTATTTTGGTATGGTCATGTGCAAAATCACTCCCTAATTCACCAGCTTCAGTCGATTCGAGGATCGGACATATATTGAGGGAGATATTAATATTTGATTGATTTAATCAAATATTAATTATTTGGCCTATTTTTTAATTAGAAACCCTAATTCTAATTTAAGAAAAACCCTAATTAGGGCAAGCACATCTTTTTGAGGGTATAAGGGTTTCTCATGGAGGCCATTATTGATTATGAATTGATTATTGATTTGAAGACAAATTTTGCTAAGGGTTTTCCCTAAGAAGATTGAGCCAAGGGCTCCAAGATTCCATCTGCATTGGAGAACGTCCACTCTTCAGTGTGTGCGATTTAGAGGTTGTGAGATATCAGCCGATCTATTGCCAATTTGAGAGATAACTTCATCTAGAAGCTATCACAGAGGTTTACAGGTTTGAGAGATAACTTCATATAGAAGTTATCATAGGGATTTTAGGTATTTATTTCATTATAGTTTTGATTCAGATATTGCACAGATAAAGATCTTCTGTATTAGAACCGTTCCAGATTTGCAAAAGATCAGGGTTTGAGATGATGTTTGTATTCTTTTATATGCATGCCAGAGATTCATTATTGTAATCATTCTGAAGAATAATAAGAGCACTGATTTTCCAATTAAGAGATTTACTATGGTTTATTTGTTTATTTGAATTTATCTTGCAAAATCGCATCTTTACTCATGCAAAATATCTAAAAAGCAAAATACAGAAAGATAGTCAGGAAAATATCTAGTTTCAGATTTGAGGGGAAATTGGGGATATTACATGAAGCAACCTATTATCCCACATACCTTCCAAATCAATGCCATCCATGTGGTCACTTGATCATAATGCTAAAGTATAAAGGGAAAGCCAAAGTATCCATCCTTTGGATGTACCCTTCTTCTATGGAATCATCCCAATCACCTTCACCAAAGCCCAAGATTTCTATCTTAGGTACACCCCAATCCAACCCATCCAAACTAATACATAGGTAAGTTCTTAAACAACTTCACCAAAACTTGATGAAGATGACCTTGTATGAGTTGATCTAAACCTCACCCCAACACTATCAAGATATGATGGAAGATTTGAAATTGATTGAGGTTCAACCCAAAGATCCTTGACCACTAGAAAACCTTGTTGGAGCCTTTTAGCTATCAACCCTCATCACATTATAAGATTCAAAGATACCTCTTATCCACCCAGATGATCTAGATCCTCCCATCTCCATCACTACCCATATCAATCAAACTCAAATAATATGGGTTATGATTGATGGGGGAGCTAGATCAATATCATTTCCTCCCATACCTACAATCAACTTAAGCTCCCATAGAACATCATGTATAAAACCACTAATATACTTTAGTCTTTTAATGACATAATAAAAACCACCTTGGGGACAATTATCCTTCATATACATTTGGGCCCTCACAGTCTCCATGAGCTCTTCTACATTATAAAAGTGGAGTTTTAATACAATGTATTGCTTGGATTCCCTTGGATCCGTAGCATGGGTTGTGTACCATAAAATTTACATAAGTGCCTAAAGTTTGAGGATGAGGGTCAAGTTCATGTCATTCCATCTGATGCTAATCCCTTCAAGTCATGTAATATGACTTTGTTCGGAACCTATGTCCTACCTTTCTCTTTGAATTATCGGTGTAGTAGTTGCTATGGACACATATGATTTATAAGTAATTCTTGGATCGCATTTGTTATATCCCACATGCATGGGAAGAAATATTTGTTATAATAGAATTAGTATTTAAGTAAGTGTTAAACCCTAATGAAGGCATCCATGAATTGTGTCAAATTGAGCTTTCTCAAAAGAGGTTGACCCCTCGAAGAGGCTAGTGATTATATGATTTTTAGCCATTGTAATTCAATTTTTATTATTTGAGTTAATATATTGTTGATTTTTGTATTTTATTTTGTGTATTTACAATTATCTGCTAACTTGTTTAGGAAGGATCCTCACATCTGGTATCAGAGCACTTTCCAGGGCTAAATTTTTTTTTGCTACCCACCATATGCTATCACCTTGCCATAATAGGACCCTAGTGATTATAAAGTGGTAAAAATACTTTTTAAACCCATCTATTCCATAGTAAAAATATAAAAGTTTTTTTGGTAACATTCCATTATCATTAACAAGTATTAACAATTTTTTTGCTTGGTCATATTATGGTTTTTTTTCTATTTTGGATCAGGATAAAAACTTGTCTGTGTAACTATGGGAAGTGCTTGGGAAAATTCCATAAAAATCATTGTGAGGAGTACCACAAGAAACTTAAAGTATAGAGACCACTAATAGGACCTACCAGTGAAAACGGCAATGTTCCCATCTTGATTGACTAGTACCCATGAGGAAAACCAAGAGCTATTATTTAGGGGTAAAATTATGGCCAAATGTTTTTTGGAGAGCAATGCTCATTAAAAGAACATTGGTGGCCAGAGAGAATTATAAAAACCTTTAGGTAGCCATTAAAACTTGGGACCCATCTCCATTGTATCAATTATATAAGATAGTAGAGTATTAGAAGACTATTAGAGGATTTTTGCTAGACATTTGATAGAAACTAGTAAAAAAAGTATTTTTTTTCATTTTTTTGTCTTATCTCTCCATATGTAACCCCATTATTTCTCAAAATTTACTAGTTTACCTAAAATTCTATTCTCCATGTTTTATTTATTGAGGTCCTATATCTTAATTCCATTTCTAATTCTCACCAATCTCAGTTTTCCCTTTTTTTGGTTTTGGCAATAAATTATTTAGTTTTTGTCAGTTTGCCCCAAAATTATTCCATAGTATTCACACCAATTTTTTTTATCCTTTGTCCCTCTTTGAAAAATTTTATATTTTTTCCATTCCACTTCAAAAATTCCCCTCACCTTCATCAATCATACTCAGATTATGCAAAAAAACTAGTAAAAGTACCTTTACCCCTTTCAATTTCATCTTATTTAAAAAATTACCTTATTAACAATGTATTAACTCTAGTTTTCCTATCCATTCCAAAAATAAAATTAATAGATTATGGTAGCCACCCATATAGGCACCAAGATCATGGAGGAAGAAATCACAGCTTTGAAGGCCCAGGTCACTGACTTAACTGATATGATGCCTAGACTAAATAAATAGAATGGCCTTTTTCTTAGTAAATTATAGAGGTAGTATTATTTTGAGATTACTTTATCTCATACCCATACACCATGTGGGCCCAAACTAGACTTGTTGAGGTTCAATGATATAGATCCTATATATTATCTTTATCACACCGAGTAATACTTCAACCTTCATACTACTTATCCCATCAACAAAATCCCAACTGCTTCCTTCCACTTAGAACAAGGGAAATTATAATGGTACCATTGGTATATCAAATCAAATGATGAACTTGATTGGATAACTTTTGCATCCCTAATTTTGGGAAGGTTTGGTCCCTCAACATTTAAGGATTTTATGGGATCCCTCACTACTCTATTAGATTGGCACCATTTATGATTATCAAATTGAATTTGAAAAATTAGATAATCACATCGAAGGGTTATCAAAAGACTTCTTCAAGAGTTCTTTTATTATCAGCCTTAAAGATCCCATATGCTCTAAGGTCAAAATGTTCCAACCTCACACATTGATGGTAGCCTTGGGTCTCACAAAGCTCATTGAAGATAAAATCACCTACCAACATCACACTTCTAATTAGGCACCATCCAAGCCCTCTTTCTAGTATCCAAAAAATAGGATAAACCCCATCAATTAGCTCATAGGAGTTGAAATGTGTGCATGACATGAAAAAGGGATTTATTACAAATGTGATGATAAATGGGTTCTAGGACACAAATTCATCAAGCAAAAATTATACCTACTAGATGTCGATTCTCCACTAGATATCAAAGATTATGAGGATACCACCGAGGAGATCACATAAGAAGCTAATGATTATATGCACTTAGATTCCTCTCCTAAAATATCTATGTATACTTTGGTGGGAGTCACTACCCCACAAACAATGCATATCCAAGGTTATTTTAAGAAACAACTTCTCACCATCCTTATTGACTCTGGTATCACTCACAACTTCATTAACCCTTGGGTAGCTAAGTAAGTAGATTGTTTTATCCACTCTTGTTCTAGTTTTGAGGTCATGATTACCAATAGAGGCACATTATCCTATAAGTGCAAGTGTCATAATGTTCATATTTTAGTGGGAAACTATAACCTTTAGGCCAACATGTTTTATTTATCTTTGGGTGGATGTGATGTTATTTTTGGTGCCTAATGGTTATGAACCCTTGGACCTATCCTTTGGGATTTTTAGAGCTATGGATGCATTTCTCAGAGAATGGACATAAATACACCCTGTAAGGCCTTCTTCCTAGCTCCACTAGCATTATAATTTCTCACTACATGGAGAAACTTCTCAAATAGGGATCTTATGGCATAATTACCCAACTCTTTTCTCTTCATATCACTTCACCACCAAACTCTCACCCACCTTCGAACTTACACAAACTTTTGGTCAAACATGCCATAATTTTTTAAGAACCCATATGATTGCTACCTCACCAGCCTTAAAACCATCATATCCAATTATTTATTGGTAGTGTAGATCCTAATATTCATCCCTACCAGTACCCGTTTCATCAAAAGACTGATATTGAAAAGATCATCCATGATATTTTGTAGGTTGGGGTCATTTGGACCAGCACTAGTATGTATTCTTCATTAGTCTTGATTTTTCATAAGAAGGATGGCTCCTGGTGCCTCTACATTGATTATCAAGATCTAAACAAACTAACCATCAAGGATAAGTTTCCCATTCCCATTATCGATGAACTCCTTGATAAACTCCATGGTGCATAGTTTTTATCCAAATTGGACCTATGCTTAGGATATCCCCAAATTCATCTTTATGATGTAGGCATTCCCAAAATAGCCTTTTGCACACATGAAGGCCACTATGAGTTTATTTTCATGTCATCTAGGCTTACTAATGCCCTCTCCACCTTCTAAATTTTGATGAACCAAGTATTTTACCCCTTCCTTTAGAATTTTATCTTGGTCTTATTTGATTATATTCTCATCTATAGTCCTACATGGGAGGATCACCTTCACCACCTTGATACCACCTTGGAAATTCTTTATTTAAACCACCTATATATAAAAAATTCAAAGTCTTGTTTTGGGTAAATAGAGGTTAAGTATCTCAGACATGTTATCACATTTGATGGTGTTCATGTCAACCCTGCTAAAATTATAGTTATGACAAATTGGCCACAACCAAACACCCTCAAAAGATTACATGGTTTTCTTGGTCTGATAGGGTAATACTAAAAATTTGTTAAGGATTACGATGCAATTATAGCTCCATTGATAGCTATGCTCAAGAAAGATGCATTTCTATGGATTCCCATATCTACCCAACAATTTGACAACCTTAAACATGACATGTGTACCACACTAGTCTTGGCCATGACTAATTTGTCCAAGATGTTTATACTTGAGTGTGATGTGTGTGAAATGAATCTTGGTTCCATACTTATACAAAAAGGCTTCCCCATTAACTTCACCAGTAAGGACCTCACTAGATTTAATTTGGTATGTTTCACATATGAAAAAGAGATGATGGCTATCCTTCATGCAGTTCATAAATGGCATCCATATTTTATTGGCTGACACTTCTGTATCAAAACTAACCATCAAGGCCTCAAATATTTTTTATAACAATGGGTATCTTACCTAGATAAAAAAAATGTGTTTCTAAACTCATGGGATATGATTATGAAATTACCCACAAAAAGGGTATGTAAAATTTAGTGGTTGATGCTCTCTATCACCAATTCAAAGACCTAGTGCACATCTATGCAATCTCTATTTCCATTTACACCTAGGTCCATGATATTTAAAATGAGTGGCATAATGAAAATCCAACCTAATAACTCATTCTTCAACTATCTATTGATTCATCTAATAAACCTCACTATACTTGGGTTGGCCACACATTATGATATAAAGGTCACCTTTTGTTACTAGCAGGCTCCAAGTTCAAACACTAAGTTTTATAGGAGATGCATGCTTCCCCCTTTGTTGATCATTTAAGGTTTCTGAAAACATATGAATGAGTTCATTGAAATTTATTTTAGCCTGATCTCAAGCAGGATATCCAAACATTTGTTGCTAAATGAGATACTTGCTAATGCATTAAAGGCAAAATAGTTTCCCCACCTGGTCTAGTCTAACCACTTCTAATTCTCACACATATTTGGACTGACATTTCCATGGATTTTATTGAAGGCCTCCCTAAATATGGTGGAAAATTAGTGATTCTCATCATAATGGATCATCTTTTCAAATATGCTCATTTTTGCACTTTGACCCATCCCTACACTACTTCCACTATTACTTAGACATTTATTGATCACATATTCCAAATCCATGGTGTTCATACCTCTATTATCTCAAATAATGATTCTAAATTTATAATCCATGTTTGGCAATAACTCTTCAAGTATCTTGGTACATAATTTAAAATGAGTTTGGGCTATCATCCACAAACTGATGGCCAGACTGAAATCATCAATAAATGTCTAAAAACTTATCTTCATTATTTTATCACAAAGCAAAAATATCAATGGGTCAAATGGTTACCTCTTGTATAATGGTGGTACAACACCTCATACCACACCTCTACTAAAATTACTCCATATGAAGTGGTTTATGGTCAAGTGACCCCACCACTCCTCTTGTATACACTTGATAGTTCACCAATTTAGGCAATCAACACTACTCTTAACCATCAAGATCAAATTATTCATACCCTATAGGACAATATCCATCTAACACAAAATGACATGAAGTAATAAGCTGATTAACACCAATCTCAGTGCACCTTTTAACTCGGTGATATGGGTTTTCTTCATCTACAACCATACAAATACTCATATCTAAAATAAAAAGGGTATCACAAGCTTGTACCTAAGTTTTATGGGACATATAAGGTTATCTAATAGATTGGGTCTATTACTTACAAGTTGGAGCTTCCACCTTCTTCTCATATTCACCCAATCTTTCATGTCTCTTATTTGAATAAAGTTTTTGGAACCAACTTTCAAGTACAAATAGTCCTACCATAACTTGATAATGAAGGCTCCCTCCTTCTTAAACCAGAATTAGTCTTGACTTGGTGCAGCCACCAACTTTGATACAACTCCATCACATAATTATTAATCAAATGGCATGGCATGAAACCCAAAGATGCCACATGGGAACTAGTATTCTAAATTCAATAGTGCTTCCCACATTTGAAGCTTTGAGGACAAAGATTTTTCCAAGATGGAGGGGATGTTAGGAACTCATGTCCTACCTTTCTCCTTGCATTATTTGTGTATTAGTTTCTATGGATTCATATGCTTTATAAGTCATCCCTGGAGCACATTTGTATTATTCCACATGCATGGGAAGAAATAGTTGTTAGAATAGAATTAGTATTAAGTGTTAAGGCCCAATTAAGGCATCCATGAATTGTATTGAATTGAGCTTGCTCAAAGGAGGTTGTCCACTTGAAGAGGCCAATGATTCTATAATTTGACTATTGTAATTTAGTTTTAATTATTTTTTAGTTAATATATTACTGATTTTCATAGTTTATTTTATGTATTTGCAATTATTTGCTAACTTGTTCAAAAAGGATCCTCACAAACTTACCACTCCAATGATGTTCTCATTCCATTAAAAGATGCATCCCCTTAATCGAATCTCAACCATATCTTCTTCCCAAATCCCTATGAAAGGCCCCTTGGAATCCACATTCTAATATCTCTCGCTTGGGTAATATCACCTATTGACTCTAGATTCCCTTCCTACTCCCCAAAAGTATGTAAATCTAAATCAACATCCTATTTATGATTTAAACATTAGAACCATCATCCCTTTTGGTCTTCCCAACTACCAAACCAATTTTATCTATAGGGGACTTGATCAACCAACTTTAACTTCCAATGCCTCCTCTTCTAATAAATCATTTACCTTTAATTTCTCCTTCTTGGATAAACTAGAGTTTGCCCAAAAATACCTTGATCGATGTGATTGGAAAGGATTTGGTTTAGGCTATTATGAACATGGACCACATGAAATTTTCTAATGTAAAACTCAAAATACTCATGAATGACTTTATCTTGGATTCATCCAACCAGAAGAACCAACCAACCCACCTTCCATCATCATCATTGAGGAAGAAATCTCATCCTCACCAATCCCTTCTTTAAAATATTATGATCTCGATTCCATCCCTCCTAACTTTTGTTTATTCATTATGATTAGTTTGGGACCCCTAACCTATCAAACTCATGGTTAAATTAGAACCATTCCTTTGACTTATCCTAAGATGGTTGAAGATGATTCTCTGACCATTAATATTATTCAATGTCAGGATGATGATTCCCTTATCAATTATCTTGGTGCTAAAGATGTAGACACCTAAAAGTGGCCACCAATGAATTCATACCCAACTTTAGATCAATTCTTATCAACCATTAAACATTTATCCTAAGAATTTATAAATGTATCGAATTTGGATTCACAACATGCAATTAAATCAATTTGGCCCAAAAATCAATTAAATAGAGCAAATGCCCAAATTAATTAAATAAAAAAACTTGGAAAACATTCAAAATCCTAAAAGGAATAAATTAACATGAAAATCCTAATCAAATCCTAAGTTAATTCATCCTTGAGAAATTAAATGAATTATCAAAAAAATAAGAAATTCAAAACCAAAGAACATCCTCAATTTTCATCATTAGCTTTTGTGAGTTTTCTAAAATCCAAAATATCTCAAAGCACACCTATTCTATACTAATCATGAGGTTTGAACACCTTTTAACCCTAATGGGGTTAATTAAGCAAACCTAGGTTAGGATTTAACTCATTTCAAGTTGATTTCAAATCCTATAAAAATAGGCCTAGAGCTCTTCGTGTAGAGAACTTGGACATAGAGTAGTGTTATAATGTTGGTTTTATGATAAGAGTGAAATATATAGGGTTATAATTCCAAAATTGTGAATTCACAAGCCAGGTCATTTCAAGCCATATTAAATCCAAAATCCAAGGCAACCATGGTGCCAAGAGGAGATGGAGGTATCCAAGCCCCATTGATGAAGACTTCTTGAGCATAATTTGATCAAGCCAAACAAAGAGACCTCTTGGAGAATTCAAAAAATTGGTAAGGAATTGTGTGAGTTCTTTCCACTTTTAGTTGTGTTTTGTTCATTTGTGTTTCTTCACCATGCTCCTCCCTTTGATATAGGCAATATAGTGTTATGCATGTTAGTGTGTTTTGTTTTCATTTTCATTATGAATCTAACATATGATCTAACCACCCTTCTTGGATTACTTGATCATAAATGGCATGCTCATTAGGACCATGAGTAACCCACATACCAAGGAGATGAAGATACAAGTCAAAAAATGAGAAATTAATACTTAAATTTATTTAAAATTGAATTTTTATCCTTGTTTTGGCCATATTATGATTTCTTTATATTTATCAGATCTACACTGAGACTGATAATGGTTAGGTGTAACTAGCATTGGTTTTGCCTAGACTAACCATGATCTGGTCAACCAACCCCAATTCTATGCAAACCATTAACAGTTGGATTTTAGGGTAAAAATGACTATAAATCTTGCATTTTGATTCTTTTCAACATTATTTTTCAATATTTCTTGGTTTCAAAGGTATTTAAATCCATTGATTAACTTTCCCTTGTAGGTTTTCTTAAGATTTTTGCTAACTAGGCCTAACATAATTTTTTTTTGTTTCATGTTAGTTTTACCTTTAGGTTCACAAGTGATCGATGATAGTATTAATAAAACAACATCAATTCATAAGACCAACACCTATTCTCTCATAGACTGATCGATGATGATTGCCTATATCGGCACTGGTTATCTCTAACTAGTCATAGTCACTATGTTTTCAAAAAAATAAAACTTGAGAGTTAAATTTTAAACATCATGTTTCCATCCAAGAAAGTTATTCAAAGCAAGAAATTATTATCTAATAATTTTAGGTCATAGACGTGATTTGGAACACCAATTTTCTTCTTAAAACTAATCAAACATTTTGTTTTGGTATTTTTGAAAGGAATTAGTCAAATCTTGCACATTTTAATTTGGGTCATAAAATGAACATGTTAAATCTTACACATTTGGACATTGGTGTTTAAAATTAATCTAGAAGGTGAAGTCTTAGAAACACTTCATTTTTAGTGATTAAAATAAATGCTTAAATCTTGAACACTTACTTTTGGTTTTTAAAAATGAACTTAGGCTAAGTCTTGCATATTTGGGCTTAAAATGAACATAAATGCTTTTGATTTAGTTGAATTTTTATGTAATCCTTTCAATATTTCTCACTTAAGCCAAGGGGCCAAGTAAATAATTTCATCACATTTCAATTTGGTACCTAAAATCAAGCTTCACTCACAATTATTTGAAAACTATTTGTTGTTTGTTTGTTTCAAAAGAATATCATGTGTATGCTCTCCCCTATCCCCTATAGGGAACTTTTGGGGTTAAAATCACATTTTCATTCCATTTAGTGCCTAGTCCAAGGTGTAGAAATAAATTTTCCTAGGCTCTCCCCAAACCATATGGTATTGGGTGATTTAAAGTAACCCTAAAGTCTTTCTACTAGTCTTTATTTTCATGCATTTTGGCTTATGAAGGGGATGTCATTACCTATCACAAGTTCTCTAAGGAAGAATTGACCTAAGGCTTCATCTCCTGACAGTGCTTCAACCATGCGCCATGGTGGGGTATAAAAATATGGGAATGCATGTTATTAGATTAAGTGGGTTGAGAGGCTAACCTCTCCTTTAGTAACAAAGGCCTGAGTCAGGTCTGGTCAACCAGGGGATATCATTAAGAATTCTAATGATGGTATCATCATGAAAATAAATAGACCCTTGCATGATAATTTTATTGGTATGAACTCAATTGATGTGATGCTTCTCTTGTGTTAACCACACTTGGGATCAATCTAAATGATCATAATTTGTAAGTTTTAGTCAACGCCACTTTACCACACCTTGATAGGATCTAGGACGATATACTTAGTTGTATTTTTGTGATTTATTCTTTTATTGATTGGTGTGTTAGATATAATTTTTTTAATTTAAACCACATCATGAATGAATATTGTGTCCAACATTACTGCATTATTTGAGGAGGTGTTATGTCATCCATTTGACACCTTGATTTAACTTATAAGACTTTCATGTCAAAAACATTAAGTGTGGTACTTGATTGAGATGGGTAATATTATGTTGTCAAAATCATTTCAAGTCTTGTGCTTTAGAAGTCTTTGAAACATAACATTGTCACATCTTTTAGGAAAAATAATGTTGTTATGTTTCCCAAATTATTTTAAATTATCATTGTTGAAACTAATCATTTGTGCCTTGTTGTATCTTTGTTTAACATAGTCATGCTATTTAAAATTTCCTACCTTGTTGGTCATTAAAACCCTATTTTAATGAAGTTTATTATTTGATTATATTTTACAAGTTTGGATTCATACATTGATTGATTTATGTTTAGGCCTTGACACACAGGGGTTGATACACATCTTTCTCTTTTGGGTTAACTTAAGTTAATTGATTACTCAAGTTGGGAAACTTTATTGTTTGTGCCTTTATTTGATATAATCAATCCATCTTCAAAGTGCCTTTTTTTTTTGTTTTTTATACCAATTTGATCATATTTATGTCTAAAATTAAGTGCCTATTTTTTTTCCAAACTATTCCAAGTTTGTTAGATTAATCATCTCTTTGTTCCAAGTTTAGCTTTTAACACTGCATTTGGCTAAAAGTCTTAACATAGCCTATTTGAACCTAGATTTTGACTCCACGTTTGGATAAATGACCTAGAAATATTTCCCTTTCCTAGTTTAAACCTATTTTTAACATCTTTGGACATTAGAGCTTGGCATCTTATTTTTAGTTCATTTTACTTGACCTTGTTTGTATTAAACATTTAACATTAGACACTTGACATTATACTATTTTTACCAAGTATTTACATAGAATTTTTGGAGATACATATCCAACCTTGACCAAGATAGATAGAATTTTAACCTCTTTGTATTTTAAAACATAGATTTTTAGAGTTATCATAACTCTAAAACCATCTTGTTGTAAAACATTTTTCATATATTTGACCATGTCTCACTATACACGTAGTGGAGCCATGTATAATCCAAGATATGGAAATGTTTTCACACAAGAAGACTTTGTTCAGGACTCTTATGAATATGATGTTATTTGGGAGACATATTATTATCCACCATTCAACACTCAAACAAGGGAATAGATTCAAGATCCTTTGGCCAATTATTTGGTTAGCACACTTTCATATACGGATCAAGATCAAGAATAGATATCCCAATATTTGGCTAGTGTACCTTTGGTTATAGAAAAAATTCAAAAACAACCTTATTACATTAAAATTCCATCACCCTATGATCCTAATAGAGTTATAGAGTTAGGGCATGATAATTTTATAAGTCTAACAAGAGGGCCTTATAACATGTTTTATAATCTAAATAAAGATTAGGCCTCTTCTAACAACCCAAATTCCATAGTACCCATGTGATATCAAGATCCACATATGATTGTCACGTAAAGAGGCCTCATGAAGGACTAATTCATTTAAGTGTAGAAAACATACCAAACATATCAAAACCTAAAATGTAACTTTAGAAATATGACCATGTCAAATGCACCTCTTACTCAATCACTCCCTTCAACAGGAGTTTTATTCGAGTTGATAGGTCAAAAAAATCAAGATTAGACCCACTTATATGAAACACTTTGGTCTCCAACATGTTAAATATCCCAAACATCAAGGAAGTGTCTTCTATTTCTACATAGAATAGTGAGCAAATCATAGTGGACAATATCGCAATAACATCCAATTTAAAACAAGGTGGTGTTAGTACACAAACACATAGTCAAAAAAAAAAAAATGTGCCTTTAAGTAACACTACGAGTGGTCTATAAACTTAGGGATTAGGAGTTTATACTTCCAAATCTTAGCCAACTACCTCTAATCCTCAAAAAACTACTTTATCAAGCATACAACATAAAGGATTAAGTAATCAACTAATGACTAGTGCCATGCTACAACAAAATGTGATGAATCTTATTCCACCCCAATAAGTGATGAGTAATATTCCACAATAATAGAAACCATCAAACACACCCATGCATTAGAGGCTAAACATATTTCCACCTCAATAGGGAGAAATTAATGCTCCACCTCATCAGGTATCAATGAACATACCTCCTTAGTCACATACTAACATGCTGATCTAAAACCAAATGATGTCTAACCAACACCATATAAATATTAGTTAGTGACAAATGTTGAATCTCCAATATGCATCTACTTCCCAATAGGGATTCATGAAATAAAGAGGTTTTAATGTTCTTCAAATACCTTTTAGGTAACAATTGCCTTTTATCCAAAATGTGCCACAAGTTCAGTGATAGGGTCTTGGTTCATAAGTCCCTCTCAATCATCCAGGTATGATTAGTCAAGAGCATGTCCCTTTTCAACCTTAATAGGCAAAGTATGACTATATTCCTCCATCCCAACCATAGTATCAAACATACATACCTAATCCCAGCTAGAATATCACATAATCACAAGTGTAATTTCAATAATTGTACTATAATCCATGTATGTGTACTCCTAGACCATTTCCTAGCCAATCCAACATTCCCTAATAAATACCTCCACTCTACTCTAGTTAAAATAATCCAATTTTTATCACTCAGCCTCCACCTCAATAGACCAATGATCCCACTGGTTTGTTTGCATAAGAGCTACAATAAATGAAAGATGAAATTACCCTCATGCAAGTAGGGAAACAAACCAAAAATTTCAATATGGATGATGTGTGTTCTTAACCTTTCAACATCAAGTATGTATAGATACCATTTATAGGGTATGAGCCACCAAAGTTTGAAAAATATAAGGGGAAAGTTGACCCCAAGGCACATCTCATAGAATTTCTTATTATTTTCCAAAGTGTGGCCTATAGTGACAACTACCTTTTGTTATTATTTCCTTAAAGCCTATCAAGGAAAGCATTAGAATGGTTCTTGAAGTTTCCCAAGATATATATACCTAATTTTGATGATATCTCAGACAAGTTCATACAACACTTCTCTTATAATCTCCTACATGAGACTTCATTGGTATATTTAACACAAGAAAAATATAAAGTCAATGAAAGCTTCCCAAGATATTCACAGTGATGGAGAGTGCTTGCAAGCCAATTCACCCACAATCTAATAGACAAATAATTGGCCATTATGTTTACCAAATATTTGTATAATGAGATACCTTATAATTTAGAGTTGCAGTGTGTACACACATTCAAAGAGATCATTAAAAATGTTTTGCTGATCAAAAGAGTCCTCATTAACAAAGGGATCATTAAACTAACCTCATAAAATCAAAGCTCAAATAAAAATTAGAATAATAGCCAAAATCTACATCTAGTCTAAGTGTAAGTGTCATAGTAAACCCAGGGCAATAATAATGATCTACCCAATAAATTCAACCATAATTAAAATGTTGTAGGTAACAAAGTAATAGAGTCATGACATGTCCAAATGGTGCAAACATCATCTAATTATCCTATGCCACCTTTCCAAATAAATCTTACCCAATAATATTTTTAACAGTCACATGTACAACAAACACAATAACCTAGACCAGTGCAGTAAATGCAACAAATGCATCAAATACCCATGCCTTTATAAATCCCTCCTCCTCTAAGGATAAACTAATGCAGGAGCATCTGCAGAACAAGTCATATTTAAATTCAAAATTCATATTATTGTCTTTTCCCTCCTAAATGTTGTTGATGATTAAAATGTAAAAAGTAAAAAAATAATATAAAAAGTAAAAAGAAAATAGTTGGGGCTGTTGAGGGAATAATGGAGGAGTGGTTGAAATATTTTCAACCTTGGTAAATTGTTACAAATTGAAAACTGTATTTTGTTTTGTCAAAAGCCCAAATTGGGCGCAGAAGTTAGAGAAGAGATTTTTTTTTGGTTTATTAAAAGAAAAAGAACAGTCATTAAGGAAGGGAGAGGAAGAGAAGTACGCAGAAGAAGAAAAGAAGAGAAGGAGCAAGGAAGGAGGGATGAGAGAAAGATAGTGTAGAAGAGAATGGAAGTTAAAAAAAAATGCCTCTCATTCAAGAGGAGTGGCTGTAAGGAGAGGAAGCATAGAAAATTCATTAAGAAAGGGAAAGAAACGTTGCTGCAATAGGAAGGAGACTGGCAGTACAGGACAGTCACAATGCATATTAATATAGGTGTGTATGTGTTTTGAAAGATTAATGAATGTGAGTTCTTTTTGAAGAGATTTGTTTAACTGAGACCCAATATATGAAAGAAAGTTGTTGTAAGGACTGGGTGTAGTTATATGATTCCTGGCCTTTGTTTATGAATTGAATTTAATACAATTTTGGGCTGCTTCAATATCTTATTGCTGAGCTGTATATCTTATTTACTGTAATTCTGGTTTATTGTAATTTTGGGAATGTGGGTTTGCTCCAATGAGTATATGAAATTCTTCTTACAAGGAATATAGTGCTATAGCACGGTTGAAAAGAAGAATACAATGTTTCAATTTTTAATAGAGATAGATCTGTTTTATTCTGTTAGGGGTCTGCTTGCCCAAAATTTGTCATCCTTTCTAAGCAGAGTCTGCACTTCTTCCTTTTTACCACATGACACATCACCATAATGTGATCGAATATTCAATGCTATAACGTTTGTCCCACCAGAACTAAAGAAGCTTGTGCATTGAAACTTAGCAGTAAGCCTATGCAGTGCTGCAACACGTCACCCAAACTTGTGTAAAATCGAATTGAATCTATAATTGAATTTGCATTTCTGGGATAGTTAACCGAGGTTGGACTCTGTTTGAGAGCCGAAGAGTGGAGCAAGTCGTTGAAGGTATTTAACCATTTCACGATTCGTGAGGTGGTCCACAAGTTTTGTAAAGGGGCATGGAAGATTATTGTTGTGTTTGGAGCCGAGGTGACAGTAAGAAGACGCCAAGTCTTTAATCACATTAGCCTAGGAAAATATATTGCTGGGAAAGTACCTAGCCTTAAATATTTTTAAAATGAAGAGGAGAGCAGAATTGGTGAAGGTTCGATTTCTGCTTTGAAGGCTCTGCGCGAAGCACTCCAGGTTATTCAGAGGTACGAGTTCAAAAAAAATAATCACGAAGATTGGGTTAATTCAGTTAAGCCTAATTTAGGACTTGGTATATTTGCTCATGTACGTGAAGCTCTAGAAATAAATACAGCTGATAAGGGGTCGATGACTGGTTATACAGTCCACACATCATATTTTACTTTCAGTAATCGACAGAGGCCTCACAAAGTTGACTCTGCAAGAATTACCTATCATGGAATACCGTGATGCTGACTATGTAGATGGTAATGATTGTGCAATTTGTTTGGCTGAATTTGTCAGAGGAGAGAAGCTAAGATTGCTGCAGAATTTCCAGCATTTGTTCCACATCAGCTGCATCGACACGTGGTTCTCCACATGTTCTTCCTATCCTAAGTGTAGAAGACGGTGTGCTATCCACGTCGACGAGAAGTGTTCGACACCTACAGAGCCCTATGAGTGTAAATTTTGATTACCTCTATGTTGTAAAGTCAGTGGCTATAATAGTTCCAGGATTAATATCAGAAGCTGTAGAATTTTGATAGTTAGAGGCACTTTTATTTATTTAATATTATGATCTTCTGCACTTTGCAAGGATGAGAAGTGTTGTAAAGGTGTTCTGGAGCTACGGAGTCTTTGTGCTAATTTTGAATTATTAGACAGCTTCTAGAGCTACAAATCCTTCATATAAATTTTTGATTGTTTAATTTGAATCCAATTCTCTTATTAAGAGAATAGCATAGGGAACACAGTTATATTTCTGCTATAAGTGAGATGCTGATAGAGATAGTCCCATACAAGCTGAATGCAGAACAAAGCTAAAGTGACAGTTATTTAATTTGGTGTCAGAGTAGTCTAGGGATAGCACATCAATTTGGTATCAGAGCTTGAAGCTCTTGGGGAATTAAGAATGGATCATAAGTTGCTGCAGAATTTATAATGGTTGCATTTGTGAATGATGTTACTGTTGTGACAGGAATTGGCAAGGATCAGCAGGACAAGCACTGGAAGACTCTGCTGAAGAAAAGGTATGAGAAGTCTATGTTATTTGATTTGAGTTTATTTTGTTTAAAAGAAGCAAATAGGTGAAGAGAAAGGCAGCCAATCCATTAAGGCTTAAGAGAAGAAGCCAAGGAAGGCTTAGAGAAGAAGATCCAAGAGGAAGCTTAGATTATTTTCCAAAAGACTAAGGTGAAACAGACTTAGGTGAGGTAAAGGATGAAGTTTTGAGCAGAGTGATAGAGGGACTGCCTAGAAGAAGAAGATCCAAAGCAAGGTAAGCTTGGATTTATAATTTGTGTTTATTGAAGAGTTGTCTAAAGAGTTGCTGGAGGATTGAGAAGATGATCAAAAGACTAGGATGCAAAAGGCCTAGGTGAGATCACGTGGATTGTCAAAAGACCAGTCAAGGAGAAAGGCTTGGGTGAGACAAGGGATCAAGAGACCGAGGTGGAAAAGACTTGGGTGAAGATCTCAGAGATGGAAGCATTGTTGAAGGCACTAGAGAGCAACAAGGTATATGAGGGCAACAAAAGGAAAACAAGCATCAAAGGTATGACTAATGTTGATTTTAATAAAGAAATTGCTAGTTTGAAGAAAGAATTAGCTAAGGTTAAGGATGAGTATGAGTCTTGGATGCAGCTGAATAGACAAGCATGGGTATGGCCAATAAAGAAGAGGGTAAAGTGGCCAATAGTTCTCCTAATGAAGAGGAGAAGAAGGCAAAATGAGATTGCCATGAAGAGGGAAGCCCAAAGAGGCAAGAAGATAAGAAGGTTGCCAAGTGGGCAGCAAGAAGAAGTTGAGAAGAAGGTTCTCATTGAGGAGAACAAGAGAGGAGAAGAGAGAAAAGATGAAGTGCCAGGAAGAGCACTTGAGAAGATGAGAGTGTCCATTAAGAGGATACTCATGGAGACATTATGGTCTCTTGTTTTTATATTTAATGCTATTTTTGAGTGGGTAAATGCAGGTATGAGCAGCCTATTGAAGGTCAAGAGAAGGGCCTTAGAGAGTGAAGAGATTGGTGCAGGAGAAGACACCAAATGCACAAGTGAATGTGCAGGAGAGAGAAGTGAGTTTGCTGTTGAGAAGGGAGATGAAGATGAATTTCAAGATGCCATTGAATGCCAGGAAGAAGAAAGAGAGTAGCCGAGCATAAAGGAAAAAGAAAGGACATATAATCAAGAAGCCATGCAAATGGAGCAGCCCATTAAGGAGGTAAAGGTGAGTTCAAAAATTGATTCTTCTTATAAGCATGAAGCTGTTGAAATGTATGTTAGAGAAGCAAAGAAAAAGGTAGAGTTTCCAATTAACCATGGATATGTGATGCCTAAATGGTGGAAGAAACAAACTCCCAAGCAAAAGGAGATGCTGGTACAAAAGCATATATGCAGGATGCCTACATGGCTTGAGAAGAGAAATGGTAAGAACGAGAAACAAGTATGGGTGCCTAAGAATGCCAAAAGTGAAGAAGATGTGAGTGTTGAGTTAGCAACACCAAGAAATCAATGGAGAAAGGTAAAGGATGACACAAGTACATGGAAAGGTAAGACAATTGTTTGCAATGAAAGGGATAATGATTTGTTTGAATCATTTAATGATATTTTTATGAAAATTGAAGAATGGAAAGTGGCTATGAAAACTAATATGCAGCAAGGAGAGACTTCTAAAGGGATGGATGATGAGGAAAGGAAAGAATATGCAGCAGAACAGACAAGATGGCTTCAGGCAGCGATTGAAGAAAGCAAGGAGACAGAAGGTATGAATACTGCAATTGTTTTTGATGAATATACTGATGTGGATGAAGAAGCTGATTTGTATGAAGAAACTATAAAATGGATGAATGTAATTATAGAGGATGAAAGACAATCTGGTCCTAAGTTTGATAGAGGACATGAAGATTTGAATGAGTTTGTGTTGAGTGATGAGATGAAGAGTAAGGCTAGTAAGGAACAAGTAATCATTCAGGTTGACAAGACCAAGTTTGATGAAGATTGTGAGATAGATGAGATCTCACTAAAGGTAGAGTTGAGAATGATAGATGAGCTGTTTGGTAATTCAAGAGAGATGAAGGAAGGTGCAAACCATGGTGAAGGCAGCATTGGAAAGAGTGAGACAAGACAAGAGCAAAGCAATGAGACCAAGGCAGTTTTGGTCAAGAAACAGGAGCATAAATGTGAAGGAAGCCAAGAGGCTTCATGGCCTCAATGTTTTTCTACTAAGGTTGCTTTTGATGTTTTGAACGCAGGTGTTAAAGTTGTGGAGATGAATGAAGTCCATAGTTCAATGGACAAATTTTTGAAAGAAGATCTTGAAGACATGCATGAGAATGAAGAATGGAAGTGGGAGATGGCAGCTGAAAAAGAGATGAGGAGAAGAACATACCAGAAGAGGAAGAAAAGCAAGATGAAAGGCAAAGACCAGGAAAGACAAGCATTATCATTGACAAGAAGACCTTGGGATCCAGGCACACAGTAAAGGCTAAAACATGGAGACACCATTTCATTTGAACTAAGGTTCAAATTGTTTCTAGAGGGAGAGTATGATGCAGGAGCATCTGCAGAACAAGTCATATTTAAATTCAAAATTCATATTATTGTCTTTTCCCTCCTAAATGTTGTTGATGATTAAAATGTAAAAAGTAAAAAAATAATATAAAAAGTAAAAAGAAAATAGTTGGGGCTGTTGAGGGAATAATGGAGGAGTGGTTGAAATATTTTCAACCTTGGTAAATTGTTACAAATTGAAAACTGTATTTTGTTTTGTCAAAAGCCCAAATTGGGCGCAGAAGTTAGAGAAGAGATTTTTTTTGGTTTATTAAAAGAAAAAGAACAGTCATTAAGGAAGGGAGAGGAAGAGAAGTACGTAGAAGAAGAAAAGAAGAGAAGGAGCAAGGAAGGAGGGATGAGAGAAAGATAGTGTAGAAGAGAATGGAAGTTAAAAAAAAATGCCTCTCATTCAAGAGGAGTGGCTGTAGGGAGAGGAAGCATAGAAAATTCATTAAGAAAGGGAAAGAAACGTTGCTGCAATAGGAAGGAGACTGGCAGTACAGGACAGTCACAATGCATATTAATATAGGTGTGTATGTGTTTTGAAAGATTAATGAATGTGAGTTCTTTTTGAAGAGATTTGTTTAACTGAGACCCAATATATGAAAGAAAGTTGTTGTAAGGACTGGGTGTAGTTATATGATTCCTGGCCTTTGTTTATGAATTGAATTTAATACAATTTTGGGCTGCTTCAATATCTTATTGCTGAGCTGTATATCTTATTTACTGTAATTCTGGTTTATTGTAATTTTGGGAATGTGGGTTTGCTCCAATGAGTATATGAAATTCTTCTTACAAGGAATATAGTGCTATAGCACGGTTGAAAAGAAGAATACAATGTTTCAATTTTTAATAGAGATAGATCTGTTTTATTCTGTTAGGGGTCTGCTTGCCCAAAATTTGTCATCCTTTCTAAGCAGAGTCTGCACTTCTTCCTTTTTACCACATGACACATCACCATAATGTGATCGAATATTCAATGCTATAACGTTTGTCCCACCAGAACTAAAGAAGCTTGTGCATTGAAACTTAGCAGTAAGCCTATGCAGTGCTGCAACACGTCACCCAAACTTGTGTAAAATCGAATTGAATCTATAATTGAATTTGCATTTCTGGGATAGTTAACCGAGGTTGGACTCTGTTTGAGAGCCGAAGAGTGGAGCAAGTCGTTGAAGGTATTTAACCATTTCACGATTCGTGAGGTGGTCCACAAGTTTTGTAAAGGGGCATGGAAGATTATTGTTGTGTTTGGAGCCGAGGTGACAGTAAGAAGACGCCAAGTCTTTAATCACATTAGCCTAGGAAAATATATTGCTGGGAAAGTACCTAGCCTTAAATATTTTTAAAATGAAGAGGAGAGCAGAATTGGTGAAGGTTCGATTTCTGCTTTGAAGGCTCTGCGCGAAGCACTCCAGGTTATTCAGAGGTACGAGTTCAAAAAAAATAATCACGAAGATTGGGTTAATTCAGTTAAGCCTAATTTAGGACTTGGTATATTTGCTCATGTACGTGAAGCTCTAGAAATAAATACAGCTGATAAGGGGTCGATGACTGGTTATACAGTCCACACATCATATTTTACTTTCAGTAATCGACAGAGGCCTCACAAAGTTGACTCTGCAAGAATTACCTATCATGGAATACCGTGATGCTGACTATGTAGATGGTAATGATTGTGCAATTTGTTTGGCTGAATTTGTCAGAGGAGAGAAGCTAAGATTGCTGCAGAATTTCCAGCATTTGTTCCACATCAGCTGCATCGACACGTGGTTCTCCACATGTTCTTCCTATCCTAAGTGTAGAAGACGGTGTGCTATCCACGTCGACGAGAAGTGTTCGACACCTACAGAGCCCTATGAGTGTAAATTTTGATTACCTCTATGTTGTAAAGTCAGTGGCTATAATAGTTCCAGGATTAATATCAGAAGCTGTAGAATTTTGATAGTTAGAGGCACTTTTATTTATTTAATATTATGATCTTCTGCACTTTGCAAGGATGAGAAGTGTTGTAAAGGTGTTCTGGAGCTACGGAGTCTTTGTGCTAATTTTGAATTATTAGACAGCTTCTAGAGCTACAAATCCTTCATATAAATTTTTGATTGTTTAATTTGAATCCAATTCTCTTATTAAGAGAATAGCATAGGGAACACAGTTATATTTCTGCTATAAGTGAGATGCTGATAGAGATAGTCCCATACAAGCTGAATGCAGAACAAAGCTAAAGTGACAGTTATTTAATTTGGTGTCAGAGTAGTCTAGGGATAGCACATCAATTTGGTATCAGAGCTTGAAGCTCTTGGGGAATTAAGAATGGATCATAAGTTGCTGCAGAATTTATAATGGTTGCATTTGTGAATGATGTTACTGTTGTGACAGGAATTGGCAAGGATCAGCAGGACAAGCACTGGAAGACTCTGCTGAAGAAAAGGTATGAGAAGTCTATGTTATTTGATTTGAGTTTATTTTGTTTAAAAGAAGCAAATAGGTGAAGAGAAAGGCAGCCAATCCATTAAGGCTTAAGAGAAGAAGCCAAGGAAGGCTTAGAGAAGAAGATCCAAGAGGAAGCTTAGATTATTTTCCAAAAGACTAAGGTGAAACAGACTTAGGTGAGGTAAAGGATGAAGTTTTGAGCAGAGTGATAGAGGGACTGCCTAGAAGAAGAAGATCCAAAGCAAGGTAAGCTTGGATTTATAATTTGTGTTTATTGAAGAGTTGTCTAAAGAGTTGCTGGAGGATTGAGAAGATGATCAAAAGACTAGGATGCAAAAGGCCTAGGTGAGATCACGTGGATTGTCAAAAGACCAGTCAAGGAGAAAGGCTTGGGTGAGACAAGGGATCAAGAGACCGAGGTGGAAAAGACTTGGGTGAAGATCTCAGAGATGGAAGCATTGTTGAAGGCACTAGAGAGCAACAAGGTATATGAGGGCAACAAAAGGAAAACAAGCATCAAAGGTATGACTAATGTTGATTTTAATAAAGAAATTGCTAGTTTGAAGAAAGAATTAGCTAAGGTTAAGGATGAGTATGAGTCTTGGATGCAGCTGAATAGACAAGCATGGGTATGGCCAATAAAGAAGAGGGTAAAGTGGCCAATAGTTCTCCTAATGAAGAGGAGAAGAAGGCAAAATGAGATTGCCATGAAGAGGGAAGCCCAAAGAGGCAAGAAGATAAGAAGGTTGCCAAGTGGGCAGCAAGAAGAAGTTGAGAAGAAGGTTCTCATTGAGGAGAACAAGAGAGGAGAAGAGAGAAAAGATGAAGTGCCAGGAAGAGCACTTGAGAAGATGAGAGTGTCCATTAAGAGGATACTCATGGAGACATTATGGTCTCTTGTTTTTATATTTAATGCTATTTTTGAGTGGGTAAATGCAGGTATGAGCAGCCTATTGAAGGTCAAGAGAAGGGCCTTAGAGAGTGAAGAGATTGGTGCAGGAGAAGACACCAAATGCACAAGTGAATGTGCAGGAGAGAGAAGTGAGTTTGCTGTTGAGAAGGGAGATGAAGATGAATTTCAAGATGCCATTGAATGCCAGGAAGAAGAAAGAGAGCAACCGAGCATAAAGGAAAAAGAAAGGATAGATAATCAAGAAGCCATGCAAATGGAGCAGCCCATTAAGGAGGTAAAGGTGAGTTCAAAAATTGATTCTTCTTATAAGCATGAAGCTGTTGAAATGCATGTTAGAGAAGCAAATAAAAAGGTAGAGTTTCCAATTAACCATGGATATGTGATGCCTAAATGGTGGAAGAAACAAACTCCCAAGCAAAAGGAGATGATGGTACAAAAGCATATATGCAGGATGCCTACATGGCTTGAGAAGAGAAATGGTAAAAACGAGAAACAAGTATGGGTGCCTAAGAATGCTAAAAGTGAAGAAGATGTGAGTGTTGAGATAGAAACACCAAGAAATCAATGGAGAAAGGTAAAGGATGACACAAGTACATGGAAAGGTAAGACAATTGTTTGCAATGAAAGGGATAATGATTTGTTTGAATCATTTAATGATATTTTTATGAAAATTGAAGAATGGAAAGTTGCTATGAAAACTAATATGCAGCAAGGAGAGACTTCTAAAGGGATGGATGATGAGGAAAGGAAAGAATATGCATCAGAACAGACAAGATGGCTTCAGGCAGCGATTGAAGAAAGCAAGGAGACATAAGGTATGAATACTGCAATTGTTTTTGATGAATATACTGATGTGGATGAAGAAGCTGATTTGTATGAAGAAACTATAAAATGGATGAATGTAATTATAGAGGATGAAAGAAAATATGGTCCTAAGTTTGATATAGGACATGAAGATTTGAATGAGTTTGTGTTGAGTGATGAGATGAAGAGTAAGGCTAGTAAGGAACAAGTAATCATTCAGGTTGACAAGCCCAAGTTTGATGAATATTGTGAGATAGATGAGATCTCACTAAAGGTAGAGTTGAGAATGATAGATGAGCTGTTTGGTAATTCAAGAGAGATGAAGGAAGGTGCAAACCATGGTGAAGGCAGCATTGGAAAGAGTGAGACAAGACAAGAGCAAAGCAATGAGACCAAGGCAGTTTTGGTCAAGAAACAGGAGCATAAATGTGAAGGCAGCCAAGAGGCTTCATGGCCTCAATGTTTTTCTACTAAGGTTGCTTTTGATGTTTTGAACGTAGGTGTTAAAGTTGTGGAGATGAATGAAGTCCATAGTTCAATGGACAAATTTTTGAAAGAAGATCTTGAAGACATGCATGAGAATGAAGCATGGAAGTGGGAGATGGCAGCTGAAAAAGAGATGAGGAGAAGAACATACCAGAAGAGGAAGAAAAGCAAGATGAAAGGCAAAGACCAGGAAAGACAAGCATTATCATTGACAAGAAGACCTTGGGATCCAGGCACACAGTAAAGGCTAAAACATGGAGACACCATTTCATTTGAACTAAGGTTCAAATTGTTTCTAGAGGGAGAGTATGATGCAGGAGCATCTGCAGAACAAGTCATATTTAAATTCAAAATTCATATTATTGTCTTTTCCCTCCTAAATGTTGTTGATGATTAAAATGTAAAAAGTAAAAAAATAATATAAAAAGTAAAAAGAAAATAGTTGGGGCTGTTGAGGGAATAATGGAGGAGTGGTTGAAATATTTTCAACCTTGGTAAATTGTTACAAATTGAAAACTGTATTTTGTTTTGTCAAAAGCCCAAATTGGGCACAGAAGTTAGAGAAGAGATTTTTTTTTGGTTTATTAAAAGAAAAAGAACAGTCATTAAGGAAGGGAGAGGAAGAGAAGTACGTAGAAGAAGAAAAGAAGAGAAGGAGCAAGGAAGGAGGGATGAGAGAAATATAGTGTAGAAGAGAATGGAAGTTAAAAAAAATGCCTCTCATTCAAGAGGAGTGGCTGTAAGGAGAGGAAGCATAGAAAATTCATTAAGAAAGGGAAAGAAACATTGCTGCAATAGGAAGGAGACTGGCAGTATAGGACAGTCACAATGCATATTAATACAGGTGTGTATGTGTTTTGAAAGATTAATGAATGTGAGTTTTTTTTGAAGATATTTGTTTAACTAAGACCCAATATATGAAATAAAGTTGTTGTAAGGACTGGGCGTAGTTATATGATTCCTGGCCTTTGTTTATGAATTGAATTTAATACAATTTTGGGCCGCTTCAATATCTTATTTACTGTAATTCTGGTTTATTGTAATTTTGGGAATGTGGGTTTGCTCCAATGAGTATATGAAATTCTTCTTACAAGGAATACAGTGCTACAGCACGGTTGAAAAGAAGAATACAATGTTTCAATTTTTAATAGAGATAGATCTATTTTATTCTGTTAGGGGTCTGCTTGCCCAAAATTTGTGATCCTTTCTAAGCAGAGTCTGCACTTCTTCCTTTTTACCATATGACACATCACCATACTGTGATCGAATATTCAATGCTGTAATGTTTATCCCACCAGAACTAAAGAAGCTTGTGCATTGAAACTTAGCAGTAAGCCTATGCAGTGCTGTAGTACGTCACCCAAACTTGTGTAAAATCGAATTGAATCTATAATTGAATTTGCATTTCTGGGATAGTTAACCGAGGTTGGACTCTGTTTGAGAGCCGAAGAGTGGAGCAAGTCGTTGAAGGTATTTAACCGTTTCACGATTCGTGAGGTGGTCCACAAGTTTTGTAAAGGGGCGTGAAAGATTATTGTTGTGTTTGGAACTGAGGTGACAGTAAGAAGATGCCAAGTCTTTAATCACATTAGCCTAGGAAAATATATTGATGGGAAAGTACCTAGCCTTAAATATTTTTAAAATGAAGAGGAGAGCAGAATTGGCGAAGGTTTGATTTCTGCTTTGAAGGCTTTGCGCGAAGCACTCCAGGTTATTCAGAGGTACGAGTTCAAAAAAAATAATCACGAAGATTGGGTTAATTCAGTTAAGCTTGATTTAGGACCTGGTATATCTGCTCGTGTACGTGAAGCTCTAGAAATAAATACAGCTGATAAGGGGTTGACAACTGGTTATACAGTCCACACATCATATTTTACTTTCAGTAATCGACAGAGGCCTCACAAAGTTGGCTTTGCAAGAATTACCTATTGTAGAATACCATGATGCTGACTGTGTAGACGGTAATGATTATGCAATTTGCCTGGCTGAATTTGTCAGAGGAGAGAAGCTAAGATTGCTACAAAATTGCCAGCATTTGTTCCTTGTCAGCTGCATCGACATGTGGTTCTCCACGTGTTCTTCCTGTCCTAAGTGTAGAAGACGGTGTGCTGTCCACATCGATGAGAAGTGTTTGACACCTATAGAGCCCTGTGAGTGTAAATTTTGATTACCTCTATGTTGTAAAGTCAGTGGCTATAATAGTTCCAGGATTAATATCAGAAGCTGCAGAATTTTGATAGTTAGAGGCACTTTTATTTATTTAATATTATGATCTTCTGCACTTTGCAAGGATGAGAAGTGTTGTAAAGGTGTTCTGGAGCTACAGAGTCTTTCTGCTAATTTTGAATTATTAGACAACTTCTAGAGCTATAAATCCTTCATATAAAGTTTTGCTTGTTCAATTTGAATCCAATTCTCTTATTAAGAGAATAGCATAGGGAACACAGTTATATTTCTGCTATAAGTGAGATGCTGACAGAGATAGTCCCATACAAGCTGAATGCAGAACAAAGCTGAAGTGACAGTTATTTAATTTGGTGTCAGAGCAGTCTAGGGACAGCGCATCAGAAACATGCCTACTCATCATGCCTTTAATGACCTTAGAGATCCCATTGAATTAGTATTTCAAAAACTTGTAGCAACTAAATTTATTAGATGGCCTATTCAGAAAGAGTAGATTTATTAGGGCACTAACATGCCAGACTGGTACATGTCAAAATAATTTTATGATTTTTATAGGGTTAATGGCCATAATTTGTAACATTATGTGAAAATAATACATGTAATTTTAAATATGTTAAAAAATGAGGAGATCACATTGGATCATGGAACTTCCACCTCCAATCAGAGCCATGGCATTTATCACAACAATAATATCAACAACCAAGGCTAAACCAATAGACTCAATAGAACCAACAATGTCAAAATAATGGATTTAAATAAGGCTAGAATGATGCAAATAACCAATAGACCTACCATGCAATTGTACATGACTATAACTCAGTTGTAGGCCATATTGTAGGAGTTCACATTACCACCATTTCTATTAATCCAAGACCAAGTGTTAATTAGACAAGACTATTGTTAATTATACCAAATCAACCAAACCATTATGGTAATCCTTCCTTGACCTAAGACCATACATAGGTAAACTAATAAACAAATATTCCCATTTTAGGACCTTATACTGATAACTCATCATTAGCCCATGACCACACACAAGTGCATCAATAATCAAGACTTACCCTATCTGGTCCCCCTCCACCATCATTTGTTAGCAACACTAGTCCTCTGCCTAATATTTACTATGAAATCATAACTCAATGGTCAAGGATTACCATACTAGGCCCACAACCTTCTACTAATTCACCCATTATCCAACCAACCATTCTACCTTAAAATAAGCCATTTACTACTATCCAAGAAAATATGTTTGACATTATGGAATAATTAAAAAAGATGCTAGTATAAATATCCATTTAATATTTGTTACATACATTAACCATCCAAAAAAGCATTTTTATAGAGTTCCTTGGTCGTTCCATAGTTCTAAATGACACATCTCTTGAAAAATTTCAAGCTTTGGTTGGACACCTAGCTCCATCCCAACAAATAACCTTTAACCAAAGTGATATGTCGTCCCTTAGCCTGTTGCATAATAATCCATTGTACATTAAAGTTTACATAATGAGGCATAAAGTGAAGCATGTCCTTAGATAATGGATTAGGCTTGAATATTATGTCTTTAAATCTCATTAAGCTTCTTGGGTACATGACAACAAATCTCAAAGCAAAAAAAATCACCATCAAATCCTAAGACAAAGAAGAATGAGAATCACAATGCATCATTAAATTTTCAGTTATCATTGGGCCCTTGACGCATGATAAAATTTACCATGTGTTATATATTGACTTATTAAATAACATGCTTTTTAGAATACCTTGATTACATGAGATTCTTGTAATACCATCAACATTGCACTAGTGTATCAAGTTATCCCATTTAGGGATGGAGGTTAATATTCTAGGATATGTACATCCATACATGTATTTTAAACATTTAGAAGCCAAGTTTAAAATCTATAATTACTATTTTAGAATGAATACAGTCACCAAGTAGGACAAGGGGAAGACAATACTAATTGATTTGCTAAAGGCCAAATGCATTGACCCTGATACCCTTGATTCCCTTTCCCACATGCCACCTCTTGAAATGTCCAATCATTATACCATCTCAAATAATGGACAAAGAGAATACTTGAGCCATGATACCTTTCACATTATAAATCTTCCATAAAACCCCAAGTCATTTGGAAGACCAAAAACTAAACCACTCATGTAATGGAAAAAAAGGGAAAAGGCCATCAACATAGTTCACAGCCTATCACTTTCATACCAACTTATGGATAAGCATAGGGCCCTCTCAAAGGAGATGAATCATGGTTATATAATGATAAATTAAATAACTATTACAAGATTTATAAGTATCTCATTTCTAATCAGATCATGGAAAATTAGGACTATGAAGGAGGAGGTCTTAGGACAAATCAATAGGGAACACTTGAGCTAATTTATATTACTAAGTACAAAAGAACCTATGGGCTTGGATTTAAACACTTGGGGGTGACCCCATGTATCTTATTCAAGTTCCATCACCAATGACTAATGATGAAAAGGTTGATAGTTAAGTAGAGTATGATCATAGCCAATTTTATGACCTAGCCCATACCAATATATTTGAAAATAATGCCATTTGTACCCTTTGACCAGTCATTCATCATAATCCACTACCATTATATTATCCATAATTGATAGATCAAGGCTAACAAAAATCTAGCATGTCAGTTGATGAGTTTCAGAATGATGAGGCCTTTTGTGTTTTTCTAGGCTTTAGGGACAATGTTCCATTGGCAGATCACAAAAAAGGGTTCTCAATAAAATTGGATCTTAAAGCCTATTTTGGAGAGTGGGTGAACACCCTTAGAAAAAAACAAATAAATAAAACATTTAGGTCCCAAAGTGAAAAACTCTTTGAGGCACTTTTTGACTAAGGAAAAAGTAAAGATAAAGGCCAGTTTAGTGGTGAAAACCTATTTTATGTGCCATTAAATGAGCATGTTCAACCTTATTCAAGTATATATCAAGAGACCACCAAAAATTATTTTTTTACGGGGTTTGAGTTTTGTCTTAAATAAGAATAGGGTTTTGATCAAATCATCTAGGATAGCAATGACAATGAACTTTCCTATGGGTCTGAATTTAGTCTTATAGAACAATGAGACTTTGATTGCATAATCTAAGAGTTCCCAAAACATTTGTTACATGGTCATCCCTCCCATTGGGGGAATTTGATTCATCATGTCTAGGAGAACTTGAATAAAAATATTAATAGAGGACTCTAACATAGCTAAACAGTTCAAATCTTTACCCATTATTCTTGAAGATGGTTCGATCCTTCTAGTGAAAGATATTTCAGAGGTAAACATAGGGTCTCTAGATGACCCAAAGTGGATTAAATTAGGTGCATAACTCATTAAGGAGTGTGAAGTCTTAACCACCATATTGAGGGAATTTTTAGATATATTTACATGGGCATATTCTAACATGCTTGGTTTGTACCCTACCTTAGTTGTTCACCACCTTGTGGTACATCTTGATGCCAAACTAGTGAAACAAAAGTTACACAAGATGCATCCTCACATTACTATATTGGTAAATAAAGATTTAGAGAAACTCTTGGAAGTGAGATGTATTAGGCTAATCAACTATTCTAAATGAATTTTTAATGTTGTACCTATTAGTAAAAAGCCAAAAGGAATTAGAATTTGCACTGATTTTAAGGAAATTAACAAAGTTTGCTCTAAGGATGAATTTCCATTTCCAAACATTGACATGATTATCAATTCCATAGTAGGTTATGAGATGATTTCACTGATGGATAGTTTCTTAGGCTATAATCATATTTAAATAGCATTGGAAGACCAACACAAGACATCATTCACCACTCTATGGGGAACATTCTATTATTAGGTTATGCCATTTGGTCTTAATAATTTAGGGGCCACCTATCAAAGAGCCATGATAGTCATATTTCATGATATGATGCATGACATTTTTGAAGACTATGTCGATGACATAATAGACAAATCAAGGACTAAGGCTTATCATCCAACATCATTGATGAGGATATTTAAGTGACTACATAAATACAAACTTAGGCTCAACCCTAAGAAATATGTTTTTGGCATTACTTTAGGAAAATTACTTAGATTCATTATGTCTCATAAAGATATAGAAGTTGATCTATCCAAAGTATGATCCATAATAAACATGCCACCATCGACCAATTTGAAGCAACTCCATAGATTATAGAGCAAAATCTAGTCTATTTGATGCTTCATATCTCAATCAGATGATAAGTGTCATCCTTTTACACATATTTTAAATAAGGGTGTCAAATTTCTTTGGAATGATGATTGTCATAAATATTTTCAATAACTAAATGACTATATTGTAAATCCACTAGTTTTACTACCTCCTATGCTAGGACAACCATTCCTTCTATACCTATTATTGACAATCAAATCCCTGGGGGCACTTCTATCTTAACATGATGAAAATGAAAAAATCATGCCTTATAATATCTATGTCATACACTGGTCATGTATGAGAATAATTATATTCTCATTAAAAAATCATGTTTAGCTATGGTCTTTAAAGCTCAGAAACTGCAACATTACATGTTGACTAATAAGATCATGGTCATTTAAAAAATAGATCCACTCAAGTATCTACTATATAAAACAAATTTACAAGGCTGCATGGCCAAATGGATCATACTTATTAGTGATTTTGTGATAAAATATGTGAACCAAAAAGCCATCAAGGGGCAAGTTCTTATAGATCAGCATGCTAAAGCACCAATTATAAGTACAAAGCTACTCATATTCTAATTTCTTGATGAATAAATTATGACAATCATTGACACACCTCTTGAGGAGCAGCAATTGAATTTGTATTTTGATGGTTCATTCACAAAACATGGATCAGGGGTAGGCCTTTTATTTATCATTCCATAGGGGGATCTAGTCCCTAAGTTATTTAGAATCAACATTCCTTGAACCAATAACATGGCTGAATATGAGACACGTATAGAAGGACTTCAACAGGACATATAATAGAACATATCTCATCTAAAGGTTTATGATGATTCATAGTTAATCATCAATCAGGTTATATACCATTTTTAGACATAAGATGACAAGCTGATTCCCTATAAGGCCATGGTTGACACTCTCAAGCAATAGATTACTAACATCTAGTTTGAACATATACCAAGGGTAAGTAAAAAAATAATATATGTCATGGCTACCATTGTATATTTGATTCTACATGTAGATACAAAAAAGACTACTAGTTTCTCATTGAAGATATACTAGTGCTAGCTCATGAACCATCACTCATCACAATGATTTGCAATATTATTGGTCCTAGTTCTACTTGGTATTTAAACCTACACACTTACCTACATGACCATGTTTTTCCACCAGACTTATCCTAAAAACAAACCAAAGCCTTCATCCACAATGACTAACATTATACCTTACTTGGACTAACCCTATACCACTATAGTTTTGATGGAACTCTATTTAGTTTTTTACCTTTGGTAAAATATACACTAGCATTACGAGAAGTTCATGAAGGGGTATGTGTAGCCCACACTAATGGGGTAGTCCTATCTAAAAATATCTTACATACTGGTTATTATTGGCCAATGATAGATGTAGATGCAACTTCATATGTGAAAATATGCAATAAATGTCAATGACATGCCAATCTAATTCATGCCCTAGTCAAGACTTTGAAACCAATGTTGACACCATGACCATTTTATATATGGGGCCTCAAACTCATTGGGAAGATATTCCCCACCTCACTTGATGACCATATAGATATCCTTATCACCACATAATATTGCATTAAGTGGGTTGAAGTTATACCCCTCACTTACATGATTAAAAATCAAATTTCCAAATTCATATTCAACCATCTCATCTACCATTATAGTATCCCTTCTAACATTATATATGATAATGTAAGATCATTCAAGAACAAGGATACCAAATCCTTATGTGCTGAGTACAAGATTACTCAACATTTTTCAATAGCATATTACCCTCAAGGTAATAGCCAAGCAAAAGAATCAAACAAAACCATTGTCAATATTCTTAAAAATATTGTCAATGATGCTGGTCATGATTGACACCTCTAGATATTTCATTCTCTCTATACATACCATACCAATCATTGCATTCCCACAGGTGCCACTCCATACTCACTTGTTTATGGAATTGAGGCTATTCTTCCCATTAATGTCAAGCTACCATCATTACACATCTCTTTGAAACATGTTTTAAATAATGAAGACTACAAAGTATCTCACCTATAAAAATTAGAGTTACTTGATGAGAAATGTATGGATGAAGTACAAAATCTATAATCATATCAAAATCAACTCTGTGGCCACTATAATTGGCATGTGCAACATAAATAATTCAAACTTGGTGATTTTATCCTCAAAGAGAACCAAAAGAATACCATGATTGAGAAAAAGCATAAAGGCAAGTTCAAACCCAACTAGGTAGGTACCTTCATCATTGTTGCAGACTATAAAAAAGGAGAATACAAGCTTGTCACACTAGACAAAGATGAAATTGATGAGCCTATGAACATTATACACCTCAAGTGGTATTATGCTTGAGCGACCTGGTATATTGCCTATGTGGACCTTTCAAGTTATACCATATTATCAATATTCTTCTTTGTACTATACCATTCTACCATCCTACCATACTATCAGTTTACCATCCTATCACCTTGACTACCACTTATCCATCCTACCATTCTATTTTATCAACTTCACATGTTTCAATCACTCCCCACATATCCCATTTGACCTTAGTTCATTCATTAGTTTCATGATTTTAGCATGATGAATCATATCAATTTTAGTAGTTATTTCAAGAAATCCAAAGGTAGTCTTTTGGAGTAGTATGATAGAAGTTTTGGCAGTTACATCCTTAATTTATTATTTTATTATAATCATGTTTATTTATGTGAGCCTGATTATATCTACCTACAGGAGCAAATCAGTGTCTCACCAATATTGCTACTAATTATAACCTCCTATGGGCACATTAGTATCATTGATCTAATATTTTGTATCCTAGTTATAACCATCTATGGGAAAACTAGAAGAAATATTTTTTTATTATGCCTTGACATACCAATTTGTCATTCCTATGTCATACTATGCCACTGTGACAACTATTCCTATTTTGTTTGAATTGGCTACTACACTAGTCAGATTCCTTCATTGTAAGGTGAAACTAATATGAATTGAGGCCATTTTAGGACTATGTGGGCCATGCTCAATATTTGTGGAGGTTATCTCAATCTCTATTTACCATCATGCTCTCACCATTTTTCAAGTACTAGTCAGATTCCTTCATTGTAAGGTGAAACTAATATGAATTGAGGCCATTTTAGGACTATGTGGGCCATGCTCAATATTTGTGGAGGTTATCTCAATCTCTATTTACCATCATGCTCTCACCATTTTTCAAGTTTGAACCATTTAGTATCTCATCATTCTCGATCGAGTTGAGATACTCCAAAATTCCAAAAACATTTGAAATTTGAGTTAGAAAACCCAAAAAAATTGACCACTTCTTTATCTTAAGGATTCTAGGAACCCTTATTAAGTCACAAGAAATGACTTATCACTTAGTTTCCCAATCCTTTTTGGCCTTTTATCCTATGCTCTTACCATTTTACAAGTTCATTCATATTCTTCTATCACAACCATCATGTTTATTTTTTGATCATCATCATTTTATTTTACCCCATTTCCTAGGAGAATTACATTCAGCTTGAAATTTTATTAGATATTACATCCATGAAACTGTGTAGGTAGCATCCACTTTCTTAGTGCATTTGGAGTCGGCTCGGCCACCCCCTTTAATTTCTTCTATTCCCCCATCTTATTTGTTTATTTTGTTGTTACCTATTTTTTTGGGGCAATGTTCATTGTCTTATTTGTGTCATGTTATTTGTACTAACATTATGACTAACCATTATTTATTTCTTTGTTTCTTTTTATTTGTTAGTTTTTGCACCTATTTATTTTCTTTAAGTATTGTTTCCTTGATTCAGGTCTATGTGCCTTTATTAGGTGATTCCTCATGCACTTATTCTTGAATCCATCCATATTCATATGTTAACATTGTTATCATGTTTTTTTATCATTGGTGCATTATTTTCCCTTGAGTATTGGATCATGGGAGTCAATACTTATGCATATTTAGGCCAATTCATCATGGTGTTCTATCATGATGCCTACCATCATATGCTACAACAAAAATAAACTTCAAGAAGTCTACACAATAATGCAACATCAATATCTCCTCAATACTAACTTCAAAAACAATCCTAGCCTCATCTAAATTATATCCCAATCAGATTAATTAAACATTGAAATAATTATCCTCCTTGTTAGTTTAAATGTGTATCTCCCTACTAGAAGGTTTCCTAATGCATCTTTATCTTCTATATCAAGTTGTCATCATCATGTTTTCAATCATCAAACATCAATCCTGTTTACCATAATTAGGTTACAATGTTTTATAACCACCTTTGGGAAAACCATTGTACACCATCCCATCTACATTCTCAATGATTATAACCAACTTTAGGCAAATCATTGTGTTATCACCAATTTGAGGGTTAATGATCATAACTACCTTTGGGAAAATCATTCACTTTCTTCTACCCAACTAGGGCATGTTTTTATCTTGTTTGTTTGACCTAACTAGGGTAGCTACATATTCTCAATGATTATACCCATATTTTGGAAAATCATTATGTTATCATACCATTTTTGCCACTATCAGGGCACAATGATTATAACCACCTTTGGCCAAACAATTGTACACCACCCCACTTTCACTCTCAATGATTTTGACCAACTTTGGCCACATCATTATGTTGTCACCTCATCATTTTTCATCAGTTTGATCCCCTCAATTCCTTTTGATGGACCATTTGCCTCACCTTTTTCCAACCAATCCCTTTAGGGGGCAGATACAGTTTATCCATCACCGTTGAAGATGTAAGCATACAAGACCATTTTATTCTTTTACAATACATTACTATGCTTACAACTTACATCACCTTCCCAAACAAGGGGAAATTGTAAACACCTAAAGGTGGCCACTAAATGATTCATAATCGACTTTAGATCAATTATTACCAATCATTGAACATCTAGCTTAAGAATTTCTAAATGTCTCAAATTTGGCTTTATAACATACAATTAAATCAATTTGGCCCAAAAATCAATTAAATAGATAAAATACCCAAATCAATTAAATAAAAAAAACTTGGAAAATATTTAAAATCCTAAAAAGAATAAATTAACATGAAAATACTAATCAAATCCTAATTGAATTCATCCTTGATAAATTAAATGAATTATCAAAAAAGAAAAATTAAAAATCAAATAATATCCTAGGTTTTCATCATTAGATTTTGTGAGTTGTCCAAAATCTAAAATATATCAAAGCACACCTATTCCATGCTAATCATGAGGTTTGGACACATTTTAACCCTAATAGGGTTAACTAAGAAAACCTAGGTTATGATTTAGCTCATTCCAAATTAATTTCAAAGCCTATAAAAGGAAGCCTAGAGCTCTTAATTTAGAGTGCTTGGACATAAAGTCGGGTTATAATGTTGTTTTTATGATAAGAGTGAAATCTATAGGGTTATAATGCCAAAATTGTGAATCACAAGCCAAGAAATTTTAATCAATGTCAAATACAAAAGCCAGTCCAACCATAGTGCTAAGAGGAGATGGAGATAACCTATCCCTATTGATGAAGACTTCTTGAGCACAATCTGAGTAAGCCAAATGAAGAGACCTATTGGAGCATTTAAGGAACTGGTAAGGAATTGTGTGCATTATTTCCACTTTTAGTTTTATTTTGTTCATTTGTGTTTCTTCACCATGATCATTCATTTGATCTAGGAAAGATAGTGTTGTGTATCTTAGTGTGTTTATTTTCATTTTGATTTCATTTCATTGTGAAACTAACATTTGATCTAACCACCCTTCTTGGATTCCTTGATCATACAATATTCTTCCCTTAACAAATCCATTCTCCTAAGACATAAACCATGTTTAATGAAGCTACCATTGACATTAAATTGAGCACTCAAGATAACCCCTGCATAATCAAAATTGGTTAATCCTTAGATTCCTTGAGGTGTCAAGATTTTTCTTCTTTTCTATGTGATCATAGCATATCATTTTCTTTGTCTTAAAATGATATGTTGGGAATTGACCCTTCCATAGTCATCCATAACATCATCATCAACCTCTATGTCAAGCCTATTAGGCAAAATCTTTGAAATATGTACCCTCACATTGCCTTTCTTGTTAAAGAAGAGCTTCAATGTTTCTTATCTGTGAACTTCATATAACCCACTGACTATCCATAATGGGTCTCAAATGTCATTATTATCACCAAATAAGTAGGGGGACTTCATATTTGCATGGATTTTCATGATCTTAACCTTGCTTTTCCAAAAGATGACTTCCCTTTATTGAGAATTGACCAGCTTATTGATATAATTACCAACCATGAGATGTTATCTCATATATATGGATTTTGAGGCTATAATAAAATCTTGATTACCCAAGAAGATCAACATAAAACTAAATTCATCACCCCATGGGGAACCTCTTTCTATAGGGTCATTCCTTTCATCTTGAAGAATGTTGGTGCAACTTATTAACATGCTAAGACCTACATATTTCATGATCTCATCCAAAAAACTATGGAAGACTATATAGATGACCTTCTTGGTAAGTCTAAATGATGTAAAGACCATTTGGAAATCCTTCAGGTTATTTTCAAACATCTTATCCACTTTCATGTTCACCTCAACCCAAAAAAATGCATCTTTGGGGTCTTGTCAGGTAAACTCCTTAGTTTTACCATTTCCCTTCATCGATTGAGGTTGATCCTATTAAAGTTAAATCAATCCTTGACATGTCTTCTCTTAATAAACTTAATCAACTCCATAGTTTACAGGGGAAGCTTCATTCTATTTGTCATTTCATATCTCAATTATCTAATATATGTCAACCCTTTCATCACCTTGTTAAGAAAGACATCTCATTTAAGTGGAATGAAGACTATCAATAAGCCTTTAAATCACTCAAATGATACCTTATTTCCCCAAAAGAGGACCAATCCATCTACCTCTATGTTGGGTGAATATTTTGTCATCAACTAATTGAAGGTAAAATGGGTATATCAGCCATAGCGTAATGAGATAATTCTCTTCTCTCAGCAAGGGGAGGTTCCCTATAAACTATTACAAACTTAACCTATACTAAATACTAAATCAGGGGTGAGATTATATCATCCATTTTTCTTTTTTCAAAAATGATATTCATAAAATAAGAGGAAAACTTCTCAGGTAATAACTAGATCTAAAAGAAACGCATGAAAGCACATAGTCTTTCATTGCTTCTTTCACTAATTTATGACTTATATCACAGTAGAATGAGGTGCAGCCCAAAGTCTTTACCGCAAACTACAACAGATCATATGGTTACAAAAGATAAAGGTAGTTCAAATCCTTTCCAATATCCTTCACTCTAAGACACTAAAACATAAACTAAAGACTATTATGGTAGCACAAAGTCTCCATAATCAGCTTCAGAACATCTCCCAGATTATTTTCACTCGCTCTGCTTATTTGATCAAATGGATAAGATTATATTTAGGAAAAGGACATAAGAATAATTTCATACATAACACAAGTTATTTCAACACAAAGTTTGAAAGGTTACTTACTTTCTCATTCACCTAATAAAATTTGATTAAAAATCTAAGCTCAAAGTCTCAAAAATGCCTTTCAATTTGGGCAAAGTTTTGCTTCCAATAACTCAGAGATCCTCTCCTAAAAAATGAGAGATTACAATATATAGCATTCAAAAGAAAGACTTTGGCACTCCTTTCCACAAATGGCCCATGTTGCCTTGAATGCATTAGAAAGAGGGAGTCTTGTGAAGGGGCCATGCTAGAGCAGATTACCAGCCTTGACTTTGGCATTTAAATCATATCAAATGTCTCTTCAAAAGCATGGGTTGCCTGGTCCTCTAAAATTCAAGGATTCTCCTCTTTATGATACTTACATGACTATCCACTCATCTTTACTCAAATGAAAAAAATGGGCTACATCATTGAATTCTTATGCTCTTTGATAACCACTTGGTGGACTATTCCACCGACTGAAATAACTCTTATATCGATGCTTCTAGATTCTCTATTTTGTTCCCTCTTTCCTTGCTACACTTTGTCTATTCTTGGTGATCTGAGCTGTCGGGGCTATCCTCTCACCTTTTAATGGCTTCTCCAACTCCTTCCTCAGTGGGTTGCTGAGTTTGTCCTTAGGTTTTCATCATTTGAAAACCAACAGTTATTCCATTATCCTAAATTTGATGTCCAAGGGCACATCACCGGTCACTTGAACCTTTTGAACCTTGAACCATCTTTTATATTTCACCTATTCAATGGTTCAATGGTTTGACAAATCAATATTTTATGTTTTTCAAAGAGTTGTGTTCACTCATCTTCTTATGAATTCAATGTATCATTGAACCAACTATTTGAACCTTCCACTTGGACCTTTTTTCTAGAACCTTCCTCTTGAACCTTGTGCTTGAACCTTCCACTAGAACCTTTTTAGCGGAGTTCAATGGTTCAAAGTTCAATGTGACTATGTTTAGTCTATATAGTTCATTTCATATCATTGAACCCCACTGTTGAACCATCTTTATCAATTTTTTTAAGGAAATGCCTTCAAGTGTTTTGAAGTTTTTTTCTTGTAAAAACCCACCTTTTGAACCTTGCTCATTTTATCGACTGTAAACCCTTTGAAAATGAGCGATTTCCTTTACCAAAAAGGCTTGTGCAATTGAATAACTTAACTACTTAGAACATTTTTGAGAAAGAGGGAGACCATTTTTGGCCTGTAGGACCAAAATGGTCAACAGGTTGTCCACAAAAATGAGTGTCTAGTTTTGGGAACAATAGCTAGCTCTAGTTGGAGAACTTCCATCGATTATATTTTGAAATGATTGAAAGGAGTAGAATCTAGACTCTAAGTGCCTTCATCCATGCCATTGGGCCATGGAGTCAAGCCACCCAAAAAGAGAAAGATGCTAAAAACTAAATGAACAACACAAAACAAAGACTATACAAATGTACAAATAAAATTATTTGATACTTCAAGGATTGAAGTGCTTCAGATGTTGCCCACTGTGAGGTAGTGAGAATGACGTTTTGTCTTGATATTTCAAAAAGAAACTATTTTCACCACTGAATCGATGAATGGTGAATGGACCTCTCTACAATGAATCAATTTTTTTGTGCATTCCTTTGGTTCTCTCCTCTTATCCCATAACAAGACTTGATCTCCAATCTAAAACTCACAAATCCTTGTTTTCTTATCGAAGAGTTTCTTTACCTAGTTTTGATGTTTAGTAATATGGTCCACTACCATAGTTCATTACTCTTCTAACTTAGTTAGGTACATGATTATTTTATCAATAGAATTTTCAAAAGTTAAATCTTCTACCGCCTTTGCCAACTTTAGTGCTGGTAGTTCTAAGGTAATGGGTATTTTTGCATTTAGACCATACATAAGTTGAAATGGTGACATAACTATTGCCATTTTAGGCATAATCCTATCTACCCATAAAGTATCAAATAACACTTTATGCCAAGTTCTCTGATTGTCATCTACCAATTCCCTGATAATAGTAACCAAATTACTGTTACTCGATTCTACCTAACCATTTCCTTGTGGATAATAGTCTAAGGAATGGGAAAGAATAATCCTGTGATTGTAGCAAAAGTTAGTAATCTCATGAGAAGAGAAATAAGTGGAATTGTCTACTATAATCTTGTTTGGAACCCCAAATCAAGAAATAATATTTTCCTTAAGGAAATTACATATCACTTCTGAAGTATCATGCTTGACTGGAATGACTTCCACCTAATTGGTAAAATAGTCTATTACAGTGAGAACATAGTTGTGTATGGCACTTGAGGATGGGTTCATGGTGCTAATCAAGTAAATACCCTATTATTGAAAAGGTTCTTCAATCACCACCAGCTTGTGAGGTGATGTGGCCAACTTAGGTTTCCTGACGAACTATTGACACAACTCACACCTACGTACCCAATTATATGCATCTTGAAATAGTGCAGGCCAATATTATCAAGCTCGTAGAATATTATGAGCAGTCATGGATGCAAAAAAATTTCCTCTACAAGCCAAATTATGGAAAGACTCCAAAAGTTTACTCTGTTGTGTTTTATCCATGTAATGATGAAATACCCCATCAAGGCTCCTTTTGTACAAAATTTTGTCCCATAGGATGTAGTTAGCAGCTTTCAACTTAACATTTCTTTTTTATTTATAACAAAAGTGAGTAAGACACTTATCATAAGTAAGAAAATGAGTGATATTAGAATACCACTCATTAATAGTAGTGGCAAAAAGAACTGTTAGCATGTCTTCAACTTCTACTTCTCCATGTCCTATTTCTATTGGTATGTTATCAGTAATCAATTGACAGAGACATCTTTCCCACACTAGATTAGTAGGTTTCATATCAATATCAAACTCTTGAATCTTAGCAATCCAATTTCCATTTTTAGTACCAAACTCTTGTAGAGTTAAAATAGACTTTACTATTGTATCAGACATTAAAACAATAGTGTGTGAATTCAGGACATATAATTGGAAATGTTTTATCGCCTTAACCATGGCATAAGCATGCTTCTCTAGATTTGAATATTTCAATTCATGAGATTTTAAAGGGAAACTCATAAACGATATGAGAAATTTCACACCTTCTTCATTCTATTGAACCAAAATGGCTAAAAGTGCATGTTTAGAAGCATAGCTATATACTATGAAGTCTTTAGCATAATCTGGACAAACCAAGATTAGGGCATGATCAATAGCCTTCTTGATATCTTCAAATGCTGATTTGCCTTCTGTAGTCCAATAAAAATTAGATTTACCCTTCATCATGTCAAAAATGTGGTGAGTTTTCTCTACAAATTCAGGAATGAATCTTTGTAGAAAATTCACCTTTCCAAAGAAAGAATGAATTGCAGTCTTAGTAGCAGGTAGAGTAAGATTTTGGATAGATTTGACTCTTTCTAAGTCAATTTTTGTGCCTTCTCAGGATACAATGTGCCTGAGAATTTTACCTTTTATAACCCCAAAAATTGACTTCTTTGGATTGAAATAAATACCATTTTGCCGACAACATTCCATCACTTGTTGTAAATGATGCACATGATCAGGATGATGTTTGGAGAAAAAAATCAAGTCATCAAGATACACCATGATGAAATTACCTAATTCATCTCTGAAGGCAAGGTCCATTGCTCTCTGGAATGTAGTGCCAGCATTGATCAAACCAAAAGGCATTCTATGATATGAAAATGTGCCCCAAAGTGTAGTGAAAGTAGTTTTATATTGATCTACTTCATTGACTTCCACTTGATTATACTTGAAAAAACCATCTAACATTGATAACATTTCTACGTTGGTTACTATTTGCAATACTTGATCCATGATGGGTAGAGGGTAGTTGTCCTTCAGATAAGACTGATTGAGATTATTGAAATCCATGCAAATACAAATTTATCCATTCTTTTTTTCTTATAGGAACTATATTCGCGATCCAGGTGGAATGGTGAATTGGAAAAATTATTCTGGCATTCAACATCTTCTAAATCTCTGAAAGGATATTACCTAATATTTTGGGATTGTATTGCCTCTATTTCTATTTGTGAGGTATTGACCTAGTCTTAAGGGGATTTCATGTCAAATTTATTTAGGCCTGAAAGATTTCAAGTCATCATAAGAATATGTCAAAACATCAATGTAATGGTGAGGAAGAGTAATGAATTTGAGCTTTTCATTAGTAGTGCAATATTTCCCAATGTTGATCATTTTGGGATTTTCTTCTGTACTCAAATTTACTTGATTGAACTCCTTAGAGGAGCTTGAATATATTTATTACTACTTGATATACCTGTCATGCTTATCAAATAGCTTCTCAAGAGAAACCAAACCTTTTAGGATTTTATTCCCTTTGAGTTGAAGAAATTATTCACCAGTTTGTGAGTCTCTTTTAGGAACTAATTCCCATGGGGGAGAGTCACTACCTTCAAAATAAAGCTCCTCAAAACTGTCCATCTTTTCTAGAAAAGTGACAATTTGATTATCACCATTAAACACCTTCCAATGGTCAGCATTGTTAGGTACACTTGGTCAAAAGACTAGCTCAATAGTGTACTTATTCCCTTTAAATATTTTATGAGGAACCATGAGGGTTGTAGAGATAGCCAATGAATCTACATGATCATTAAACTTTCTTGGCATTGTAGAAATATTGAAAGCATCAAAACTTTCAATGCAATCCCATACAAGATTATTATAGTGCTGTAGTCTTTCATTTTTGGTTTGGTACAAACTTCTCACTTGACAAACCACCAATTCAGCATCTCCTTGGGCATGGAGAATTTTAACACCTTTAGCATGAATAGCTTGTAATTTGAGCAATAATGATTTGTATTCGACGGTGTTGTTGGTATTTCCGAATTGCAACTTGTATGAGTAAGGGAAGATTTCTCCTTATGGGGCTATGAAAACAATTCTAACTTTAGAAGTGGTAGAAGAATAGTTTCCATTAAATTCTAAAATCCAAACATCATTAGAATTTGATCTTCTTAAAGATTTCTCTTCATTAGTGAGGGAAGACCCCCTTTTATTTGAACTTTTCTCTATAAATTCTTCTAATTTTTTATCTAAATTATTTGAATTGTCACCCAATGAACTTTCATCTAATGAAATAGAAACATCTTTAGTGGATAAAAAATAATTACCCATTCTTAAGGATTCAAACAAAATTTGAGCTTCAGGGTTTGACATTTGAGTAACAATGTATTTTGACTCCTTCTCAGGAAGTAAATTTTGCATGATGCCCTTAATAGGTATCCTCACTTCAGATAGATCCATGTTCAACTCTCCACCTACGTCTTTACAAAAATTACATCCGAGCAAAATGCCATAAGAAGCTAGAACATCAACCACTAAGATTGTTATCTTAGTTCTCTTGTCTGGAAAAGCCATAAATGCAAATTGGGCATCTTTGATTTGACCTAAAAGTGACACTTGCTTGTTTTCCATGGAGAAACACCTCTCAAAAGTCTTAGTTAAGTTAAGACCTAGGGAATCTACTACCTTAGCGGGCATAACATTATCACAGGCACTAGAGTCTATTATACAATTGCTCAACTTATGACCATTTATCAATAGAGAAACATAGAAAGGTTCTATTTTCCTAGGAGCAATAAGAGAAGTAACGACAAGATTACTTTGGGTGGATTTATTCTTTGGGGGATCCTGGGTCACTTTTAAGGAATCTTGTCTTGTAAGGATGGTTTTGTTTTTGATGCATTCAACCAACCTATCCTACTACTCAGGGTTGGCTTGTAAGTACTCAAACTCAGACATTGGGATCTTGGTCTTCCTAACATGATAAATTATGTCGAATAACTAGAATGAACTAGAAAGAAAAGAAAGAAGTCTATCATTCTAATTTTTATTTGATGTGGCACTGGTTTGAGGAATAGAAGTAGAGAGTATAGGATTATTTGAGGTACTTACTTATTGGTCATTGGGTCTTTTGATTGGAAAGGCAGTGAAGTTCCCCGTTTAGCAATCAATATCATCAGCTGAAGTTATTTTATTACTTTTCCCCTATTAGCTTATTAAATTGACTGGTTTTGGGACCTAGTAAAGATATCATATGTTCCATCAAACACTTCTCCCTTTTTTCTAGTTTCATCTTGGTAATTTAGAAAACCAATATTGGAGTCATCAACTAATTCTTCCTCTCCTTTTGCAAAGAGATTAACATCCTCTTCTTGGTCTAACTTAGGTTGGAAAGAGAAATCATGTTCAGCTTCATAATAACTGACTGCTAAGTTGATCAGTGCCACTTCAATGGTAAGCTTCCCCTGTGTGGGAGGAAGATGATTGGGTGGCCCTTGATTTTTGGTAGCATTGCCTTGATATGAATGGTTGGTAAATGTCCTCTTTAGTATATCCTGATAAGGAGGAGAAGACATACCTTGGGACATTTGCCTTTTTAGGGCTAGCAATTCATTTGCTCACTTTTGCACCATAGGATCAGTGGTGCTGGTAGAATAATTTTCAGCAGATGAAGAAAATTTATTTCTATTAGGATATCTTCTTATCTTACCTGCAAGGATAAGATCATCTTCAACCTTGATAGCTAAAATTTGAGCTACAAAAAGATATATGTGGCTAGCCCACCTTAACAGAAAACTTACTTTGGGAAGTTGAGAATTGATGAAGAATCACTTAAGATTTTTTAGTGTTGGCTGAGCAATTATAGGAATCTTGTTCCTTATCTTATTTAATTTAGCAATGAAGTCTCACATAGGCTCATGAGGATCCTTCTTCATTTGCATAAGTTGAGCCAACAAGGCTTGTGCATCTTCTACAGGTTTGAACCTAGCCTCAAACTTGGCCTTGAGAGTGTTCCAATCAGTTATAGTCTGAGCTTGAAGATGATAAAACCAATCTCCAGTAGTGCCTTATAATGTTTCTAAAAATAGTCTTACCGCTATATATTCATATTCAATGCCTATCACACCATAAGCTATGAATAAATCTATAATATGCTCATCAGGATAAAATTTCCCATCACCATATAACTTGGGAAAATTCTTTCTTGAACTATGAGGTAGTTCATGTAAAGGTGGGGTTAGATTTAGGGGGCCAAAAGTATTACCCCAAGGGCCTTGGGCTGCCATGATGTGATGATTAAAAGGAGGGACAACAAACTTTGGTGGAGTAAGTATAGACAACACTCTAATAGCACTAGAACTAGAAGCTTTGCCTGGTATTGGAGACCTGACATTGGTAGGAGGAAAACTCTTGGTTCGCTGAAGGTGAGATTATGGAGGAAAAAAATCAAAATTATTTTTCTGCACAAACTTGAGTATAAGATAAACAATACCCTAAGCTCTCTAGCTTCACGTATACTATGGATTTGCCAGAATGTAGAATGGAAAAGAACTAGAAATGCGTCAATTTGAAGCATGAAGCTTCAAATTATGCATTCTTCCCTAGCAAAGTCACCAAAAAATTGTTGGGTGAATATTTTATCGTCAACTAATTGAAGGCAAAATGGGTATATTAGCCACAGCATAATGAGATAAATCTCTCCTCTCAGTAAGGGGAGGTTCCCTATAAACTATTACAAACTTAACCTATACTAACTTAGGGGTGAGATTATATCATCCATTCTCTTTTTTCAGAAATGATGTTCACAAAACAAGAGGAAAACTTTTTGGGTAATAACTGGATCCACAAGAAACCCATGAAAGCACAAAGTCTTTCATTGATTCTTTCACTAATTTATGACTTATATCACAGCAGAATGAGGTGCAACCCAAAGTCTTCACCACAAACTACAACAGAGCATATGATTACAAAAGATAAAGGTAGTTTAAAGCCTTTCTAATATTCTTTGCTCTAAGACACTAAAACACAAACTAAAGACTATTATGGTAGCATAAAGTCTCCATAATCATCTTTGGAACATCTCCCATATTATTTTCACTCGCTCTACTTATTTTATCAAATGGATAAGATTATATTTAGGAAAAGGACATAAGAACAATTTCCTATATAACACAAGTTATTTCAACACAAAGTTTGAAAGGTTACTTGCTTTCTCATTCACTTGATAAAATTTAATTAACAATCTAAGCTCAAAGTCTCAAAAATGCCTTTCAATTTGGGTAGAGTTTTGCTTCCAATAACTCAGAGATCCTCTCCTTCTCAAAAATGAGAGATTACAATATATAGCATGCAAAATAAAGACTTTGGCGGTCCTTTCCACAAATGGCCCATGCTACCTTGAATGTATTAGAAAGAGGAAGTCCTATGAAGGGGCCATGCTGGAGCAGATTTCTAAACTTGAATTTTGAATTTAAACCATATCAAATGTCTCTTCAAAATCATGGGTTGCCTGGTCCTATGAAAGGCAAGGCTACTCCTCTTTTTGATACTTACATGACTATCCACTCATCTTTACTCAAATGAAGAAAAATGGGCTGTGCCATTGAATGCTTACGCTATTTGATAACTACTTGGTGGACTATTCCACCCACTAAAATAACTCTTCTACTGATGCTTTTAGATTCTCTATTTTGTTCCCTCTTTCCTTACTACATTTTATCTCTTCCTGGTGATCCGAGCTCTCGGGGCTATCCTCTCACCTTTTGTTAGCTTCTCCAACTCCTTCCTTAGTGGGTTGCTAAGTTTTTCCTTAGGTCTACGTCATTTGAAAACTAATGGTTATTTCATTGTCCTAAATTTGACTTTTGAGGGGATGTCATTGGTCACTTGAACATTTTAAACCTTGAACCATCTTTTAGAGTTCATTGGTTTAATGGTTCAACGGTTCAATGGTTCAATGGTTCGGTGGATCAATATTTTATGTTTTGTAAAGAGTCATGTTCATTCAGTCTTCTTATGAATTCAATGTATCATTAAACCAACTATTTTAACCTTTCACTTGAACCTTTTTTCTGGAACCTTCCTCTTGAACCTTGTGCATGAACCTTCTGCTGGAACCTTTTTAGCAGAGTTCAATCGTTCAAAGTTCAATGCAACTATGGTCGGTCTATATAGTTCATTTCATATCATTAAACCCCACCATTGAACCATATTTATCAATTTTTTTTAGGAAATTCCTTCAAGTGTTTTGAAGTTTCTTTCTTACGAAAACCCACCTTTTGAACCTTGTTCATTTTCCCGACTGTAAACCCTTTGAAAATGTGCAATTTCCTTTGAAAAAAAAGCTTGTGTAATTGAATAACTTGACTGCTCAGATCATTTTTGAGAAAGAGGGAGACCATTTTTGGCCTGTAAGACCAAAATGGTCAATAGGTTGTCCACAAAAATGAGTGACTAGTTTTGGGAACAACACTCTACATCTCTACCATAGACCATTCCTTAGGATCAATACTCACACATCATGATGATCAACATAAGGAGTAGGTAGAATACTATATAAGTCAAAAAAATTTAGAGTATGAGCCTCATTATACCCATACGAATAAATTATGCCTTGCCTAGGTATTTATGGCTTCCAAAATCTATTGTTACCTCCTTAACCAAAAAACCTTTGTCATCACCAACACTGACCATCTCAAGTACATGAATTCTAAGCAATATTAAAATCAGTGTATGGCTAGATGTCTCATGATTTTAACTGAGTTCAATCTTGAGTTTATTCAATAAAATTTAGTCAAGGGGAAGATCATTGCCTATCAATTAGCTAAATCTTGTTTAGCTAATAACCAACCTTCTAACCTTGAGTTTCTCGATGAGTCCATCATAACTCTTTGTTTCTAACTATTTTTCACTTTTCTACATTCAAAAGGAATAAGAAATTGAGATAATGGTTAGGGGTTTGTACGTACCTAGATGAAGTTTGTGCACCGTATCCAGATGACTAAAGGAGCTCCTCTTTGGCTGTGGAGGATGACACCTGTAGAAGAAATAGACTTAAACAAAGAGATTGTTAGATAGATAGATGGTGGACTGCCAAGTGAAAGCTCGGTCCCAGAAGTGTAAAGACTTCCTTGTGGGATGACAATCCACTAGTTGATAAAAATAATGTCAGATAAAGAGAAATAATGAAATACTTAAAGAAATAGAAATAGATAATGCATACCTGATTCCTTGCAATCTGTCTTCCACAGTCACTGACACCAGTTAGTCTGCCATCATTGGTTGATAAATGTGCCGATGCCGATTAGTCTGTCATCGTCGTCGTTTTAGGTTGAGTTTGTGGTCGATAGAATGGTCTGAGAGGTAAAAGGGTCTGTGCAGGGTTGCAAGGAGACTGATAAGGTCCGTAAAGGGTCAGAGGGAGAGGATAAGTTGTCAAAAAGGAGTAAGAGTATGAAGAAGGCTTCTCAGCCTTTCTAGGAAGAAGTCAGGTTGGGTCTAGTTGATAGCTGAGTCTGGTTGATAATACTTAGAAGTAATGAAAAGAAGCTAATTGCTTATACATTTTAAATACATTCTAAATTATTGAAATAATAAAAAGGGTAGAAGAATACTTACCTCCTACTTGGTGCAGATCCAGAGGTGTTTGAGACGCTTGTCCCTGTTGTGTCTGTAGCCAGAAGAGCATTGGTTGAAGTCTGATGATTAATTTCAGAGAGTCCCTATTGATGTCTAGGTCTTAGAGCTGAGAGAGGAAGAGAGGTCAAATTCTGGGTCTATGATTCAGCATCTAGTGCTATGATTTTAGCATCCCCAGGGGAAGAAAATTTGCCTTTGATTTGTTTTAATCGATCGACGTCGGTGATCCCACCGGCATCGGCCGATGGGTAACTGACGTCAGCGGCTAGAAGATGGGAAAAAGACTAAAATTAGCCTTCTGCGCATTCTTCTAACTGCCAGGGTTAATTGTCATTGGAAAACGGTTGAAGGTGGATTAAATGAGTGCGAGAGGTTAGTGGAAGGGTTGAAATAGGTCATAAATTGGTCATAGGGTGATGGGAGGTATCCAAGGTGGGGTGAGGTGTCAAGGGAGGTATTATTAATCTAAAATAAGTTATTATTTTAAATTAATAAGTGTGTGGGTTAGGAATGTGTTAGAAGTGGACCAAGGGGACCAAGGGGGAGTCAACCAAGGAGTAGACACGATTTTGGTGTCTATATTTGCCCCTTTTTGTCTTGTTGGTTGTTCTAGATGAACTGCAAGACAAAAATAGGAGTAAGTTGCCCAAGGTATGGGATGAGGTAGCTTTTGTCCTGTTGGTTGTTCTGGTGAACTGCAAGACAAAAATGAATGTAGGTTGCCCTGATTATGAGATGAGGTATTCCCCCTCAAAGTGGGAGTCGAGGGAAGGGAACCTGAAATCGGGTGCCGATTTGATAGATAGTGGATGGATATGGTGAAGATGGAGTGTGAACGCTGCAACAATTGAGATTACACGCATACCACTTCATGTGATGGTCAGGTCAAATTATCACAGGTCAAGGGTCAAGGAGTGCTAAAATCAAAATAACCGGGCCCCAACATTTAGTCGTAGCTGATTGGGTTATTTGATCCAAGCTGTAGCTCCAATGGTCATCATGTTCCAAGTATCCTGGGCTCATGAAGTGCTCTTAGAAAACATGAAAATGTCACAAGTAGTGGGGATCAACTTGCTCATGATCCAATACTTGTGAGGGTCGAAACATGGGTTGCAGACAATTTTGCTAACCATTCGTGAGGTAGCATACATGCAAAAACAACCAAGGCAAAGTTGTCTTGGAAGTGGTCATGGTCTGAGGAGATAGTCGTGATCTCCAAGGTTATTGGTCAAGTCGAGTTGAGATAGAAGTCATCTCAAGTGGTTGGTAGAGATAGTTGGTCCATGAGATGGATGGATGAAAGAATGACATGTGACAAAGGAATGGCTGAGCTAACCTCAGAAGGCCCCATGTCAACTGAGTGCTGCCTACATAGCCCTTGTTGTTAGGGCCTCAGGCCTATGTAGTTCTCCCTAAAAGGGAGGAAGAGGGTCGGTTATGGATGGGTTGGATGAGGTTAAGTCATGGTCAAAGGTAATATGGTTTGTCCATCAGATAGACAAACAAACAGATGTGGCTGAGCTAACCCCAGAAGACGTCATGTCATTTGAGTGCTGCCTACATAGCCCTTGTTGGAAGGGCCTCAGACCAATGTAGTTTAGGCTAGGAGTCAAAGTGGTTGATAGTTAGTTTGGACATGGTCAAAGGTAATATGGTTTGTCCATCAGATAGATGAACAAACGGATGTGGCCGAGCTAACCCCAGAAGACGTCATGTCATCTAAGTGCTACCTACATAGCCCCTATTGGAAGGGCCTCAGACCAATGTAGTTCAAGTGAGGAATCAAAGTGGTTGATGATTGGTTTGGTTAGGGTAAGTCATGGTTAAAGGTTGAATGGTTTGTCCATCAAGTAGATGAACAAACGGATGTGGCCGAGCTAACCCCAGAAGATGTCATGTCATCTGAGTGCTGCCTACATAGCCCCTGTTGGAAGGGCCTCAGACCAATGTAGTTTAGATGAGTTGATAGGTTGGTCATGATAATGGTTATAAATGATGAGGGTAGGATGATATTACATCCTTTTCCATATTATGTGATGGTGTATTCTGTAACATTTGTTAAGTGGTCTTTCATCCCTAGAAATTTTCCATATTAGTGATGGATGTATGCTAAAAATGAATTGAGTATATTTATGCTTTAGCAAGTAATGGTTTATGCTTGACATAAATTGTATGGTCGATATTTTCCATGTGTATTGGTTTCCATAGAAACTAGTGTGAATAGGTTATGAGAACATTTTGTGGTCTGAAAAAGGTTTGGTTGGTTTGGTTTGGTTGGCAAATGATTTGGTTGAATGTGACCAAAGTGTGTAGGAAGTGAAAGGCATTGTGCCCTTTCATTGACATGGACCATGATGATAGCATAGGTAGGGGGCTTGTTTAGAAACAAAAGCCCCATTCATGCATTACATCATTGACCACTGGTTATGTTAGAGAGGTAATTGAATCACTTTGACATTAAAATGAGCTCGAAATCCCTTGAGTAAGTGATGTGATATGTTAGGATAGGGTAACACCGTTTAGTAGGGATAACTTTGCCCCTTTTTATAGGAGACCTTGAGAACAACTACAAGTCAAGTCCATGACCCCTTTTTTTTTGGGTAGACTGATCAATGCAGGAAGTCTATGTAGGGATGTCATTTGTTTTGTGGTCATTTTTGAAGTTGATCGATGCGAGAAGCTTCTAAGAGAGTGATGTTTGTAGCAAGATTTTAGGCATAGACATCCTTCAAGGGAGTGGTCTACATTTTTGCTTTATAAATTTTTGAGGGCTTTGAATAGCTATCCTTCGAGGGAGCAGTCTATTAGCTACAGTAATGATGATGCAGCTATCCTTCGAGGGAGCAGTCTGCATTTAGAGTTTTATGATTTTTTGATATGCTAGGCATCCCATTTTTAAATTTGACTGAATTTTTAGTCATGGAAAAGACTATAGAAGTTTGAGGGCTCCCTTTTATTAAGAAAAAGCATTCATACTTTATAAAAGGGTTACATAGGGTTTGCTTTAGGGAAACAGGGTTGAAAGAAATAAGGATTAAGATGACAGGGATTGCTCAAGGGATGAGCTCAAGTTAAATGTCAAGTGAATGAGTACTTGATTAACAATAGAATGGTCACAGATGCAAGGCATTAAGAGGCTTAGGTTCTGGTCGGCCTTCAAGAGAAGATAGACGATAAGTCCCTGATCCATACTTGTGCATGATGATGTAAGGTCTGACCCAATTAGGAGCAAACTTGCCTTGTTTTCTTCTCTCTATATTGGTCCTGTGTTGGAAATGATTAAGAAGTTGGTTGATATTGGACATAAAGTTGGTCGATATGTTATTGGAATGTTTGGTTGGTTGATGTTTAGTCGAGGTTTGGTTGGTTGATGCTTGGTCAATGTTTGGTCAAGGCTCGATTGAGGCTTGGTCGATGCTTGGTCGAAGCTTGGCCGAGGCTTGGTTGAGGCTTGGTTAAGGCTTGGTCGGTGCTTGGTCAGTGTTTGGTTGGTTGTCATTTGGTCAATGCTTGGTTGAGGCTTGGTCGGTTGATGTTTGGTTGAGGTCATGATAGTCAGGATAAAGTCAAATTCCCCCAGTCGCTTATGTGACAAGGAGAATGTTTGGTAGATTTAGTTTGAGAGGGAAAGATCCTAATCTTCCATGTTGGAGGTTGGAATCTCAGAATGACTGAAAGTGATGGAGGCAAGGGTAGGTAATGATGTGACCAAAGTAGCCAGTGGTTGGGGGTCTTCGGGTTGGACCTTCACTGCCTGTAAGGCTTTGATCAAAGTTAGACAATGTTGCGGAGAGTTTTGTATGAGGTCATACAAAGATGTCTTCACAGAGGTTTGGTGACGTTTTTTCACCTTGGAGTCATGAATTGGTTTTGAAAAATTTGGTCGAGATGCGCCCAAGATTGAAATCTTGGGTTCTGGTGGTTGAGGAGACTTGACGAATGGATATGTTTGATGGAGAGAAACCTTCTTTTTCACTTTATCTTGCATGATTTGTGACCTATTGGCCACATTAATGGTGTTGATTTCAAATAAAGAGGTTGAAGGTGATCAAGGGACCACAGTTTGATGATGGGCTCCCGATTTAGGTGATGATGTTTGAGAGGCCTGGGATGGTGTCAATGGTTTATTGAAAGGGGGGTCAAGAGGATCCTTAGTGAGAAGGGTGTCCTTTTTGAAGTGTTGATAAATGATAGCCTTAAGAGTGCAACAACGCTTAGTGTCATGTCCAGGGGTGTGATGATATGCACAAAATTTAGTGTCATCGAACCAAGATGGCCTTGATTCGAGAGTTGATGAGTGTGATGGTGAAAAGGGTTGGGAGACATGAGACGGTGTCAGAGATTTGTTGATAGTATCCTCAACAAAAGGGGTGTCTTTATTGATGAATTAGCGGATGACAACCTTAAAGGCACAACAATTTTTAGTGTCATGCCCAGGTGTGTGATGATACACACAAAATTTAGTGTCATCGAACCAAGATGGTTTTGATCCAAGAGTTGATGAGTATGACGGTGAAAAGTTTTGGGAGTCATGAGACAGTGTCAGAGATTTGTTGACAGTATCCTTAACAAGAGGGGTATCTTTATTGATGAATTGGCAGATGACAACCTTAAGGGCACAACAATTTTTATTGTCATGCCCAGGTGTGCGATGATACACACAAAATTTAGTGTCATTGAACCAAAATGGTTTTGATCTGAGAGGTTGAAATGGTTTGATAGGCGGAAGAGTGATGTTAGAGGATTGAAAAAGTTAGCATAATAGCAAAGTGTAAGAACCTGCTAATGGGTCTGCACATTGTGTTGCAATAAAAGTTGACAACTTTTGTTTAGACATTGTCGAGGGAGTGTTTCATACCATCCTTTTGTTTGGCAGTGTGGCCAAACGCATAGATGACACTTTCGTGGTAGGAGGCGTTGGATGTTTTGAAGGAGGTATTTTTTTTAGGTGTTGGTCGTAATGGAAGTGATTTATTTTTGGTGGGTGTCAGAGTAGGAAGCACTCCTATTAAGGTGGATGGGTGTGGGCCCAAAATAGAGGGCAATGGTGATGGTGGGAGAAAAGCTCTCCGATGGGGTTTAGTAGCCTTCTTCGGTTGGGTGTGAGGACTACTATTGTGGGGGATAAGGTTCAAGTCTACCCTCACCGGATCTTCTTCAGTCGAAGTGGGTGAGGCAGCTAGTTCCTCTCTCGACAGAGAGGGGATTGGAGAGTTTGGCTCTTTAAGAGGGCAAAGCATAGGAATGGTGATGGCTTCAACATGTGGTTGAGGAGTGGGGAAAGTATGATCCCCCATTAATGATAGAAAGGATGAGGGTGAGGCTACCAATGATGGTATGGTCAAAGCATCCTCCAATATAAGAGAGGTCGATGGAGAACTAACAGGAGAAGATGGTTCATCCACCTATGGAAGATGAATGGGAGAAGAAGATTCTTCCACCTGTGAAGGACCAATAGGTTGACTAACCTCTTCAGACTATGAGAGAGGTTGGTCAGTGACAAAGGGAGAGACAATGTTGACTGTGCGTATATTATGCTCTTGGGAGTCATCGGCCATGGTCTGCATGTTGTTTTGGCTAGGGGGATGGTTAGAAAAAGGTTGTCTAAAGATGTTAATGTTTTGGTTAGGTGGCACATTTGGGTTATCCAAGACTAGATCACCTTTATCTAATATGTCTTAGACAATGTTTTTGAAGGTCTTGCAGTTGTTTATGTCATGGCCTTAGACACAGTGATAATGACAAAAGTCATTTTCCCTATACCATGTAGGGATGGCTTTTGTGGGGTCGAATTGAGGTGGTCAAATTTGAGGGAGACTGAGGACCCCCTGCTTGAAGAGTTTATCCAACATAGATGCGTATGATTCTCCTATAGGAGTATACTGACATATATACTGTTGTTGGAATTGTTTGGTGATGCTTTGTGATGTGGAAGGTTGAGATTGGTTGGTTGTTGTTGAAGATGATGGTCTAAGGACCACAACATTTGCCAATCCTTTGGACTTGATGTTGGAATTATAAGAAGAAGGTTTGGATGAAGAAGGGTCATTGGATTTGGTGTTAGGGTTTTTACTCCACAATCTGACCTTATTTTTCTCAACGACACGTAGTTCAAGCTTCCTAGCCATCATGAAAGCTTCGTCAAAGGTGAAAAATGTTTAGACCCACAGAGTAGATGAAATATGTCTGGCACATGCCTGTGAAAAGAGCTCGATGAGCTCAAGTTGAGGCAAAGAAAAGGAGAGCTGGTTGATTAAGCCTCTCCAACGGGCAACAAAATCTACTATGGATTCATCGTCAAACTGTCTGATAGAGTATAGATCCGTGATTGACACCTTTTTAGTGATGTTGATATAAAAGTGGTCAAGGAAAAGTTGGGCAAGTTGAGTGAAAGAAAAGATAGAGTGACTGGTAAGGGAGCTATACCAATCGAGGGTAGCCCCATAAAGCGACATGGGAAATGTGTGTAGCAATAATGCATTATCATGTGCTATGAGATAACAAGCATGTCTGAATGCTCGTAGATGTTGCTATGGGTCTTCCTTACTCTGGAAATGAGTAAACTTGGGAAGTTCCCACTGACTGGGATATGGCCAAATTGGGACTGAGGGATGGATGGGTTCATTACAAATTTGCTCATATGAAAGAACATTGCTTGAATTGGAAATGGATGTCTCAAGATTAGACATTTTATCCATCAACATTTTGATTAGATCAATTGACAGATTTGCAGGTGGGGCACCCCTTAGGTTGTAAGGTGGTTGGAAGGTATTAGGAGGGGTGTATGACCTAGTTGGTTGCACTTGTATAGGTGCAACATATTGGTAACTAGTCATAGGGATAGATGTCGAGGTCAAGGGTGGTCATTCCATAAAGCTAGAAGACACAACCTGGCTTGATGTTGCCATAGGTGGTTGAATGGCGACACTGGTAAAAGGATAGGTAGTCACTCCCACGTTTATAGGCACAAGAGTGTGTGGAGTCGAGACAATCAAGTTCTAAAAATGTGATGAACTTGGTTGAATTGAAGAGTCTTGTGTTTGGCTCTTAGCGAGATAGTGTTGGAGAGCCTTGACATTATGGTCAAGGAATGTCTCAAAATTTTGATCCCCTTCGGGAACAATTGGAGATTGATCAGGGGTTGACTGGATAGGAGAATATTCAACATCTAAAGTACACTCCATTAGGGGACTTGATATGAAAGGTGAAGGCAGAAGTGGTTGTTTCCTTGCATGGTCAACAAGAGTTTTGGTTTGACTATGTGTCAAAACCATTCAAGGCAAAAAAGGTCAGGTTCCAAAAACTATGTTTTTTCAATTTTAGAAAACCAGAATGGGTGTTGGACAGCAAGAAAGTTGGGTTTTAAGCTTACTATTTAAGAAGAAGAATTTTGGACAGTGACCAACGTCGGTGGAAAAACCAATGTCAGTGAAATAGGTTGCCGATGTCGGTCAGATAACTGATGCCAACGAAGATGGTTGCCGACATCGATGGAAAAACCGATGTTAGTTACTGTGTTTTTCCAAAAACTCAGAGAATTTGAAAGTTTTTGGAAGAAAGAAGAAAACGTCCTTATTAGCTCAAAAAACCAAATAAAAATAGAAAAGTAGATGAAGACAAGCAGACCCTAAATGTTAAATCCTAAGAATAAACTTTTAGAATCATGTTGGCTTATGCCTTAGAGTGTGTTTGGGAAGTTGGCTTTTAGAACAGGTCCTAGAAGAGGCAATCTAAGGTTGGTTTTGGGTTAGTTTTGGTGCTCAAAGTCTATATTAGGTTCCATACATGGCCTGGTGCTAAGGAGCAAGCTCCCCTCACTTCACAAGCCTAGAGATAATCTGGGTCACTTAGCCAGTATATACTTCCCCTAGAGTTTATACTCTGCTAGAGAATAGAGTGGGCTCTCCCCTTGGTAGTGAAGTCCAAGTGGGATTGCTGGGAAGGGTAAGTATCCGCTAGGTGATGAAATCCTAGTCGGGCCTTGTCTCAGGTGTGTTTAGATGTTTAATTTTGTGAAAGTGGTCTGGTCGTGTAACATAAGTGCACTACGATTTATTCATAATGCACTTTTAATTACTAGATGTGTGGACTAAACATGCATTCAAACAGAGATGGAATGCAAAAAATTTTAAGCCCAAATTGAAATGTGTGTTCGGATGCAAACAAGTGAGGAAAAGGTTAAGAGTATGAACTTCACTACTCTAAGATGCAAGAAGGAAAGGTGACAAGAAGAAAAAGAAAGATTCTTTTTAACTTGCTAATGGTGTCTTTTCGGAAGAGATAGAAGAAAAGGATGCAAGAAGAGATCTAATGCACCTATATGAAAAGTTTGCTTTTAGTAGAAAAAGTATGAACCCAAGGAAAACTCCTAGGGTCCCACTGGGTGTGCCAGAATGTTTCTAACTATTTTTCACTTTTCTACATTCAAAAGGAATAAGAAACTGAGATAATGGTTAGGGGTTTGTATGTACCTGGATGAAGTTTGTGCACCATATCCAGATGATTGAAGGAGCTCCTCTTTGGCTATGGAGAATGACACCTGTAGAAGAAAGAGACTTAAACAAAGAGATTTTTAGATAGATAGATGGTGGACTGCCAAGCGAAAGCTTGATCCCAGAAGTGTAAAGACTTCCTTGTGGGATGACAGTCCACTAGTTGATAAAAATAATGTCAAATAAAGAGAAATAATGAAAGACTTAAAGAAATAGAAATAGATAATGCATACCTGATTCCTTGCAATTTGTCTTCCATAGTCACTGACGCCATTTAGTCTACCATCATCGATTGATAAATGTGCCGACGCCGGTTAGTCTATCATCATCAATTGGTAAATGTGCTGATGTCGGTTATGTTGCCGACGTCGATAGGCGTAGTGGACTTTTGGACAAGTTTTAGGTTGAGTCTGTGGTTGATAGAATGGTCTGAGAGGTAAAAGGGTCTGTGCAGGGTTGCAGGGAGACTGATAAGGTCTGTAGAGGGTCAGAGGGAGAGGATAAGTTGTCAAAAAGGAGTAAGAGTATGAAGAAGGCTTCTCAGCCTTTTTAGGAAGAAGTCAGGTCAGGTCTAGTTGATAGCTGAGTCTGGTTGATAATACTTAAAAGTAATGAAAAGAAGCTAATTGCTTATACATTCTAAATTATTGAAATAATAAAAAGGGTAGAAGAATACTTACCTCCTGCTTGGTGCAGAGACAGAGGTGTTTGAGATGTTTGTCCCTGTTGTGTCTGTAGCCAAAAGAGCGTTGGTTGAAGTCTGATGATTGATTTCAGAGAGTTCTTATTGGTGTTTAGGTCTGAGAGCTGAGAGAGGAAGAGAGGTTGAATTTTGGGTCTGTGATTCAACATCCAGTATTGTGATTTTAGCGTCCCCAAGGGAAGAGAATTCACCTTCGGGTTGTTTTAATCGACCAACATCGGCGATCCCACCGGCGTCGGCCGATGAGTAACCGATGTCGGCAGCTAGAAGATGGGAAAAAGGCTAAAATTAGCCTTTTGCCTATTCTTCCAACTGCCAGGGTTAATTATCATTGGAAAATGGTCAAAGGCAGATTTAATGAGTGTGAGAGGTTAGTGGAAGGGTTGAAATAGGTCATAAATTGGTCATAGGGTGATGGGAGGTATCCAAGAAGAGGTATCCAAGGTGGGGTGAGGTGTCAAGGGAGGTATTATTAATCTAATATAAGTTATTATTTTAAATTAATAAGTGTGTGGGTTAGGAATGTGTTAGAATTAGACCAAGGGGACCAAGGGGGGGAGTCGACCAAGGAGTAGACATGATTTTGGTGTCTACACTCTTTTTCAAGAAGACATTGATTAATAAATGACCATGTTTTTTGATGGATCATAATTTTAATGTGGTGGGGGTACCATAATCATCCATATGCCTTTTTAAAGCAAACCTATTCCCTTGTCATTCAAACTTGACTTTGATTGCACCAACAACATGGTTGAGTACGAGGCCCTAGTTTTATGTCTCCAAACAGATTTGTCCTTGGGAGTAAAATCGATCAATATTTTTGGTGACTCCCAAATTATGGTCAACCAAATCAATGGTTCCTCCAAATATAAAAATGATGTTCTTTAGAAATACAAATAATTTATAGATGTACTATTGATGTCATTTGATCATTACCTTATTCAAACCACTTTGCATTTGATAGACAAGTTCATCAATACCATGTATTCTCTTGCTTCTGAAATCCCATATGCACCTCTAGATTATAAAATCTTTGTCAACATCCACCACCTTAGCCAACCATAGTACACCAAATTAGACCTTCCTTCCATCTACAATCTGGAGGAAACCCAACTCAATAATTAGTATAATAAAATATTTGACTATCTTACCTTAGCCATCGTCCCTTCCGATCTCTATAGAAATGGTAGATGAGTTTTTATATAGAGTGATTCTCATTATACCATACTAGGGGGATTTTTTTACAAGTGATGTTTTGATGGTCTTCTTTTTATATGCATGTTTAGTAATGAAATCTCTCATACAATCCAAGAAACTCATGATGGGATTTATGGAAGACACTTTAGTGATTTAGCTATCGCTAAACACATCCTTTGCCTTGGATACTATTGGCCTGCCCTTAACCAAGACTATTATGATTATGTCAATAAGTGTGTTAAGTATTAGGAACATGCTAACTTACATCACATTCCTAGTCATGGCTTTCAAGTCTCTAAGGATTTCTAGCCCTTCTCTCAGTGGGGATTAGATCTCATTGGTGAAATCAACCCTCATTATTTATAGAGACATCACTCTATCATCACCATGAAAAATAATTCACCAAATGGGTTGAGTCTATTCCCCTCATCTCAACCAAATCTAAAAAAATTATCAACTTCATTACTCATCACATCATCTACCACATTGGTGTTCCTCACAAAATCATCATTGAAAATGGAAAATCATTTTAAAATAAGAAAGCAAGTAATATTTGTGACAAATTTGGCATTAAGTTAAGATTCTCATCTCCATATCATCTATAAGGTAATGGAGAAGTTGAATCCTCTAACAAGACACTTAATAAAATGCTAACCAAAATGGTCAATGAATTTGGTATGAATTGTCACTTACACATTCCCTTTTCCTTATGGACATATCAAAATAGTATTCAAACCCATTTAAGTGCCACACCTTTCTCACTTGTCTATGGAGTAGAGTTTGTCTTGCATCTCAAAGTGAAAATTCCCTCCCTTAGAATATCCCTAAAATATATCATCTCAGAAGGTGACTATCATCAAGAATGTCTATCCCAATTTGAGCTACTTGGTGAGAGTCAATTAGCCATGATTAACCATCTTCATGTCTATCAAGATTGAATCAAGTGTGCTTATAATAAATACCTAAGAGTGTGAGAATTCAATATGTAACTCATCATAAAGTAAACTGAACATGTAACTAATATGAAAAAAAATAAGAGGGTCAAATTTGCTTTTAATTGACTTGGACCATTTATCATCATGCATAAGTATGGGTTAGGAACTTATCGATTATCATCTCTTGAGGGGAAATTGGAACCCGAGACCCTTAATGATTCTCATATGCATCCATTTTTTATTAAAACAAGTTTTAAATCACCTTATGTCTAACTTAAGCTCATCCCTTATTTTTCAAAATTATCACCTTCATTTCCTTACTTTAAGGACAACTGATTAAGGCAAAGAACCATATGATTATCCATCACACTTTTATCCTAAATCTTAAACATGGGTACCATGAATCTACCCATGGCATGATTCTCATGGATAATTTTCATCCTTTATATGATATGTCCCCATGGTTGTTGTATCTTAAATAACTTCTCACCCACTACTTGACCTTTTTCTGCTATGGTTTTGCCCTCATAAAGGTAAAACTTAGGCCTATATAAGCAATTCCATGTCTACAAAAAAATATATCAACAAAAAATAATATATCTTATGGTTCATATCTAAAATATTAGACTTTTCCTTTGAAGGACAGCTGCCAAAACAACTCAAAATTTGTTAAAAAAAGATAGATTTCTCCCTTGAAGGAAAACTATCCAAATGACATAAATCCAAAAATTAGATCACTCCCTTAAAGAATGGCTAAGCCAAACATTTTTCAAGTAAGAAATCATGTGGAAGCATCCCACATTGATCAGTTTCCCCAACCTATCAACCTAAAAATCATTAAAAAGATCCATAGTCAAAATTCAAAAAAGTAAAAGAATATATATGAAATATTCAATTAGATTTCACAAAATCAATAGTAGACTTCCTACATCAATCATTATAAACCAAAATAATACATGGACTTGTTTATAATGGTTCCTAGGTCACCTATATAAAGGGTAAACCATACCCACAAGAAGGTTATACCATCATACATCTCCATTTACACCCTTTAAACTAAATGGATTTTGAGCTTACGTGACACTATGTGATCAAGAAACTTATTAACAACCAAACGAATTCTAATGTGAAGCATGAGAAGGTCTTATGTTCATAATCCAATCCATCTTGATATTTTGGTCCTTCCCAATGAAATAGAACCATGTCTCCTTCTTCTTTATCATTCCAACTTATTGATACATTCATTAAGGCATTTATATTATGATTGATTAAGAATTATTCCCTCATTTCCTTCCTCTTCTTACATATAGCATTTTACCCAAATTAATCTATATGTTAAGGTGGTATTAAACATTTAAAACCATATCTTATCCAATCTAATATAAATAAATGGCATCATCATGTTAAATACATTTTAGAACATTTCATGTTTTATTATATGTTGTCACATTTTATTTTATTATCCATCTACATTATTTCTTTAGGTGTTTTTATTATCATGAAAATATTTTATTTATCATAGTCATTATGATCATAATAAATAAACTATACCAATCATCTCATAACCAATCTTAAGTCAAACTACATTATCCATCACATCAATATTATCTAAATTATTAATAGTGCATAAATCAAACCAACATCTCATGTAAGTTTCTAACATCACGTCTATATAAGCAATTAATCGATCTTGCTTATCATCATGCCTAAATCAAATTAATTCATCACATAAAAATCATAATTTTTTTTTGTCATTTATGAAATAAGCAAAATTTAATCATTTTTCCAAAATAGATAAATAAATCAAGCAATTATGTTATCCAAATCAAATATGCATCCAAGTATGGGGTCACATGGATTCATTAACTCAAATATCCACATCTAATAAATTAAATCAAGCATGCACCTACTAACAGGAAAATGATAAATCTATAACCATAATCTAGAAATGTCATAAACATGAATCATCACATATAACATAAGGAATCATAAATAAACACCATAACATCATATACCATCATTAATAAAATCATAAACTTGAACCAAGTGTTATATATATATATATATATATATATATATATATATATATATATAACACTTGGTTCAAGTTTATGATTTTATTAATGATGGTATATGATGTTATGGTGTTTATTTATGATGTTATCCATGTCTCTCTCAAAATTATAAGTACATATTGATACATTGCCTCCTTATCGATCGACATCGATCATTGTGTTTGTTTCAGGCCAAGCCCTCAAGTTCTAATTTACCCAAAAACCTAATTTTTCATTACTTTTCCCCACTCTTTCTCTCCTAACCCTAATAATTATCACTACCCTCCCCATTATCCTCTATATTATATCTACCCTAAAACATTACCCTACCCAAGGACTTTAAAAAATGCGAAATAAAAACAAATAACATAGAATCGCCTACCTCATCTTGTGTTTGCCTCAGTGGTGGCACATGTTGCCTATCCACTACTTGTCCTTTACCTAGATTCATGGTTGATCCTTTTTGTCCACTAATACCCAGACCATACCTTATTGATTACCCTATCCAAACCACAAATAATGTTAAAAAAGATAAAATTTTCACACTTCCCACAACCAATTCTGCTTAAACAAATCACCTTTCTTAATAGTTAACTAAAAAATTCTTCTTGGGAAAAGGTGGCAACAAACAATAACAAAATGACAAATGTTTTTTTAAATTTTTGGTCACCAACCCCTTTTTTTATGATTTGGTTGATGATTGATATTGGTCCCCCTAGGGTTGGGATGACCAACATCAGTCGATTCCACCTTGGTTTGACCGGTATCAATTGATCTTCTTTGGGTTTTAAACCCTAACCCCTACCCCAAACCTTGGCACCATTTCAACCAAAAAGGGATCTTTTAAAATCCCTACCACATTTCACATCTCACTCACTATCCACCCATCTAAGATTACCTTATTCTCCTCTATCACACAAGACCACTTTCTCTCAACTTAGTCACACTTCCCAACTATTCACATATTTTTTACGAAAACCTTTCCTTTGTCACTTTGACCACTTAGACTACCTTGACATGATTCATAATATTACACATGTGTGCTAATTTTTATGCATCCCTTCAGTACATCAGAACATGCCCACTTGTAGTCCTGACACCTACAACCCATTTGTGCTTCTCAGGATCACACCCTACTTTTGGCACCCTGAGTACAAAAATACCTCAACACAAAGAATTGTGTTTATAAGTACAACCCATATCAACTATGGCTAATGCTATGGCCTAGTTCACCTATCACTTTTTCTTTTACATATAACCTTATTTACTAATGTTTTTAACCATGGTAGCCTCATCTTGGCATAATTTATAAAATTGCACTTCATTGTATTTTATGTAACCTTTTGTGCTTCCATGCATAACCACCCAAACCACTTTATCACCCACTTACCCATTTGTCAAACCTGAATCCAACTTCATTTTTACCTCATGGCTTCCTAGTTTGAGGAGGAATACCTCCTCCCATACATGGGGCATCCAACCTTCCACTGCATCATTCATTTTTGTTTTACAACTTGTTGATGTAAACTATGAAATAAAAAGGGGCAAAATTAGACACTAAAAAACTACACCAATGATTTTAGTTGTTGAAAAACACTTCTTCAGACCCCCTTGGCCCCATTGGGTTAGAATATTTATTAAACCCCTTAAAAACACCCATTTACCCATTTACACACATTTAACTAAATTAATTAATTAATTAAACTAATTAATCCTATTTATACCTCACCTTAACCAAAATCATGGATGACTTAATGACACCTATCCTTAAGACCATTTCCTACCATGGCATTTAAAGTCCTAACCTTCTAAACTATTTCTTTCTACATGCCCATGTTGCCTTAAATAAGCTCAAACCACTTACAATGGTCTTAATGGCCAAAACTAAGTACAAAACACTATTTTAGGCAAGTTAAACCATTTCCACCTTGACCAACATTGGTCATCCTTAGACTGATGTCAGTTAACTAGGACCAACATCGATTAATTAAGGCTACCTTGGGAATTTTGTTTAGGAGGTTGAATAATTTGAGTAAAAAAACTCTTATGTAAATTAAAGCTTTCTAGTGAACCAGAGAACTAGTCTAGAGATTAAAAATTGATTCATCACCTCAATACTAAGGATTCAAGAATCATTACTCTACCCATTTTGTTTTAGCCTTCCAATCAAATCAAACCTAACTTTAGAACATCTCCAGGTCAATAACTCCATAATAACTAAGTATCCTATACTTGTTATCAGTTCAATATTTAGTTTTGGTAGTTTATTTCTTTCACTCCCTTTCAGTCTCTCCCCACACTCTCTTTTGTGTTGGAGTTTTCCAACTCCAAACACTCCCCTCTTCCACCATATACCCACTAATCATTCCCAACCATTTAAGTGTCAAATATTTATGTTTGATATATTTGATACTCCATCATTTTTTATGACCATCAACCAACCCCCAAAAAACCCATAAAACCCCTCTACAACTAGCCCAAAGTACATTTTAGTTTAAAACTAGAACTGTGATAAATACATAGTGACCGACATCGGTCATCACTTGACCAACATCAGTTACCCTTGATTGGCATTGGTTATTATTAGCTGGTATTTGTTACATAGTAATCAACATCAATGTATATGTAATTATTTTTTCCAAAAATAATAAGTTAAAATCACCCATTAGACCTCACCCAAAATCTTTTTTTTCAACCCCTATTACACCACAGAGTCATAAGAAGTTTTATGAATCACATTTTATCACTTTAGCATTTATTTTGAACAAGTTAATGCTATTTTGTTAAATTCACTCACTTATCTTGAAAATAATTTATTTCATTATGATTAAGTACTTTTCATTACTTTATGTAAGCATCTCTTATCAATATTTTTTACAAATTAACTTGTTAAATGAGTGGATTGATAGACTTTTAGTGAAGTTTTGTACTTATTGGATCTAGCACTTGCTAGGAAATCCACCCTCTAATATTACTAATCAATCCCATTTCTAGTATCATTATTATTTTATGTCATTCCTCCCAAGCCAAAGATGAGTTATTCACATCATATAGATCATGGATCATGCAACTACATCCAGGTTCATCTATACCTCTCCCTTTCTTTGAGTTTTACTTGTTTTCTAAATTAAAAAGAAAATAATACAAAAACATAGTGAAATAGGGACCTCTTGAAGACATTTATAACATGATTTTTATCAAATACTTTCCTATTTCAAAGGTTTACAAGACAAACAAGCTTATGTGAGGCATTTTGAGGGTCATTTGGTACCTTAAAAGAGCTAGTCAAGGTTTGAGGTAGACTTGAACAAATATAACATGGGGAATGAATAAATACACACCATAAAGATTTACACTAGGATACAAGAATGGTTTATATACCTTTAATATTGATCATAAGGCTCTTTTTCATCTTGAAATTACCCAAATAGGCTTAAAACTCATAACAATAGGAACCTCAATCTTGTCAAACTTATTCAACTTCTGCTAGGGATCTTTAATCTTATCAAACATGCTTAAGACCATCCTTCTAGGCTTGAAAAAGACCATGAAAACCTTCCTAACCACTCTATGACAACATGAGACCTCTCAAAAAGATTAAAAGACTTCAAGAGACATCCATATGACCTTGACCAGTTCAGGCACTATAGGTAAAATTAGAAGGGTTCTCATGTAAGTTTTTAATGGTAGGGATTGACATTTGGCTTGTAAGGCCAAAAAGTCAACATTTATGGTGACTCTGAGGGTGATCAACTGAGTTATCAAGAGAAGCCACTAAATTTTCATGATAGTGATGAATCTCACATGATAATAAGACTTGGATGACTACCTACTTGGATTATCAAATAACTAGTACTTTATGACACTTCTTAGGATTGTAATAACTCATAGGATACAAAAAATACAACTAAATAAACACACCTAACACCTAAGAAGAAAATAATAAATACACTAAAATAACTGAGACAACTAACTAAAAACTTGTGTATGATACACTTATTAAAATAAGAAATCACATTATTATAAACAACTAATTAAAACACACCTCATTTCTCCTCCAAGATCAAAAGGGAAATTCCTTTGATCAATTTGGCTCCATGAGGTCAGATTTCCACTTGATGATTAAAGTGAAATAAGGTACTATCTATCAAATATAGATTCCCACCTGTAGCTAAAGACCCTATCATGCTCATAGACTCTTAAGATAGTAGTTAGACCTTTTGGTTCTATCCCTAGGTGAATGGGTTAGATAGGTGATTCAATCAACCAATCATACTCATTCCATAATTGCCTTCCTTGCAACAATAATCTAATTTCTACCTCATTCATGGGCTACTCCTAATCATGTTGGATAGCTTGAAGTGATATTTATGTCATGGATGTAAGGTTAGATTCTAAAGGAGTTATATCTTATTTCATGACTAGTTTAGGATAATTGATTTTAATTACACCCTCCAAGAGTTAAGAGGCATTTGCAAGTGGAATAAAGAGCTGGTAACCTTGTTTGAAAACATCAAACAAGTCATTTTTAGATAGGATAGACTCTTGGAATGACATGTTTAGGGGGTTTCCTTATTTTTATTTGATGGCATTGCCTTATTCAACTTAGAATAGATCATAAAATGTTTTAAGAATATATTTCCTTGTTCCTATGATGCTAAACAAATCTCTTGATTGATAATTTGAAATTCCTTTATCCTCCTTGGTTAGTCTGCACTTTCCTTCTACAACTATTTCAAGTTCTTTAGGATTACCTTGATGAAGGGCAACTACCATGTCATCAAGGAGGTCTTGAAAGTCATCTTCTTCTTGATCATCTGATGTGTCTTTCTCTTTTGGGTCATCTTATTCTTGTAATGCATCCTCTTCTTCATCTTTAAAAGCCAAGTTGTGATCCTTCTTACCAAGAGGTGTCCTAATGACAATCTCCTCTAAAATCTCACCCAAACCATCATCATCTACCATTTCATTATGAAATTATTTTTTCACCTCTTTAAGAGTAGGCTCTCTCTTAAGGAGTGACATGGGATATTATTGGAATGACTTTAGGAGAGATGACATGTATGCCTCATTTCCTTCATTCAGGTGCTTATTCCTAGAAACCATCATCTCTTCCTTCTTTTACACATTGATTTGAATGGATTTTTATGAGGGAAATATATTAGACTCTTAAAGAGGGCAAGGTGAGTATTGAATGATCTCAATTTTATTTCCACTTTGACACTTGGGCTTATGTTTGACTACTCCTTTCTTCCCCTTAATTGCTACATTTATTTCCAAATTGGGAACTTGGGTTTAAGAGCCTCTTGCATTATGTGTAATATATCTTGGGGTATGAATGGAGGTGTATTTAGCTAAGATTATATTACTTTTTTAGCTACCACTAATTGATATAAGTGTGTGTCTGTAACCTCAATTTTTATAGCAAGGTAGGCTTCAAAATCAAGCCTTGACTAATCAAGGATCTGCTCATGCTGACTAGTCCTCTTAATGCATACTTTTTATTCTTCTTGTACTCTCTCTTAGATATATTTCCATGATGGAAAGGTTAAGAAGGATTGTGAGGAACTTTGAGGGATTTGACACTCATTTAATTGAAACTCTAGAGGGGTGGTGGGCAGCTCAACATAAGACTGATATAAGATGGAGGGGACACAATGTTGATGTTGGTGAACCTATTTCTCCTCATATACTAGCAACCTATAATTAATATTTGAAATTAGACCATATATATTCAACATGTCACTATTGACCCTTGAATGAACCTCCCTCATGAAAAATTCCCACTCTTTTTTATCCTATTGCAATGAATACCTCATGCTCTCAATCAAATGACTATGAATTTATTGGCCATACCCTCTCATGGTGCCAATGCTTACCATGTGTTTTTCATAACCCAACAAGGTCTATTTAAGGCTTGATATAAATTGAATTTGACTATGAGTAGGATGACCAAGAAGATCATGATGCTACCATGACTGATTAGATTGATAAGTATGCTGCCAAGGAGGTGGATGAGGCTTATAATGGGGTTGGTAATATTGGAAATAAGGAGACTCATTATAAGGATGACAAGGGTAAATGTAGGGTTTATAGGGATCACAATGATATTGGAATGAATTATATAGATGCTGATAGGGAAGTGAATGATAGGATTCTATCCCATATGCAGTCATGACTCATAATTAAGCACATGTATAAAAAGTTAACTATGAATAAGATCCTTTCTTATCCTTAAAATTATGACTTTATGATGCCTTCCAGTATTTAATCTAACTACAAATCTGGTCCTCAAGTAATTGAAGCTCTCTAAGATGATTATAAGGCTAAAAATGAGTGCTCCAATGCCTATATCTAGTCCTACCAAGTGTGTCAAAACTATTATCAACCCAAGTTTCATCTTTTAAAAGAGGTTATTTAGGCTTGATTCAAACTTGGACTAACATGGGAATGGTCTAAAGGTCATGGTTAACTTTATAACTAGACCAAACCTTTAGATTATGGGGATAGCTCCCCTGGTGCATTTATTTGACTCAATGTCACTAAGACCTATTAATTGGGGTGAAAATGGATAAGAAATGTAGAAAATAAGTCTATTATAGGGGGTTGTGATGCACCAATATTTCTTATCCATCCACTCAAATTAAACTCAAAAAACACTAATGGATAATTCATAGAACTGAATCACTATCTCTAACAGTTTCTAAGCAATTATGTTTCATGTAGAGGTTGATTTTGGATAATTTTAGCATGAAGGAAATGAGAGGAAAGTCTAGTTTGAGGCTCTTACAGTCAAATCTCCACTCGTAAACTCAACCACTGATATTCTAACACACTACATAACTTGCATAAAACACTTGTTAGCTTATAGATGAAGGTATTGGACTTGTAGATGGGAAATTACATCACTTATGCATATAAATAAATAATATACACACTAAAAACTGATCATGGAGAAGATATATCAATTAATTATTAGTCTAAGAGGTCCATAGAGTACAAATTAGGTAGAGTTTCCTCATACCCAAGTGAGGGATACAAATTAAGGCCTTAAGTCCTAAATAAATAACATAAAGGGAAGAGAAAGAAGGGGGAAATGGTGTGAATGAGAGAGGAAAATTTAATTAATTACAATAATCAACTCATAAAATAGTTATATCAGTTACAAATAGTCCTTCTAACTCCCTCCATGTGTTGGTTATCTTTAATGCACTCTTTGGGCATTGAGGTGTGGTAATTGAGGATATAATTGACCTATTTGATTATTTTTAAATCATTAACATGCCCAATAAAGTTCAATCACTCCTCTTGTGTCAATTACAAAGTGTAAGGGTAATTATGCCTTTAAGAGGCATTGAGCAACCTATCTCCCTTTTGTGTGTGTTAACCAAGCTTGGTAACTACCTTCTCCTTCATGATGGCCATGAGGAGTGTCTTGATCATATTTAATTTATTACTTATAATTCATGATAACTATATGTAACCCACTTCATCTTCCCTTATATTCAATTTGTTAACTTTCTTTGTTGACCAAGTAGGCCTAATAGGCTACTACATCTGGTTACATAGTGATAGTGCTTAAATGGTCATGAAAAACTTGTATGAAACCTTGAGAACTCATGTAAAAGTGATTTTTATGCCTAAACATATATACAATATCATGAAATGATCCATTTTGAGTAGATCACACTTGAAAACTTACCAAACTAGGTGATTAGGTTACCTTCTCTTTCATATCTAAAGACTAGCTATTTGGAGGTGAGTTACAGAGGCATTTACAGGTGGAATTTTGGATGTATTATGACTTTAGAAGGTGAAAAATGTTTTAAAAATTCCTTTCCAATGATTAGAAGCTTCTCAAAATTCCATGTGCCTAGTTTTTAATTTAATTTATTGGAAAATTATAATTGTTTGATAATTTTGTAGAGTGTTAGTACAAACAAATACCATGAACAGGGCCTCGTCTGAGTATACTATATGTTTAATTTGTTTATCAAGTAAGTCAAGACTATTTGGTTGTTAAAATATTCAATTATTCTAAGATTTGTTTGTATTAAGGTTTAAGGAGGGTTTTGGAGGTCTACCATCTTAATGATGGTTCATAAAGATGAGACCTCCAATCCCAAACTTATGGTCATGGATGTTTATTCCATAAGCCTCCTAAAACCTCTAAAAATCTTAGGTTCCCATGCATATGGTGTGGAGATATATGAAAAAAATATGGTAGAGCATGTAATCCTTGTAAGCCTTCTGGACCTGTGAGTCATCTTAGCATTCGTTCATAGAGCTGGGCTCTTAAAACCAACTCTTTCCTCCATGTATTTTAGTTACACAAGGGTACCCAAAATTCACTAGGATTATTTGCCTTGAGTCCCTCTATGATGAGAGATATGAACATCTAAAGTACAAATTGAGGTAATTTTATAGGATTGTGGTAGCTCAAAGTGGTTTTTTAGATTGAATTAGCTCTCATATTTGTTTTTTTTTCTTGAAAGAAACTCTTGTACCCCTTCATGATTTTCAATTTTCTTAGGGGTGTTTGAGTATACTCCTATGGTGTTGTTGGGTCTCTAGGGATTAAACATGATTTTAGGCCTAATTAGCCTCAACTTAGTTTTAGAGGACTAAGTAATCTATAGATGGGTTTAGGGACTCAATCTCATCACAAAACTATCTTCCTCATCTTCTCTCAACCTTTGTATCTATCCTCAGATGCTTATAATCCTAACTTTGCTCTCCCTTTTCATTGTTTCATGTGGCTACCTATAGGTAACAGTGATAGCCTGAGTGATCTCACTCTCTTCTACAGTGATGATGTTTGTAAAGACTAATAAACGTACTTAATAAGACCTAAAATCACCCTTAGATTCATGTTTCTTCATTAAATTAATCCTCTATACTCTCATCTTTTGGCTTAGGGTTTTTAAGCATTGATGTCTACCTAACCCTTAATGCCTAAGTTTGGTGTTTGATCTACTTTAATTGAGTTTTCTATCCTCATGGACATTTTTTAGACTTTCTCACCTTCCCTCTCAAGTGTTTCCAATACTAGATGACCTCAACATTGTGATAAATCCCTTAATTGACATGTATGGGTCTTTTTAGGTGTGATTAGGACTAATAGGCCTATGTAGGTCAATATGCCTTCATTGGCTCCTAGGATTAGGCCAACTCAATAAAAGTACTGAGAGCATTCATATAATAATAAAAAAGTCTTTTCCATTATCTCAATATTCTAAAACCTATAGGTGTTCCTTACTTCTACAGTTAAGTTTATAGCTACCTAATGTAGGCCCAAAAGTGATAGACTATTAAGATATTTATTTCATCTGATCAGTGAGACACTCAAGGTGGGATGATAAAATTAAGAGATAGATATATTTAAGAGTTATCAACGATGTCATGGAGATATCCTGGTGAGTGTATGAAGTGATTTGATATCCTAGGTAATAATGACAAAGTTTGTAATGTGTTTGTCCTAGTTTTCTTGAAGTATGATTAGTTGATATTTAGTGTTGACATGGATAGAGATGTTTAGGGATAAGTATGGTGATTGGAGTATGTACAAGAGGATACTAATATGTTATCTATGCATTGAGTGTTTGTGTGCATGTGTGGATTTGATCTAGTTGTCCTTAGTTTTTTATCTAGACACTTTAGGTTGAGTGGTAAAAAATCTTAGTAGGTATTTTGGTGACATCACCATTACCACCTAGGAATGAGTCAAGGGGATTTGGTCATATGGTTGTGATCACATTAGTACCTAGTTAGTATGAACTATATCTTGAGTTATGCATCAAAGTGTGATCAAAGATATGAGGGTAAAAATTTGGATTCTCAGTCAAAATTCATTATTTTCCCATACTTAGACAAATTTGCATGTGGCCAGAAAGAATCGAGTAAGCATGTTGATAAGATCATCATTTGTATGCATGGAGGTGTCAGGACAAAATGATCATATGGGGTTTTCCATTTTTGTGCCTAGTTTATTTTATTTATTTTTTAGATCATGTGACAAAGTGTGTCAAAAGATATGCATATGAAAAGTTGGGCTCCCATGCAGTTTGACTATGTTTTCCCATACTTAGCCAATTTTACAATATGGAAAGAAGATCTGAGTGAGAATTTTGATGGTGTTATATCTTGGACATGTGAAGGTTTCAAGAGAAATAGATCAAATGGGTTTGTTTAATTTTGAGTTGATTTGCACTAATTTTGAGATCATGCACTAAAGCACAACAAAATTTAAGTAGGAGAAAATTTGGTCTCCCAGATAAATTCTAAGCATAGTTGGCTCTATGATAGAAGATTTAGAGAAGAATTTTAGTGGAATTTTATATTTTACATGTAAAAGTTTCAAGATCTATTTGTCACATTGTTGGATTCTCTTATGTGAAGAGATCTTATGGTATAAATTTGAGATCATATGTTTATGCACATAATAAGTTATTAAGGTTAAAAAATGGATACTTAGGTAGATGATCAAGGTTCCCATACTTAGTCATTTATACACAAGCTAAATTTTGAGTAATATTTATGGTGCACATTGATCCAAGAATTTAGGAAGCAGTGAGATGAAGATAGGTACATGATGTTTAAATTTTGAACAAAAGTATAGGATACAGATCTAACATTAAGTAGGTGTTTGTACATATTGATCTAATGATGAGCATTAATAGTTAAAGACCTGACTAATCTATAGATATTGACACAACACATTAAGTCAAAGTTTCTAGATTACACAAGATGATGTCATTTATTAGATGTTTAACATTTAGCTTTGGTGGACTATGAATTAAAGTTCAAACAAGATCAGTGGTGTGAGATTGATCCAAAATTGAGAGGGACATGAGATGTGATCATTGTGTTCAAAGGTTAACTATGACCGTTTGTATTTGAATATTAGAATTTTCAAAGAAAAAACCAGTCTATAGTTTTTAGACCATATATTTTGATCTAGGCAAAATTTGCTCATGCAGTAAAAAGACAAATCATATAAGACTCCAAGGAATATATGGAAATATGGATTTGAAGATATGGAAGTGTGTATAAACAAAGATATGGTGCTCCAAAGTTTATTATGTTTTTGTATATGTTCTACAAGTGACCTAAGAAGGATGTTTGATCTTGTGTTGATGTTGTTTTGATGTATCATAATAAATTTGATATTTGGGAGTGTTGTAGACTCCATGAGGATGATCTATGAGTATTTTGGAGGTGTGATTAATATATATTGAGTATAAAGAATGCTTAATAATTTGATTTTGTGTTTGATAATGGTGTTCCTATGCATAAGGTGAGAAAAGATGACTGTGATCATCTGAGAATGTCAAATAGGACATAAAGAGTGGACCCATGCTTTTAAAAGTGGTCCTATGTTCTTAGTTTGTTTAATGATGTGATAAATGGGTGAAGATGTCTTCATGAGACTTATAATATCTACAAGGGCCTTATTAAAAGGTTTAGCTACTTAAGGGTGACCCATAGATGTTATGGCTAACCTATGAAGATTGTTTTGACCCATGTCTTTATATGATAAATGTATTAAGGGTTAAGACATGCCTAAAGGCCAAAAAAGGTATTGATTATCAATATTACTCTATAAATATTGAAATTAAGATGGTGATTTCTAGACTTATAAGCGTGAGACTTCAGAGATATTTGAGAGAGGCTTGTGTATGTATTAGGGAGTAAAGGAGGAATAGAGTGCCCTGAGGATGAGTTGAAGATCAAATCATTTTGAGGACTATTTGTATAACCTATTAGTCATAATTATATTGAAATAATAGTGCTCTTATAGTTTGACTATGAGTGAAGGTGAAGAGTGATAATCAGTGGTCCATCATTAGGTGTTGAAGACATCATTGCAAAGGTGGATGCATTTATAGGTGTTGTGGTAGCTCAAAATATAAGGTGGTTATATCCTCCTCACAAGGTAAAAATTGATAAAAGGTTTGGTTATTATTTTATCTTATATATACAGGTGTGATAACACCTTGTGGGATTGTAGTCTCACTTAATAGGGATTTTAGTTCTTTTATCATTTGTAGATGGTCTAAATTGGTTCTTGTTATTATAAGATAGTATTCCAATTGTAGGTTTCCATGTATTTTATTACCCAAAAGGGTTTCTCATGTATGTCATGTGTTATGTGATTGATCTTGAATTATTTCTCTTTCTCATTGATATGAATGATGTGTATACTTCATGAATTATTGTGGTAACTGATTAAGTGTTTTTAAAGATCATAATTGAAGTTGGATTATTTGGAATCATTGATTCACCCATAGTGATTGTACCTATAGCAAGGTTAGAATGTTTTTTTTACCCTTCTTCACTTTCTTCACTAAGCATATTCCATCAGTCAACCCTCACCTTCTAATCTAAGGACCTGGTTGTAGGTAGTATTTCTAAATCTATTTGAGCTATAGGTATAGATAAATCCCTTCATGGTAATTTGAATCACTAATTGATATGTCACAATGTAAGGGGATTATTTTACTGGTGCTGACACTCTAAAATCACACCTCTCACCTAGTCATCTAGTTTTCTCATGACTACCTGTATATAGGCTTGTGTATGACTTCTTCCTCATACTAAGAGCCTCCATAACTTAATAAACATTCCTCAACATTTATTTTAATTAAAGTGACTCTAATATCTCTTATATCTTATTTATCCTTTCATGAATTTTAAGAACTTATCTCAACATTTCACCAAGTGGCACCTTGCTCACATGTCCCCAAACTAATTATAACTATATGATTAGGCATAACTAAGCATGATTAGGCCATCTAGATCCTTTATTTTCTCAAATAATTATGATACTAGAAATAAACATTGATGATATTTTAGGAGAATAGTCAAAGGCTATGTACTCTTTGTCCACTATCATTTTCTTAAATGGTTCATTATATCCTCTTTACTCTACCCTATAGGTGACATATTTCCCCCTTTGACTATATAAGCTTATGTGAAAGATGAATTCCATTTTGATTTAAGACCTTAGACTTATTTACTAACACTCATTAAATTTTCATGGGTTTCTTAGTCATATTTCACCTCATCTCCTTAAAAACCATGTTGGCTCTTTTACCCAAATTTCCCTATTTCTGACAGTCATCCTATAAATGATCTTATTAGGTCTATTGATTATGTGTTTGGTATTTGAAGAGTGGACTGATGATCCATGATCATATTTATCAATTTGGTGGTATCTTCACATTCTTATTGATTCCATGATATTCCTTAACCTCACTAAAACTTTAGTACTTTCTCCACATAAGATCTACAGTCTTGTGTATGCATTTAAGGTCTTGATTGAGCTTACCCATTTGATTGAGTGAGATTTTCTATTGTAGAATAGGCTATGGTGGAGATGAATAGGGTATAGGGCCATGATGGATATAATATAGAAAAATAGAGTATGGATAAAGTATGACTCATGTGTATAACTCTCAGACAACCTAAGGATCCTCTGTAAGAACTAGTAAGGAACCTTACATTACATATACATCAATCATATTGGAGGTAAGACCATGAATAAGTCATTTTGGTTTGAAGGTGACTCAGTTAGGTGATTGGGGTGGTATATAGGTTCAATAGGATGATAATGAACTATTACACAACCCATAACCATCATTCACTTACACTATCAGAGTTTGAATACCCTGCAAAATAAGGAAAACATGTCTATAGATTGTAAGTAAAGAGAAAATGGATATTTTATTTCTCTCACACCCCCACACATGTGAAATAGTGGTAGAGGGTGACTGATATGGTTTATGAGGACCTTAAGAACACATATCAAACATTGATTTGTAGAAACTCCTTAATAATTTACCAAAACTATTGCACTTTCTAACCCCTGTATAGATGAATAAGCTCATTGGAGTGGCCAAGATTTTAACATTTATTCATAAATATTAGGTCATGAACCCAAATACAAGTGAAATGGATAAAAAGGTCAAGGGACCCAATTTATTTGTCCAAGAGACTAGATCTTGATATTCTCTCTCTTTTACATAATGAATGAAAACCTAAAAAGATTGCTTGGGTTGCTAAGGAACTTAATGAAGAGAGAGGAATGGTTTTGTCATGTTTTTATGTCCTGTTGACCTAAAAATTCTCCCAAACATTTTTAATAAGATCTTATGAAATATACAATCCCCCTCTATAAGTAATTATCTATACAAGTCCATACAATCTACAAGAAGCACTTGAAAACCCTATTTTTTTTACATTTTTGCTAGGCCCTGATCTTGATCTACCATTTTAGGGTATAGGGAGGGAAAAAATGAGTCAAATGACATTTCAAATTGAGTGTTATAGTAGGATGAGTTGAAAGGATGCATATTCGACACATGGGGGGTCCATTTGTATGAGGTGGAAATGAGCCTTAAAATGGACCTTTATGATGTGAAATGCTTAATCATGACCATGTGATAAGACTGGGACCTCATCAAGACCTTTATAGCATGATTTTTATCAAACACTTTCCTATTTTAAAGGTTTACAAGACAAATAGTCTTATGTGAGGCATTTTGAGGCTCTATGTGATAATGTAGCGGATAAAAATGTAGTGGTAAAAATGGTAGCAGTAAAAACGTAGTGTGACAAAAATGTAGTATGACAAAAACATCATGAGGATAAAACATAGTGAGGAAAAAAGTAGCAGTATTGGCAATGTCACAAAAATACCATGAAGATCATAATTGGGATATTTTAGTGATTATCAAATTGTTTATTTGTTGTCTAGTTCATTTTGGTGAAGTAGTTAACATTTCATGGTGGAAAAGTAATGCACCAAATTTACAAGTAAAATAATAGAGAAAAATGTGATTTCATGAGTTTGGACCTTTAGTTTAAAGTTGTGTCATCTTATATGTGAGTGCATCCTTTACTATGTTTTATTCCTACGATGTTTTTTCCTCACTACATTTTTTCCTTTCTACATTTTATCCTTGCTACATTTTTCACGTTACATTTTTAACCTCTACATTTTTGTCTGCTACTTTTTTTATGGATGCCCATTTTGAGGGTCATTTGGCAGCTTAAAAGAGATAATCAGGGTCTGAGGTAGACTTGAATAGATAGACCATGGGGAATTACTTTATACACACCATAAATCTTTACACTAGGATCCAAGAATGGTTTATATACCTTTCATATTTTTCATAAGGATCTTTCTCATCTTGAAATGACCTAAATAGGCTTTAAAATCATAATAATAAGAGCCTCAATCTTGTCAAACTTCTTCAACTTATGCTAGGGATATTTAAACCTATCAAACATGCTTAAGACTATCCTTATAGGCATAATAAATACCATACCAACCTTCCTAATCATGCTATGACAACATGAAACCTCTTAACCAAATTAAAAGACATCAAGAGACATCCATAGGACCATGATCGATTGAGGTACAATAGGTAAGCTCAAAAGGATTTTTATGTAAGTTTTTGATGGTAGAGGTTGAAATTTGGCCCGTGAGTCTTAAATTTTAGTAATAATACAACCCATAATTTTTTTTATAGTTATATGAGACATTATGATAACCAATCTGGTTGGTATGGGAACCTTGACCTTAATTATGATTATTATGATTTTGATTCTAGCCCTGACTATGGTTTTGATTGTTCAAAAGTAATTATTTTGATTTTGATTATTTTGTTGATGTTGAATATTAGAATTGCACTTTGGAATTGGGTCTTTTTATATACCCATATTTTGATTTGAAGTAGAAACAACATTCTCTAGCTCAATTTCACTATACTCAAGTAAGTCTTGGATGAAGTACCTAAGTTGTAAATGCCTATAAGTTGTATGGCCTTTAACATAATGAAAATAAAAAATATTTGTTATCCTTATACCATGTGGGATTTTTTCAGCCTTCTTAAAAAGGATTTATATTTGGCCAAATGACCATGTTTACTACAACTAATTTTTGGAATAATGCCTTTATGAGCTCATCAAGGTAAAAAAAAATCTTCTTTGATATTGATTTATTTTATGGAGGTGGTCTTTTAAATGTAATAGATTGAGTAGGTGGAGTATTTTAGATAGGTAGTGGTTGCACCATTTACATATGTATGGATCTAATTACTCTATTACCTAAAACATTATTATTTTTATTGAATACCTTTGGCTTCTTAGATGCACTTGCATGTGATTACACTGGGGCTTGATCTTGTGCTTGACTTTGAGAATAAATTTTTATTAAGCCAATTTCAATAAGATCCTTTTAAATTTTCACTCCCTTGTCTATAATCTCTTCAAACATGTTGGCATAATGAAGTATTATATTATGAGCTACCTCCACATTAATATTAGAAGTGAAGATGATTGTTAATTACTTATCTAGAGGGTTGTGTGGAAATCAATTGGCCAAGCTTATTCATCATTACAAGTAGGTATAAAAAAATTACCCACCCCTTTGTTTGGAATTACATAATTCAACCATGGTCAACTCATGCTCCATGTTAAATGAGAAGTTTTTAACAAATTTCTTTGATAGGTCATCAAAGGTGTTGACGGATCCCTTTGGTAAATGAATAAACCATTCCAAGTTTTGTCTACCTAAGCTACATGGAAACAAATGAAGAAATTAAATATTGTCATAAGATACCTCTTAACATTCCATAAATAATTATTTTAGGTTCTCTCTAAGATCACCTTTTCCTCGATATTTATCAAATTTGGGCATCTCAATGTAAGGCAATAAGGGTACTTGGAGGAAACTCATATAAAATGGATAAGAGATTATCTCATCAAACTTGTACATATTGCCCTCATTACCTCTTGGATTCCTAATGTAACCTCTTTTATGTCTTGTCATTATTGAGGAGATGGAGCATTTTGGGATAGAAGAGGCACATGTTTATGAGTATTTAAGGGAAGATTGGCTTGGACTAGATAAATAGGTGGATTTAGATAGAAATATGTTATAATGGGTACCTTTTGTGATGATATATTAAGGTTGTTCACCCTATAATTAATATTGTACTACTAATAAGGCACTTATTATTGACTTGTATTTGGAAGTGGATTAGAAATGAATTGTTTATTTAGGGGAATCTATTGTCAGTATGGTGTAATTTTCTACTAATAAGTAGGGAATTCCTATGAATGAGAGGGGACTTCTTGAAAATAAGAAGGGACTTATTTTGGATTCACCAAAAAATTTTATTGTGGATTAAAAGGGACATGTTGGAAATTGGAAAATGTTTTTTGTGAATTGTTCACAACTTTCTATGGTGGATTGGTTTCAACTTGTTGCAAATTATTTATAACTTGATATGGTGTATTATTTTAAACCTATTGTTCTGGAGTGTTTTAAAATTACTATTGATTGGAATCGATGTGTTTGGAATTAAAAAGGATTTGATGTGGATTAAGAAGTGTTTATTGTGGATTATTGGCAATTTACTATAATGGATCCACTAGAGGTGTTTGTTCAATATTAGATAATAGATATGCTCTTGATGAAGCATTGAATAATGAATATTATTTTTGTTGTTCAAGTGGTGTATTTTAATCCATAAGTGGGGAATTTTGAAATGAATCCACATCTATAAAAGTAACTCAAGTAGATAAATTTTGATAGGTCTTGTAGTCATATAAAATGTCAAAATTGGTAGCTTGAGTGTGGCTTGTGACACCCAACCCATAGGTATTTTTTTCATGTTCTCATGACCCTTATATACACCTTTTTTCTTATTGCTTTTAAAATGGTCATTCTACCTCAGCTAGGCAATATTTCCTAGGCAAATCCTATCCCCTAGGTCTTGTACCTATAGGATGGGAGCACCAAACTTGGACTATATCATCAGATCCTAGGGTCTCCTATTTTAATTCTCTTATCTAATTGTATTTTTAACTCTGATGGATATTTCCTTCTAGTTCCTATCCTTTATCTTGTCAGCCTAGCACAAATACATTCAACCCATGATGAATAGATATATATAAAATCCCATTTAAATTTCATTTAGAAGGAGGTTGGTAAATATTAAAAAGAAAGCAAGAATACAATCAAAACCAATGAGGTAAATTTCCCTATTCTCTACATACATCCATCCAATATAAATACAAGCATATCCAAATCCTCACACCAATGCCTAGCCACCTCAAGCACACCCAGTTTAGCATTTTTATATTTGCATTACACTATTATACAAAACACATTGAGTGGGAGAACTACATATGGCTTGATCCCTCTTCAAAGTATTAGTATGTAGGCATAATTCCCACACAAGGGCTATGGATACACGTTTAGTGCATCTTACACACACTAACCCCCCCTTATTTCTCAAGTTTTATCAAAACACAATGAAGTCTAGGGGTTGAAGACTAAATCATCTCTACAAGGAGTTATATAGACTTTTAGTAGTCTATATTTCATAGACAATGTCACACAAAGATAGTGAATAAAACCCAAAAAACCCAGGTCTATGTGAGTAGTTTGGAAAATAACAATAGATGAGGATAATAACACCAAACTCTAGGGTGTCCTATTTCAGTGCTCCTATCCTTTCATAATACAAAATCTAGATCTTGATTTGTGACATTGTCCCAATCCTACACAACCAATATCAGACCCTGCAATAATTGTTTCAATTTGTTTTAAGCTAAGTCTTATTTTATCCATATTTATTGCTATTTATAGAAAGGTTAAAAATACAAATAGATTATACAAATCAATAGTTAAGTTATTGAAATATTATTTACTAATTTAGTTAACTCAGACCCTTAATTAAATTAAGAATAAGACTCCAATATTTCCAAAATAGTTAAATCATTTGGTGAACCTGACGTACTTCATTTGTGCATAAAAACCTTAAAAACCCCAGGGAAAATTCCTTCTTTATTTTTATAGTATTTTTTTAATTTTTTACCTCCATATTTAAATAATAAATTCAAATTAATTTTTAAAAATCCATAGTAATTTTAAAAAAATCATTTTCAAAACCCTAGTTACATATACTAGGTCCCTTTAAATCAAGAGTTTTTTCCAATATTTTTTTGATTTTTTACTAGCATATTAAAATCAGAAATTTGCATTTTATTTTAAAATTCCATACTAATTTAAAAAAATTATTACTTCCAAACCCTAGTTACATATACTAGGTCCCTTTAAATCAAGATTTTTTCTAATATTTTTCTGATTTTTTACTTGTATATTTAAATTAAAAATTACATTTTATTTTAAAATTTTATAGTAATTTTAAAAACTTATTTTCTTCAAAACCATAGTTGCATATACTAGGTCCATTTAAATTAGAGTTTTTCCAATATATTTTTGATTTTTTACCTGTATATTCAAATAAAAAATTCACATTTTATTTTTAAAATTCTATAGTAATTTTAAAAATATCATTTTTCAAAACCCTAGTTGAATATACTAGGTCCCATTACTTTTGAGGTATCACATAATAATTATGAGCTTCGTATCCTTTTTTATGCATATTCTAGTTCAATGTTTAGATTATATTTATTTAATCTACTCTTTCATTTTTCAAGTTGTTTTCTTTATGCCACCTAAGCTCCTTGCATCTCTTCCTTTGAGATGAAGTGTAAGACTTAGCAGTAACCCTCTTGAATTCACCCAAATTCCTTCAACCTGAACATATACCATGGATAAAAAACCAACTCAACTTCCTTATATAGATCCTACACATCCATATTACACTAATTTCCATGAAGATAATTTTATTAATGAGTAGTATGAGAATAATAATGATGATACAAACACCAATGTTCATGATCCACCACATTGGGTTCTTGATCCACTTCCACCTATTGTTAATAATGATGTTGTCCTCAACAAAGATGTGATTCTATAAAGTTTTAGAGAAAGACTTAGGGAACAGACCCAAGATCATACTCTTATCTTACAATCTATCATGGAAATTAAAAAGTCTAAACAAGTTGAGTCTTCCATTCCTACAAAGAAACTAGTTGTAAATGACACTATGGGGGCAACTATGTCTCAACAACCCCTTATAGTAGCTTGACCTTCCTATGAGGCACCACCAACTATGACTAGTACATATATGTCTTCTAATGTGGTATCCCTTATGAAAGAGATAAAATATCTTCAATCCAAGGTGCTACATCTTGAGCAAGGTGCCTCTAGACATACACAAGCCTTGGATTATTTTTCTCTACTTTATACACCATTGGCACATCATATTGCTTATACACCCTTACCACCATGTTTTTTTCAACCCAAAATCACTATATATGATGGTAAGGGTGATCTAAAGACAAAGTTGAGAGATTTTCATGTAGCATGCTTGTATTATCTACCAAATGACTGGCTAATAGCCAAGTTATTTCCATGGAGTCTAAAGGATTATGTTTTAAAATGGTTCTATAGTCTACCAAATCAGTTGATCAATGCATTCAATTCTTGAGCTAACATGTTCTTAGCTCATTTTAGCATTAACATTAGTGATAAACATTCCAATGCCCAAGTTATACAATAAAAATAAAGGTGAAATGAACATCTCATAGATTATGTTCTTCAATATAAGACTATCTTGGCTAAGATGACTAGCCCCATGGCCAATCAAGAGTTACAAGATCTCTTCAAATAGAGTTTTCTACTAACTTTGCATGAATCATTAATGTTCAAAATATTCTCTTCCTTCACTAAGTTATGTTATACACTAAAGAAAAGGGAAGTCAAATTAATTTTAATCAGCAAACTCAAGTACACAAGTATAAAAAAAATAATAACCAAGAGTAACAACAAAGTCCCATAAAAATTCAAGGTTAATGATAATAAAAGTTAGAATCAACCTACAATCAATGCAGCTTCAGATCTACCTCAATGAGTAGTTTTATTAGTACCTCCTTGGTGAAGTTTTACCAATCTACTAGTTTATCTAGCCAGATTTTTACAGTATCTTTTGGAATGTAATATCATATCTCTCCCTCTTATTCAAGAACTTGATCCAATAAAGTCTCTCTCATGGGGATATGATCAAAATTCATTTTTTGGACTTGATAGATGACAATCTTATTAATCTTAGCACTCCATTTGAGCCTCCATAAGAAAAGCAAACACAAGACAAGGCTCTAATTTTTTTCTCAAATCCTTTTCCATAAAATTCTAAATAGGAGATAGGGGACACATCAGGTGTTCACCATGTATATCATGCACATCTACCACCAAATACATATAGGACACCTTCATTTGAGTCACATCCTTTGAGTAACATGATCAGTGTGTATAATTTCAGAGTTCCAACTAGATCTTTGATCTCCTTCTCATGGTAAGAGATAGTTGAGGATGATTCAAATTATCATGCATTATTTAATAGATCTTACATTTATAATCATCCTATTCATAATATTCTCATAGATAATGGATTTAGTGTGAACATGTGCACTATGATATTATTATAGCATTTGGGATATTTAAGGCAAGATATTACCTTGATGGACATAATTATTAGTGGATTTAGTGGGCATATATAAAGTTTATTGGGTGAGATTGTACTTCCTCTAGAGGTAGGTATAATAGATATGGCCATACCATTTACTATTGTTCATAGTACAAGAGTTTTTGATATGTTGCTTGGCCGATCATAGATTCAAAAACTTCAATAAGTATCTTCTATAGTTCATAGATAAATGAAATTAATTCATGCTAATAAAGTTGTTATAGTTTGTAGAGTTCCATATGATTTATCACTCACCACTTTAGAGCCATCCTCTACTTTATATTCATCAGTTTCATATTCTCCACCAGTTATAGTTCTTCCTCTAGTTTAGATTTGGACATAGTCAAGGCCTTCCTCACCAGTACAGAGAGTTCATACACTTCCATAGAGGCCTCTTTTAGAGTAACCATAATTTCAGGACTCTAGATAGTTTCTAGTTATATTGTTCACACCCAAGGTAGTATCATTGAGGTCTCATGCCTCTACACACAAAGCACATATTTAGAGAGAATATCCTACTACCAAATGGGTCCCTAAGAACCCCATAGTTGCATCCACTTCTCAATGTTATAGGGGGACCCCATATTTTTTTCTACTTCAAAGTTTTAGAGCATTGAAAACATATATAACTTTGAAATTTATAGTCTCAGCCTCTCCATCATGCTTCATGATCATGCATGATCCCTCTCCTCAATACAGGACACCATTATAGGGAGTCTCCCATGAGACTCATCAGTTAATATCATTTCTTTTCAATATTTATTGTACATAATCTCTTTATGATTAATTGTACATAGATTATTCCATAAATCCAAAAACATTCAAATATTCTAAAATCTAAAAACATTCAAATATTCAAAAATTTAAAAACCTTTCAATTATATGTATCATCTATGCTTTACATTTTTACTACCCTACTAGACTTACATTTTTTGTTACATGCTATTGTTTTTCAATTTATCTACATTACCATGCTTTAATTGATATTATTTGAGTGTGTATAGTGACATCCAGATCTATGATTACTTCACTCTACCCATTGAGGGGGGCATCCTACTTCTACATTCGAGACATACATCGATATATCTACCCACCAGGGGCATTTTATACATGACTACACCATCTAGGTTATGTCATTCCTACACTACATACTCTAATTATCATGTTGATGTACATTACTTACTAGCTTACACAGATTATTCTATCGACACTCACTAGTATATAGCACTTGTGTATTTTTTAGCATATACCTAGTCTTGTAATACATGTCTTGTATACTTTCACTTCTTGATCCAGGCAACAATTCAAGGTGACCATTCGGTGACAGTAATTCCTCAAATTTTGTATTGTTTTCATTTTGTATTATCGGTGACAGTTTTGTTCCTTGAGCTGTTATATCCTTGAGTATGTCCTCGAGCGATTATGTCCTTGAGCATTGTATGGATTTAATGCTAGGACATTAAATCATCACTCGTCAATTCCTCAAGCCACACAATCTCTTGAGGTTGTTTTCAAAAATATGTATAAATGCATTGTAACCTGAAAGGGAAGGTAGACATCTCTTCTCAGAGATAAGCGTATGTTTTGTATCTGTAAATTTTTGATTCAAAAAAACATCTCTTTTCAGAGATAATCCTATATTTGTATTGCGGTTGTTAAGTAATACAACGTCTCTTCTCAGAGAATCCATTGTTATTGTGTTATTTTTGTGTTGTTGAAATATTCATCAACCAAAACTTCTAAGTTTTGGATCACTTCTTTCTTTGATTAGTTAGATGTGATTGTATTTCTAGCATATTGACTTCTTTCCTTCCTTGCTTTGTGTATCTAGATGTAATTACATTTCTTAGTTCTTATTTTGTCTATTGTATGTGTCTTAGGACATTTGTCAATGTCTTTTGCTTCTATTATTGTGTGTTCTTTATGACATTTTCCAATGTCTTTTACTTGTAATCTTTTATGTGCCTATGGCCCTTGTACCAACCTTGTTTGTTTCAATTTTATGTGCATGTAGAATTTGAACATGCCTTGTATGCTTATTTTCTAGTTTGAGTGACATGTGCCGATGTCCCTTATTTTCTTGGCCCCTTGGCTATTTTTGTATGCTTCTTGTCTTGTGTGCTTGTTTCTTGTTTGATTCTCAACTATGTGCAATGCCATGATCCACATCATGCATTCTCTTGTTTTCTTGGATGCCATGATGGAGATCATGCTCCATCCCTCCTTGACAAATAACTCTTAAAAACTAATAACTAACCATATTTCCAATTCTAATTCACTATATTACACATATTATTACATTGTTATATCTATCTAGGCATACCCATGTTGATCTAACAATCTCTCATACAAACCATGATATATCATGTATTTTTGTAGCAGAACACACTTGTAGGGCTCTTTATACTAAGGATAGTCATTAAAAGGTCTTTATTCCTACCCTCATTAGAGGGGAAAAAAATAGGGGTTTATGTCATAGAGATTAGAGCTCCTACCAGTTGAAAAATTAGTTTTTAGAATACCTAGAACACCAACCAAAGGTCAAACTAGGTAGAATAGACTAGACAAATAGTGATAATTATAGAACAGTCTTTAAAATAAACATGGGACAAGAGTGCCAAGTTTTTACTACAGCATTAGATAGTAGGTTGCCTTATGTCAACACTCTTATCTAAATAATAAAAAACTAGATTTTATATAAATAGATAGAAAAGTAAGTGTAGTTATAGTTTTATCAACAATATTTTAGTTCAAAATCAATAATTTTAGCATAGGTTTTCTCAAAAAATATAGATATAGGGGGCATCATATGTGGAATGATGGATCTCACTTCTATTTTATATTAGGTAATTGGTATAAATTCTAGATTATAATCCATGTTTTTGATTAATTAAGGTGGAAAACTAGGGGCCGAACCCTATATAGTCAAAAAAGACAAGAAGGCTGGCAAACAAAAGATGCCAGCACTGAACCAACAGCACAGTCGAGAAACACAGTCAAAAGCAAAACAAAACACTAGAAAGACCAGAGTCAGAAAGGGTGAAACTACATAACTATAAAATTAACAAGATCCTTAAGATTCTCATTGTCTGCATTATCAACATTCCAAGGAATACCCACCGCTTCCGACATAGTCATATTCAGCATAATGTTATTTCAAAGGCCTTTGGCGAAGACCTTTTCTAGCTTTTGGATGCGGTCCTTCAAGGCCCCAATTTCAATTTTCCAGTCATTCTCATTCTCTAAACCCTCACCAGCTTCTTCAACATGCATCTTCTCCTTATTATCAGTAGTTCCCCTAAAATCAGTACCCTACTCTTTAGTTACCTCAAAAACTCAAGAAGCCTATTTCCCACCAGTGTCCTCTGAAATTTCTTGAATTTCTAGCTCTTCATAACCTTCATCCTGGGTTTCATCATCAGAAGCACTTTTAGAATACTCAATCAACCTTATCTTTGAGGCTAGTTTTCCAGTGATCTGCCCTGACTTGCGTACTTCCAAAGGGAAACCATCCTTGCTAATTTTGGAGGGCCTGTGGGGTTTGCCACGTTGGCCCCCCGTGGCCCCATCTGGATTTTTGTGGGTCCCTTAGTCTCTTCAAAATTTCCTTTTTCTCCATCAACCTTCCTCTTCCTTCCCTTTTTCTTGCAAGGGAGCTCAGAGTATTAGCAGGGGTCATAACAGGGGTGGAGAGAGGGGAATCATTGGTCTTGGTAGGAGCAGGGGAAACCCATGATTCATCAATTGAATCTCTAGAAACAATGTTTTAGGGAATATCTTCATTGACACCACTGATATTCAAGTTTGGCTTAAGGGAACGATGGAAATTGTAGAGACAAAAAATAAGCCCCTGGTGTAGGGGAATAGGTTTTAAGTCTAGCTTCTTGGCCATTTTGGCTCTCACCCTCAGGATAGAGTGTTCCAATGAAGACAGTAGGTAGAAGGGAAAGATGATAATAACATTGCATCTAAAATTATTTAACAAAGGAAGGTGATAGTTATAAAATCCATGTTACAGACACTAGTGATTGGGGGTAAAGTGCACAACACATTTTATTTTTATTCTTTATAGTTTATGGCATTACCTAGGCATTCTCGGTAGTTACATGCCTTATTCCATTTATAGATGGTTGGCATCATTCCTAAGTGGCTTCCACATAAGCCTATTGCCCAATGTTAGAGTGGATTTCATACAAGTCTAATCTCTACCTTTTTTGAGTGGCCAAGAGTGTCCTAATTTATAGCACACATTCAATTATCCACGCCACATTATTATATTATAGAACATTCATGGGATTCAAGAGCCATCTCATACAACACACATTCATACTAGTATCAGTTCTTAGTTTCACTTCATAGGGAAATGATGGAGCCAAAGTTCTATTTATCCTTTGTATTCTTTAGCCACCTACTTAGAAGGATTGGACACATAGTCCAAACATTGATTAACACATGCATGATCACATAGTTTCACTTAGTGGGTGACGATGGAGCTAAAGGGCTAGTGTTTACATTTTTAAGCCACTCTTAGAGAATTGAGCACTCAACACTATTCATGTTGTGCTCTTGGTACAACATCATTTAGTAAATACCCAACATCACTCAATATCATAATAGGTTTTTTATTGGTTCACATACTCGATGAGGTGTATTTGTTCCTTTCTCTTCCTCTTTTTTATACCCATATTTTGTATGTTTTTGCTTTAGACATAGCATATCTAGTAAAAACTGATCTAATATTGATTTTATTTTGAAAATTTACACTTTACACCATGCTCTCTCTATTTATACCCAACATCACATAACTTCATGACCTTCACCCTTATAATGAAGTTCAGGTACACTTTCTATTTTTCCTTTATCCTAGTATTTTTCTTTGTTGCATCACTAGAATAAAGGGGGGGGGGTAAATGTAGTCATATAAAATGTCAAAATTGGTAGATTGAGTGTGGTTTTTAACACCCAACCCATAGGTATTTATTTCATGGTCTCATGACCCTTATAGATACCTTTTTACTTATTCCTAGTCATCCCAAGCTTTCTAAATTATCATTCCACCTTAGCCAAGTAGCATTTCCTAAGTCAATATTATCCCCTTAGGTCATACACCTATAGGATAGGAGAACCCAACTTGGAATATAACACTGGAACCTAGGGAATTTTATTTTGGTGATACTATCCAATTGCATTTTGATCTCTAATGGTTATTTCTTTTTGGTTCCTATCCTTCATCTTGTTAGCCTAGAATAAATACATTTAACCCATGACCAATAGATCTCTATAAAATCCCATTCAAAGTTCATTTAGAAGGAGGTTGGAAAATATTATAAATCATCAATAATACAAATAAAACTACTAAGGAAAATTTCCCTATTCTCTATATACAACCATATAATATAGCTAGAAGCATATCTAAATCCTCACACTAGTCCCTAGCCACCTCAAGCACACCTAGTTTATCATTTTTTCATTTGTATTACATTATTTCATAAAGCACATTAAGTGGGAGAACTAAATATGGCTTGATCCCTCTTCAGAGTATTGTTATTTAGGAAATATGCCCACACAAGGGGTATAGATACATGTTTAGTGCATCTTACACACATTAACCACCCCTTATTTCTCAAGTTTTATCAAAGCATAATGAAGTCTAAGGTTTGAATAATAAATAAAATATATAAGGAGTTACATATACTTTCAAAAATCAATATTTCATAAGTAGGCTCACAAAAAGATAATGAAAAAAACCCAGAAAACTCAGGTCCCTACAATTAGTTTAGACAATAGTGGTAGAAGAGGATAATAGTGCCAGACTCTAAGGTGTCATGTTTTGGCATTCCTATCCTTTCACAAAATTAAATCCAAATCCTAATTTATGACACTATACCAATCTTGCATAGCTAATATTAAACCCTAAAATAACCATTTCAATTCATTAAAAGATAAGTCTTATTTTCTACATATTTATTACTATTTATAGAAAGGTTAAAAATACAAATAAATTATACAAATCAATAGTTAAATTATTTCAATATTATTTATTGATGTAGTTAACTCAAACCATTAACTAAACTAGGAATAAGACTCAGATATTATCAAAATAGTTAAATTAGGTCTACTATAATTGGGAAATAATGAATTGGTTGTGTTGGGAGGGGTTTAAAAGTTACCCTTTCACTTTGCTAGATGATTTTAGGTTTTAGCTAGAGATTTGTATAAGAGCTTGTTCATGAGTAGAATTATCTCTAGGGGTATTTACTCTATTTGAACAAAGTTACATTCTTCCTCTCTTATGAGTGGTAAATTCTCATATTTAGGTTGATGTACCTCATCCTTTGAGTTTTTAATATTTCAAAAATATCCAAGAGGATCATAAGACCATTCATCATCGAAGGCAAGGTTGTATGAAGCCCCACTGATTATGTACTTAGGCATTTTTGAATTGATAATATTAATTTATAACCAAGATAGGATGTTTGATTTGAATGTGTGTAAAGTATTTTCTTATTGACTCATAGTTGATTTTTAGAATTGAAAAGTGAATTTGAGTCAATTTGTATCTTGATGTGATTTTAGAATACTCTTTGGTAAAATTAGAATGTTTTATTTATATTGTTCAAAGAAAATATCAAAGTGGAATGCTTGATTGGATATTGTGAATTTAAATGCCAAAGTCAAAAAGGAATGTTTGATTCAATTTGTTTTAAAGTCACACAAATTTTTAGAATGTCAAGTACTTATCGTGAAAGCATGTGTCTGTAAAGTGAGTTTTGAGAACTCAAACATTTGATCTTGAATTTTGAAAATACTTGGATTTTGACTTGATTTTTTATTTGGATTTAAATTTTTAACTTAAAAAGTTGATTTTTTAAAGTTTGACTTGCATTGACCTTTGACTTCTAAACTTGGAAATTTTTACTTTATCTTTAACTTTGACTTGATTTTAGTTTGACTTGAGTTAAATGATTTATTTTAGTTGACCTTTGGTTTTTATTTAATTACTTTGAATTTTTATAAGTTTGAATTTGACTTCTAAATTTTTATAAGTTTAGCTTTGATTTGAATTAGAACAATTAACTTGAGAAGTTTGACTTTGACTTGAAGGTGAACTTTATAATGTTTGACTTTAGAAGATTTGAATTTATTTTTGAAGGTTTGATTGATTTGAATTTGATTTGGAATTATATTTGGTTCAAAACAGATCTAATTTGGATTTATCTTCAAATGGGTGACATAATGGTATAATACGAACAAGGACCATTTCAATCAAATAGTATGATGTTAGGATTGGATAAAATGACTTGAAAATTGGGTAGAGTAATATCTTATCACACAAATTTGTAATGGGATATGATAAAGTTTTGAACTTAGGATAATTTGAATTATTTTATGTGTAAGGTATAAATTGAAAAATGAGGTATATGAAAACAAAAAAATAATAACACACATATAAGACAAGCCTTATCTTAGTGGTAAAATGGGTGTATAACATGATTGTAGCCCATGTATTAACCTCATAGGAAGTAGGAAAAAGGTTAATCTCTTAATCCTTACTTAAAATAGCACATCATGAGATCTTGGGGGAGGTTAGTTTCCTTTGCACTAAAAATTATTTGTAGTCAAGTGGTCTTAATCTAAATATTGATAAGGCTTTCTAGATGGTCCCTAATATACCTCAAGATAAATGGGGCTCAAAAGTCCATGGAATAAGAAAAATAATAGGAAATTTATGGGAGGGTCTATCCCCTTCACAACCACTTTAGCTATAATATCTCAGTGAAGTGATACTATAAATTGAACTTAGAAGGTGATGTTTGATAGATTATCATCAAAGATAAACCCTTTACTTTCATAAATTGTGCTTCATAGACACTACCACTATGATTTTATTACACCTTCCCTTAATTTATATCCCCTACTAAAAAATAAGGTTGGTACTTACACTAGGGGATGAAATACTAGTTACCACTCCCTAAGGACCCATGAATGGTGATGAAGTCCATCTCACAAAGTCAAAAAAAGGAAGGTTAACTATTTATGTTTCTTATGATCCCACAATCAGGTAAGAGGATAACATACTCTAGTTTTGATTTGATAAAAAAGTAATAGTAAAATATGTGGTTTTAATCACCCAAGGTCTCACAAATGGGTAAGGGGAAAACATATGCACAATAAGCCACCAAAAAACCCACATCAAATAACACACACACTCAAATAGAAAGAAACCCAATATTTTAAGGTACCAAATTCAAATATTGGTCTATTATTAGCACCAAAGTGAAATGTGTTTATTTTTGAGATAAAACACTTATTTGACTCACAAACATTACAAAGAGTAATTTAGGGTTTATATTGGTGGTATTTGATAAGCAATATGATGTTGAAATGTTGATTGTTTAGGTCTCAAAAAATTGTCATAGGGCGATTCCACCATTTAGCAGGGAGAATCTATTTATTCTAGAACTAATATCACTGATATATAGATAGAAAGGGCAAAGAATAGGAAAGTGGTGGTTATTATTATTATTAGGGTGATTTCATTGATTAATAAGTGATATCATCATTAAATAAGGTGATTCCACTGATTTTAGAAAAACACATACAAAACATAGATGATTTCACTAATTAATTTATCAATTTCATTATTTTAAAATGAAATATCATCAGAAATACAAAAAACACATACAAATAAGAAAATTTACCAAGGTGTTTCTATCAATATGTAGGTCAATATCATTGTTTCATAGGGAAATTCCACCATTTTGACTTATGATTATAACATTTTTGTAAAACCATAGTTTGCATAAAACCAAGAGTGTTTCTATCATTTCAATGCGTAATTCTACCAATTCTAAGATGGATTCCATTGTCTACCTAAAAACACAAAAATAAAAATAGAAAATAAGTGATATCATTGATTACTAGGTTAATATAGTTTTTCACAAGTAGTGCTTCCTCCAATTAGTAGTGTTTCTATTGCTAACCTAGGAACAAAAATTTGGAAAGTCTAGAAGAAAAAGAAAATAAATTAGTATTGATATTGAGCTAATTTCACTATTATAAGGATGATAAGATGTTTCAAAGGATAATTTTGGTGTTTGTCCCACCAAGTTTGCCATATGTAAACCACATGATTATGAGGGGTTTAGTCATGTTAGTATACAATTAAAATAAAATACACATAACCTAAATCCCAAGAGTGAGTCCTTGAATTGGTCAAGGTGAATATATAACATAAAATAGTTAAATAGAAGAAAAATAATACAATTTTACCTTCCCTTTTGGATGCATCTCTCTTTCCAAAATTCAATTTTGGATGAGACTAGATATAGTGCTTGAGGGTATTTGACAATGTCATGAATTAAGTTAGATGGTATCTCTCCTCGCATTATGCATGATTGGATGAGAAATTGGAATAAATGGTTGAGTCTTTATTAAGGATTTGATAGCATAAGTTTATTAAAAAAAATATGTTCTATAATGGCTAATGGATCCTTGAATTATAGACTTTATGAGTGAATATAGATCATCCATCTCAGATTGAGATGGAGGGTGGAGAATGAATCCTCACCTTTATAAATGTGAGAGGTTTAGATTTTAAGAGGTAAAATTTAAGAAGACATGGATTTTGGAAGAATATAGATTGAGTGTATAATAGGGATGTAAGATATATCATAAAATTTAATTATACACCATTTATTTATCATTTAATTTCCTTGAAAATTAAAAGATTTAATGAATTTTTAATAGCAAGTTGTGTGATGAGTGTTGGGTGAATATTTTGTTGACCAGCTAACTGGTAAGCAAAATAGGTCCTATCACCACAGCAATAGGGAGATTGATTGGCCAAATGTGCAGGTTTACTACATCAAAAGGGGATAAATCTCTCCTCTCATCAAGGGGAGGTTCCCTAGCAAGTATATGGAGCTATATAATATATATATATAAGCAAAAAATAAGATACAATGGTAGGACAAACCATCCATCTCTCTTCTTTCAGAGATGATGCTAACAAATAGAGGAGAAATCTTGGGAAACATTGAAGGCACTTCTCTTCTTTTAGAAGTATTCTTGCAAGAAATAGCAGGAGTCCTTTCAAGGAACAAGTAACCGGTAACCAAAGTACAAAGTAACCAGCAATATAAGATGCAACACAAAGTCTCCACCTTAACTACCCAAGAGAGAGATACAAAGAACAATAGAGGCACAAAGTCATCCCAAGGTCCTTTACATAGGAAAAAGAAAATACAAACACACTAAAGGTACTTGTGGGGGCACAAATTCATCCCACAGTTGGTCTTTAGGACACCTTCCTAACCACTTATATTAGTTCTTCTTGTTAGATCAAATAAACAAGAATGCTTATAGGAAACATACATATGAACAATTCCCTAAATAACACAGGCTATTTCCAACACAAAGTCTGAAAATGTCACTTGCTTTCTTATTCAAATGAAGAAAAATGATTAACAATCTGAGCTCAAAGTCTCAATAAAAGCCTTTCAATTTGGGTAGATTTTTTGCTTCTATGGCAGGAAAAGATCTTCCATAACAATTAGAGAGATTACAATATATAGAGGTTGAGAGAGGTTTGGCACATTTATCCCATAAAATAGATCATGATACACATGCAATGATTTGAATGCACTTTAAATTATATATTTTAACTTGACTATCATCTCTTGGAACTAGACGATCCTCTTAGTTCTCTCTCCTGATTGAACCATTGTTCACTTTGCCTTTATTCCCAAACAAGTCATGTCTTTAAAAGGCTCAAGAAATCTACATCCATGTTTCTAGGTTCAAGAGGTCTATCGGATCTAAACACTATGTTGACACTCCATATCTTTTGTATTGTTTCCTCCACTTCACAATAATTAGGGATCTCGCACTTAAGTCTACAAAAATCAATAGACACTTCATTGCCACCAATTTCACATCCTTGGGTCTATCGTCATTTGAAAAATATCTCATGCATGGATATTTATATTTATATTTTTTTGCATTGTTCCTCCCTTTCTAACTATTGAATCAGGTCCTTAAATTGCCTCTCTATTCTTTGGTCACTTTCTGCTGAAAAATTGCCATGTGGCAGCATCTGCTTAGAAATAGACAAGGACATGCGGTAGCTTCCACTACTATTAGAGGCTTTAGAAATATTTTTTATGAGTCTGGTAGAAGATGACACATGGTAGTATTCATTGTGCTTTAACAGCCTTTGAAAACACTTGAGACTTATTTTAGATTCATGCGGATGATAACACATGGCGGTCTCTGCTACACTCTAAAAAATGCTTAGGAGAAGCTTATAAACTTGTTCAAAACTTGGACACAGACATGTGTTGCTCTTTGTAGAGTTATAAATGAACAAGTGGTGGATTCTGCTTGTCTTTGGAGAGTCAGGTGGATGATGACATGTGGCACATTCCACTTTCTTCAGCAGCTCACTGGGGGTCCACCACAGTCTTTATGAAAATAAGAAGCAGGAGGGAGAAATTGCAGAGATTGACACTTGTCAGCTTCTACCAAAATTTTGTAAGGGACACATGGCACGTTCCATAGCTTCTTTGAGAAATGTTTATTGATAGAGGCTTTGAAGCCTATTATAAATTTAGAATCATGGATGCAGACACATGTCACTCTCCACAGAGTTACAACGGAAAAGGTGGCAACTTCCGCTTGCCTCCTGAGAATCCTGCAGAGGATGGCACATGGCAGCTTCCATTGAGCTTTTAGCTATCTTTGAAAAGTATTCGACACTTATATTAGTTTCTCATGGAATATGACATGTGGTAGCTTCCACTGCATTTGATGAGAGACATGTGGTAGGTTCTACTGCTTTGATACTATGTCTCAATGGATGACACGTGGCAACATCTGCTATGACTTTGATGAAGGACACATGGTGGCATCTGTCGCATTTTAGAAACACTATAGAACTATGCAAAACTAATTTGGATTCATGTAGATGATGCCACTTGGCATGTTCCACTTAAATTATAAAGGATACGTGGTAGCTTCTGCATCTCTTAGAATCAAAGTGAAATGAGGCTCAAAAGATGACACTTGGCAGCATCCATGGGATTTTGTTAGGCTTTTGTCTTAGTTTGTTTGTTTGCCTTGGTCAATTTTTTCCATGGTAATTCCCTTCACAAGGGAACTTGTGTCTTTGAATCTTGGGGCACTCCTTTGAACTTTGTCACTTGAACTGACTGATTGAACCAGCTTTGGTTCAACGATTCAACAGATCAATGTCTTTGTTTCGGCTAAGTCTTGACCATTTAAAATAGTTTCTAAACTGTGTTGAACTTTTAAACCTTTGTTTTGAACTGACCAATTAAACCAACTTTGGTTCAATGGTTCATTCCTTCCTTGAAGCTTAGTCTTTTGGAAAGCTGATGAACTTACCAAAGCAGTTGAGTGTCCTGCTGACGTCACTAAATGGTTCAATCTAGCTGAAGCACTTAACTCTTTTAACCCTATCAATGATGTTGAACCTTTAACCTATTAAACTATTGAACCAAAGTGGTTCAAGGTTCAATAGTTTAATCTTCACTTAGAATCTTGCCGATGAGCCCCTTTTTGGTTGAACCAAGGCATTGAACCAATCCTGAAAATGCCCAAGTGTTAGAAACTCGCCCCTTTTGATTGAACTTGTTTGAAGAAGCCATTAAACCTATTGAACCATTAGTCCTTTGACTGAAAAATCTTGAATAATTCATAATTTTGAAAGCTTAGAACAATTTTTTGAAATGAAAAAAGATAATTTGGTCTTTACAAGACCAAAATAACTTATATGTTGTCCTAAAAATGAGTGACATTTTTTTGGGGGGACAATAGCTGGCTCCTATTGGGGAACTTCCTTCAGATGAGAACTTGGAACAACTAAGGGGAGTAGAAACTAGAATCTTCAGTGCCTTGAAGTGTGCCATTGGGCTACAGAGTCATGCTACCCAGAAAGAAAGGTGACAAAAAACACGAAAACAAATAACACAAAGCAAAAAAGACTATACAAATATACATATGTATAGAAAATTTCATCTGATACTTCAAGAGTTGAAGTTCTTCAGATGCTGCCCATTGTGAGGCAGAGAAAAGGGAGTGCCATCTTGATATTTCAATAGGAAGTTATTTTCACCTTTGAGCTCATGGATAGTAAAAGGGCCTCTCCACAAGGAATCAAATTTTCCATGCATTCCCCTTGGTTCTCTTCTCTTGTCCCACAGTAGGACTTGATCTCCAACCTAGAAATCTCAGCTCTTTGCTTTCTAGTCAAAGAGTTTCTTCACTAGGCTTTGACGAACTGCAATTCAGTCCACCACTACAATTCTCTACTCTTCTAGCTCAATTAGGCACATAATTATCTTATCAAGGGTGATTTCATACATTTGATCTTCAATTGCCTTGACCAATTTTAATGCTAGCAATTCCAAGGTGATTGGTATCTCAGCATTGAAACCATAAAGAAGTTAGAAAGGAGACATACCAATTGCCCTTTTGGGTGTAATTTTTTCAGCCCACAAAGCATCAACCAATGCTTTGTGCCACATGCTTTGGTTGTCATCAACCAGCTTCTTGATGATAGTCACCAGGTTCTTATTACTTGATTCAGCTTGTCCATTCCCTTGTGGAAAGTAATCAGATGAGTGGGAGAGTGTAATTCCATAGTAGAAATAGAATTGAGTGATCTCCTGGGAATTGAAACAAGCTACATTGTGAGTGACAATCTTAGTTGGGACCCTAAACTTGGAAATGATGTTCTCTTTTAGGAAATTGCACACTACTTCTAAAGTAGCATGCTTGGTGGGAATTGCTTCCACCCACTTAGTGAAGTAGTCTATGGATGTGAGGACATAATCATGTCTAGTGCTTGAAGATGGGTTTATAGCACCAATAAAATTGAGGCCCCATTATTGAAATGGGTCTTTTATGACCACTGGCTTGAGAGGCAAGGCAGCTAACTTGGGTCTTCCAACAAGCTACTGGCATAGTTCGTATTTCCTTACCCACTTGTATGAATCTTGAAAAAGAGTAGGATAGTAATATCTAGCTTGAAGGATCTTATGGGTAGTCACAGGAGTAGAAAAATGTCCTCCACAGGCTCGATTGTGGAAGGATCTAAAAATTTGGCTTTGTTGCTCCTTGTTGATGCAGCGAAGGAACACTCCATCAAGGCCCCTCTTTTATAGGCCATTGTCCCAAAGGATGAAATTTTCCACTTTCAACTTGATAGTCCTTCTCTATTTATAAGATAGGTGAGCGGGAAATTCACCATAAGTAAGGAAATGAGAAATACCTAAATACCACTCATCAGTGGTAGAGACAAAGAGGACTGTTGGCACTTCTACTTTTGATTTTTGATGCTCTATTCCCTCTAGCTTGTTGTCAGCAATTAATTGGCATAAGCCTTTTCCCTGAACCAGCTTTTTTGGTTTGATGAATAGATCAAACTCTTGTATTTTTGCAACCCAATTGCCTCTTTTCATCCCAAACTCTTGCTGAGTTAGCATGGATTTGACTGTTGTGTCAGGAACCAAGGCAGTAGTACATGAATTCAAGATGTAAAAGTAGAAATGCTTTACCACCTTCACCACTGCATAAGCATGCTTTTCCATATTTGAGTACTTTAGCTCATGAGCTTTGAGAGGATAGCTCATGAAGGAAATGGGGGACTCCATACCTTATTTATTATGTTGAACCAGAATCACTGAAAGTGTGTGTTTTGAAGCATAACTGTACATGGTGAACTCTTTGTTATAGTCCAGACAAACTAGAATTGGGGTGTGAGCAATGGCAGTCTTGATATCTTTAAATGCTAACTTTCCTTCATTAGTCTAGCCGAAGGTGGGCTTTCCCTTCATCATGTTTACAATATGTCTAGTCTTCTCAGTAAACTCAGGGATGAACCTTTGTAAGAAATTCACCTTTCCAAAGAAAGAGTGAAAAACAATCTTACTTGTAGGCAAGGTAAGCTCTTGGATAGACTTGACTCTATCTGGGTCAACTTTTATGCCTTCTTTGGACACAATGTGTTCAATAAGTTTTCCCTCTATTAATCCAAAAATTAACTTCTTAGGGTTCAAAGAAATGCCATTCCGACGGCAACGTTCCAACACTTTTTATAAGTGGCGCACATGATCTGGGTGATGCTTAGATAAAATAGTCAAGTCATCAAGATGAACTACAATGAACTTACCCATCTCATCCTTGAAAGTGAGGTCCATTGCTCTCTAAAATGTGGCACCAGCATTTATCAAGCCAAAAGGCATTCTCTTATAAGTGAAGGTGCCCCAAGGTGTGGTGAATGTAGTTTTATGTCGGTCTGCTTCAGCAACTTCAACCTGATTATATCCTGAGAAACTATCTAACATTGATAACATCTCTATACCAGTCACTGTCTTAAGCACTTGATCCATGATTGGTAGAGGATAGTTATCCTTCAAGGATGACTGATTCAAATTCTTAAAATTCACACAAAGGCAAATTTTACCATTCTTCTTCCTCATAGGCACTATGTTTGCAATCCATGTGGAATGATGGATTGGTAAAATGATCTTAGAATTTAACATCTTTTGTATCTCAGACAGAATAGTACCTAACATCTTTGGATTGTACTTCCTGGGTTTTTGCTTATAAGGCACTGAGTTAACCTTCAGAGGGATGTCATGTCAGATTTCATTAGGCCTGAGTGACTTTAGGTCATCATAGGAGTATGCTAAAATGTCCATGTACTATCTGAGTAGAGAAGTGAAATTGAATATTTCCTCAAGAGTGCAGCACTTCCCAATGTTCACCATCTTGGGATCTTCCTTGGTACCCAAATTTACTTGATCAAACCTCTGGAGGAGCTTGCCTCCATTTGTTGTTGTTTGATGAATCTGTCATACTTATCAAACAGTTTTTCAAGGGAGACTAGGCCTTTGGAAATCTTATTCCCTTTAAGTTTCATGAACTCTCCATTCATTCTTGAACTTGATTCAGGGGTTAGTTCAGGCTCTTGAGGCTCACTGCCTTCAAAATGCAACCATTTAAAACTATCCTTTTACTCCAAGAAAGCAATGATTTGGTTGTCATTGTTAAACACCTACCAATGACTAGCATTATTAGGTACACTTGGTTGAGAGACCAGTTTAATAGTGTACCTATCTCCTTTGAAGTCTAAGTGGGGAACCAGAAGAGTGATTGAGACAGCCAAAGTGTCAGCTCTATCATTTAATTCCCTAGGGACTGTAGAGATGCTGAAAGCATCAAAGTTTTCAATTTGGTCCCAGACTAGATTACGGTAATGGTGTAATATCTCATTTTTGGTCTGATATAGGTTTCTTACCTGACAAGCCACTAGTTTAACATCTCCTTTAGCCTGAAAAAACTTGATACCTTTGTCCTGAGTAGCCTTTAATCCAAGCAATATGGATTCATACTCAGCTGTGTTATTAGTGTTGCTGAATTACAACTTGTAGGATGAAGGAAAAATATCTCCTTGCAGAGATATCAACACAATTCTAGTTCTTGAACCGGTAGAGGAATAGCTGTCATCGAATTCAAGGATCCATACCTCATTAGACATTGTTTTTCCTTTGGATTCTTCCTCATTTGGAGGTGGAGATTCTTCCATAGTTCTAGTTGAACTAACCTTCAGGTCGTCACCTTTGAGAGCTTCAACAGACATTTCATGAACTTCTTCAGTGGATAAAAAGTAGTTACCCATGCCTGAAGATTCAAATAAAATTTGAGCTTCAGGTGCTGATGATTGGGTGATCACATATTTTGTTTCCTTTTCAGGAAGCAATCTTTTCATGATGCCTTTGACTGGGATTCTTGCATCAGATAAGTCCATATTTAATACACCACCAACATCTTTGCAAAAATTCCATCCAAGAAGGATGCCATAAGATGCTAGGACGTCAGCCACCAAGACAATCATCTTGATTCTTTTGTCTAGGAACACTGCAAATGCAAATTGGGCATCCTTAATTTACTCTAGAAATGGTACTTGCTTGTTTTCCATGGAAAAACATCTACCAAATGTCCTGATCAGTGTAAGGCTAAGGGATTCAGCCACTTTGGCAGGCATGACATTGTCCAAAGCTTTAGAATCAATGATACAATTATTCAGCTGATATCCATTTATTAACAGGGATACATAGAAAGGCTCTATTTTCTCAGGAGTAGTAGGAGGAGCAATGACAAGATTTTTTGGGATAGACATGTTCCTTGGGGGATCATGAGTTGCTTTCTTAGCTTCTTGTCTTGTTGGGATGTTTTGGTTCTTCACACATTGAACCAATTTATCCAATTGATCAGGGTTGGACTGTAGGAATTCAAATTCAAACATTTGAACTTTGGATTTCTTTATATGATCAATAATGTCAAACATCTAAAATGAGCTAGGAATAGAGGATGGGAGCTCATCCTTTTGATTCTTGGCAGGGGAGAAATAGACTATAGATTTGAAGTAGAAGGTGTAGGGGTATTTGGTGTACTTACCTTTCTTGCAGTCATAAGATCTTTTGGCTGGAAGGGCAAAGTACTTTCACACTTAGCAATTGAGATTGCTAGTTGAGGTCACTCCTCCATCTTCTCTTTATCAGCTTCTTGAGTTGATTGATTCTTAGACCAGGTGAACACATCATATGATCCCTCTGTTGCATTACCTTCACTTTTGGGTTCATCCTGATAGTTCAAGAAACCAATGTTGGAGTCACTAGCTAATTCTTCTTCTTCCTCAGTGAAGAGATTAGCATCATCTTTAGGGTTCAACTCAAGCTGGAATGAGAAACCTGAGTCAGCTTCAAGATATCCAACTGCTGAGTTGGTTGGAGGTGCTTCAATGGCAAGGTTCCTTTGTGGGAGAGGAAGATGATTCAACTATCCTTGACCCCTGATAGCATTGCCTTGGTATGTCTGATTCTGGAATGTCTTCCTTGGGATATCTCTGTATGCATGAGTGAATGACATCCCTTGGGCCATTTGTCTTCTGAGAGCCAATAATTCATTTTCCAGCTTCTACACCATGGGATCAATAGTGGCTGTAGATGAGTAATCAGAAAATGAAGAAGATTTACCTCTATTTAGATCTCTCCTTATCTTCCTAGCCAAGATAAGGTCATATTCTACCTCAGTATCCAAGTCTTGAGCTCTAGTAAGGTCTATCTAGCTAGCATGCCTCAGTAGAAAACTCACTTCAGGCAGTTGTGAGTTGATGAAGAAGCACTTGAGGTTTTTGGGGGTCAACTGAGTGATTGCAGGTATCCTGTTCCTCAACTTATCAAATTGGGTGATGAAATCCCTCATTGGTTCACGAGGTTCCTTCTTCATTTGTGTGAGCTAGGCCAGAAGGGCATGTGCATCTTCTGTAGGTTTGAATCTAGCTTCAAACTTGGCTTTGAGTGTGTCCCAGTCAGTCACTAATCTAGCCTGCAGATGGTAGAACCAATCTGTAGCAGTACCTTGTAACATCTCTATGAATATTCTAACTGCCATGTCCTCAAATTCCACACCTATCACACCATAGGCTATGCTGAAGGCTGAAATGTGTTCATCAGGGTGAACCTTTCCATCACCAAAGAATTTGGGGAAACTCTTCCTTGAACTACGTGGAAGCTCATGCAGGGGTGGAGTAAGATTGAGTGGGCCAAAAGAGTTACCCAATGGGCCTTAAACTACCATGAGTGGATTATTGAAAGCAGGGATAACAAATTTGGGTGGTGTATGTATAGGCACAGTTTTGCTAATAGCAAAAAAAGTAGCTCTACCTTGTGTTGGTGACCTAGTGTTGATAGAAGGAAAACTCCTAGTTCATTGAAGGTGAGGTTGTGGAAGAAACAACTCAAAATTACTCTATTGCACCAACTCAAAAATAAGGTCAACAATACCTTGGGATTTTTGGCTTTTGGTATAGCGTGAAGTTGCCAAATTATAGAACAAAAATAGGAAAGAACTGGTCCTGCTTCAGCTTGAAACTTGAGGCTTCAAATTGCGCGCTCTTTCCCCAGTAGAGTTGCCAAAAACTGTTGGGTGAATATTTTGTTGACCAACTAACTGGTGAGAAAAATAGGTCATATCACCACAGCAATAGGGAGATTGATCGACCAGATGTGTAGGTTTACTACATCAAAAGGGGATAAATCTCTCCTCTCATCAAGGGGAGGTTCCCTATCAAGTATACAGAGCTATATAATATATATAAGCAGAAAATAAGATACAAGGGTAGGACAAACCATCCATCTCTCTTCTTTCAGAGATGATGCTAACAAACAAAGGAGAAATCCTAGGAAACACTGAAGGCACTTCTCTTCTTTGAGAATTATTCTTTCAAGAAATAGTAGGAGTCCTTTCAAGGAACAAGTAACTGGTAACCAAAGTACAAAGTAACCAACAATATAAGATACAGCACAAAGTCTCCACCTTAACTGACCAAGAGAGAGATACGTAGAACAATGGGGGCACAAAGTCATCCCAAGGTCCTTTACATAGGAAAAAGAAAATACAAACACATTAAGGTACTTGTGGGGGCACAAAGTCATCCCACAGTTGGTCTTCAGGACACCTTCCTAACCACTTTTACTAGTTCTGATTATTAGATCAAATAAACAAGAATGCTTCTAGGAAATAGACATATGAACAATTCCCTAAATAACACAGGCTATTTCCAGCACAAAGTCTGAAAAGGTCAATTGCTTTCTTATTCAAATGAATAAAAATGATTAACAATATGAGCTCAAAGTCTCAGTAAATGCCTTTCAATCTGAGTTTTTTCTTCTATGACAGGAAAAGATCTTCCATAACAATTAGAGAGATTACAATATATAGAGGTCAAGAGAGGTTTGGCACGTTTATCCCATAGAATAGCTCATGTTGTGTATGCAATTCTTTGAATGCACTTTCAATTCTATATTTTAACTTGACTATCATCTCCTAGAACTAGATGATCCTCTTAGTTCTCTCTCTTGATTGCACCGTTGTTCACTTTGCCTTTATACCCAAACAAATCATGTCTTTAAAAGGCTCGAGAAATTTGCATCCACATTTCTAGGTTTAAGAGGTCTGTCAGATCTAAACACTGTGTTGACAATTGAGATCTTTCATATCATTTCCTCCACTTCATAGCGATTAGGGCTCTCGCACTTAAGTCTACAAAAATTAACAGACACTTCATTGCCACCAATTTCACATCCTCAAGTCTGCCATCATTTGAAAAATATCTCATGCATGGATATTTCTATTTCTTTTCTTCATCATTCCTCCATTTTTGGATATTGAATTGGGTCCTTAAATTACCTCTTTGTTCTTTGGTCGCTTTCCACTGAAAAATTGACACACGGCAGCATCTGCTTATAAACAAGTGAGGAAACGTGGTAGCTTCCACTGTTATTAGAGGCTTTAGAAACATTTTTTATGAGTCTAGTGGAAGATGACATGTGGTGGTCTCCATTATGCTTTAGCAACCTTTGAAAACACTCGGGACTTATTTTAGATTCATGCAGATGATAACACATGGCGGTCTCTGCTACGCTCTAAAAAATGCTTAGGAGAAGATTATAAACTTGTTCAAAACTCAGACGCAGATACGTGTCGCTCTCTATGGAGTTATAAATGAATAGGTGGTGGCTTCCACTTGTCTTTAGAGAGTTAGGTAGATGATGAAACATGGTGCATTCTACTTTCTTCAGCAGCTCACTGGGGGTCCACCATAGTCTTTATGAAAACAAGAAGCAGGAGGGAGAAATTGTGGAGATTGACACTTGTCAGCTTCCACCAAACTTTTGCAAGGGACACATGGCACATTCAGTGGCTTCTTTGAGAAAAAATTATTGATAGAGGCTTTGAATCCTATAAGAGATTTAGAATCATGGATGTAGACATGTGTCACTCTCCACAGAGTTATAACAGAAAAGGTGGCAGCTTTCGCTTGCCTCTTGAGAATCCTATGGAGGATGGCACGTGGCAGCTTCTGTTGAGCTTTTAGCTGCCTTTGAAAAGTCTTCAGGACTTATATTAGTTTCTCATAGAAGATGACATGTGGCATATTTTTCTACATTTGATGAGAGACATGTGGTAGGTTTCGCTGCTTTGATACTGTGTCTCAATGGATGACACGTGGTAACATCCACTGTGACTTGACGAAGGACACATGGTGGCATCTATCGCATTTTAGAAATGCTATAAAACTATGCATAACTCATTTGGATTCATGTAGATGATGCCACTTGGTGTGTTTTTCTTAAATTACAAAGGATATGTGGCGTCTTCCATGGCTCTTGGAATCAAAGTGAAATGAGGCTCGAAAGATGACACTTGGCAGCATCCGCAGGATTCTAGCGGGCTTTTGTCTTAGTCAGTTTGTTTTCTTTGGTCACTTTTTGCCATTGGAATTCCCTTCACAAGGGCATTTGTGTCTTTGACTCTTGGGGCACTCTTTTGAAATTTGTCGCTTGAACTAACCGATTGAACCAACTTTGGTTCAACGGTTCAACAGTTCAATGTCTTTGTTTTGGCTAAGTATTGACCATTTAAAATAGTTTCTAAACCGTGTTGAACCTTTGAACCTTTGCTTTGAACCGACTGATTGAACCAACTTTGGTTCAACAATTCATTCCTTCCTTGAAGCTTAGTCTTTTGGAAAACTGATGAACTTACCAAAGTGGTTGAGTGTCCTGCTGATGTCACTGAATGGTTCAATCTAGCTGAAGCACTTAACTCTTTTAACCCTGTCAATGATGTTGAACCTTGAACCCATTAAACCATTGAACTAAATTGGTTCAAGGTTTAACATTTCAATCTTTGCTTAGAAGCTTTCCAATGAGCCCCTTTTTGGTTGAACCAAGGCGTTGAACCAATCCTGAAAATGCCCAAGTGTTGGAAACTCACCCCTTTTGATTGAACTCATCCGAAGAAGCCATTGAACCTATTGAACCATTAGTCCTTTGACTGAAAAAGCTTGAATAATTCCCAATTTCGAAAGCTTAGAATAATATTTGAAATGAGAAGAGATATTTTGGTCTTTGCAAGACCAAAATAACTTATATGTTGTCCTAAAAAAGAGTGACATTTTTTTTGGGGGACAACAATGAGGAAATTAGGATTTTTAAATTTAGAAAATAAGAATTTCCAAAAGTTATGGAATTTTATATTAGAAGATGATTAAGATAAATAAAAATATTTAATTAACAATGGGAAGTGATGTGAATTTTATGGGACATGATGTGATGATAGAAGAAAAGATTAATTGATCAAGGGGGTGGAATAGTGACAAACTAGGAACATTAGTGTAAATAGAATAATTGATTATACAATTTAAGATGATGTTAGCAAATAGTTAAAATTGACACAAAGTTTATAATTTTAGGTGTCTACAACATGTATGTATGGACTAATATATGTGCTTATGTTGGTTTCTTACATTTCACTTATTCATATTATCACATGTCTTACTTGAGTGTACTTCTTATTTCCTTCTTATTTTGACTGTGGAACATTTGAACATGCTCCTTGTTTTTTGGCCACAATGCCCTTGAGTGTTACTTTTTTGGTCTACAAACATTTGAACATGTCCTCCCGTTATATGTGCAACATTTTAACATTCCCCTTGGTTTTAGTCTCTTTAGACCCATTTTACGTGAAATTGGTACTCTTGTGTGTGTAATTGATTATTTTATGAAATTATGTTTGTTATTACTAGATGTTTCCATGATATTTATCATGCATCTTTGGTATTATTGTGATTGGATATTGTGATATTCATTGATATATCTACTTAGACATGATACCTCTATATGCTTGATTATTACATGATCAATACATATATGGCATGGTTATATTATCTTTTTGAGATAAAGTGACTACCAGGTTGTATTCCTCTCCCCTCAAAAGAGGGGGAATATTAGTGGGGGCATGCCATAGAGACATGATTCCACATACAAACAATTATAATAATTTATTTTTTTACAATTTACATGATTTAAATATACATTTGGGATAGAATCTTATACATTTGGGACCAATTTTTATAGATTTGGGACCAAGTTTTTTAGTTTTTAGAAAATTATTATATATAGTTTATAGATCATAGGATAAAGTTTGATAGATACTTTAGCTTGAGATAAATTAGAGGTGAATATACCATGAAAATGCACCAAATCATAGATACATATTTGGATTATACATCATTTACAAAAAAAATTATGAGGTAATAAGAAGTGGGTGCACAGGACAGTGATCGACCATTAAAGATAAGTAGCTCCTTTGAATCAAGAATAATTGAGAAGTGGAAACATGAGATAGTGATATTACATTAAAGATAAACACACTAGAGGTGTTAGGATGTGTACCTTTAGCATCAGCTTACCAATTGATGTATTTTATTCCCCATGATCCTAGGATGCTCTAAAGCCTATAAAAGGAAGATGAGTTTAGTTGAAGAGGGGGGATGAACTAAGTAGTGAAGCTTTGGAGAAAGAATGTTGGATAATTGAATTTAGTGATGGGATTTAAGTTGGGATGCTTTTTGATGCTCTCCTTTATGATTCCCAAGCTTGCCTATGAGCTTGGGCCTTAGCAGTTTATGTTAAACCTTTGCTCAGTTTATATAGACTATGCATCTAATGTTATTTAACTTATTTAATGAATAATTCATTGTGAAAATGGTTAATGGAGTAATATTTTATGTCTTTGAATGTTCATTTATTACATGCTTTATTCTATCAAATGTATATTGATCTATCTTAATTTTCTAACATGGCTCATTCATGGCTAGCCTGTAACTAACAATGAATCTTACACCCATGATAGGAAATGATTAAGTGTGGTTGAAACCCTGTACCCTAAATGATACCCACACATAAGCACAAGACCATACCTAATTCCCTTAACATTACACCTTATTAGCCCTTAGGTGCCTGAATGTCATTGAACCCATGAAACCCAAGGCTTACGTTCATGAATGCATAACCATCATTTCACCAACCCAAGACCCTAAAGAATAGAGTTGTTCCATGACATAACTATCCCAATACAAACCTCGGTCCCTTATCTATTAAGTTTTAGGTGAGAAAATAAATATTTCACCTTATGTATATTAATTTTAGCATAGACAAGTGATAAATATTAAGCACCATAGGACTAGTCAAGGCCTATGCCCTGTCAAAACAATCCTAAAACTAACCTAGATAACTAGGTAAGTGTGTGACTAGGCCCATGACTAAAAACTGTAATTAAAAAAAAAAATTGGTTATATTACCAAAACTTATTGAATTTTATTATTTCAATGGTGCACCAAGATAATGCTTTGACTCTCCCTTGAGAACATCGAGCACTTGTTAGAATAAGTGGAAGATAGCTTTGCATTGAGGCATCTAAATTTTAGAGGGAAGAACCCAAAGAAGTGGGTCCAAAACCACTTATATGATGACATGTACAAGGTTTTATTTTTTGAACTACCAAAGCAAGTGTACCACTATTTGTCTATTTATGCAACCCATAGAAACTAGAGTTATGGATAATGCTTCAAGTGGATAAAAGAGTACCTAGAGAGGCTTGAGAAATTAGATGCCATTTGGACTAGAGCTACAGATAAATGGTGATAAGGGGTGATGATTAGTTACATGATTGAATTCATGATATCAATGTACTCGTACTATGAATAAATAGAGTACCAATTCTTGTGTGAACCCAGAGGTGCATTTGTGAAAGAACTCAACATAAACTCAAGAAGCTAATGGTAGATTATGGCTTCAAAATAGTGAGGATGGAAGGATAAAGTCCTCTCATGTATGAATAGTACAATAGGGAAGAAGGGGATATGTAGGTGAGGTATAATGGAAGGAGACAAATAAATTGACAATTGAGAACTCAAAAGATAGGCTTATAATAAGAGGAGGCATGGACTGATAGAATATCTAGAACCTATAAGTACTCAGAGGACCCATAGTGAGTGAGAAGGGCATGGGGAAGGATCTCTTGAATGGTGATTTCACCTAGAGGAAGGATCCATTAAAGCCTTGGAACAAGCTCTATATTTGATGGGTGAATACTCAGGGTCCCTTAAAAAATTGACCATTAGAGATGCACTAGATGAACCTGACCCCTTTTAACCTATGGTGTGAGTTCATGTGCTAGATTCTCCAAAGGAAAATAGAAAATTGAAAACTAACCTCATTATTGACATAAACTTTGATCATTTTTTAAATTTAGACCAAAACTTTATGATTGAACAAGTTATCCCATATGAAGAGGTAAGTGAAGATACCTCTATACTTTGAGGTGCTATTCCAACTAGATAGAACATGAGTATAAGCACCCCAGTTCAACCAATGTTAGTTGTGCAGCCTAGGCAAAAACCTATAGGAAGTGTCCCTATACCACTAGTTGATATTATGATGCCATCATCTTCTACAACTCGAGTAGTAACCACTAGACTAATGCTTAGCCTAATGATTGGAGGATTTGGAAGACTAACACTAGGATAAGCACTAGGAGGACATGTACCTCAATCATCAACTACCCCCAGCCCTAAATTTATTATGAGATGGGCATACACCTACTAGAGTATTTAGGCATAGAAAACATGATCAAATGTGAGTTATAATGGTGTGCTTAGGGAATAACTCAATCTGAGTACAAGGCAACTTAGTTTGCAATAACCTTGCTTAATCATACCCATACTTGTTATAGGAAGTTTGATCCTAACTAGGATAAGTTTTATTATGACACCTTGAAGGGAGACTTTATAAAGGAGTTTGATATACTTGAGTTTGAGTAGCAGAGCATCATCATGCTTAAAGAGATAAACTAAGGATTTTTAAATAATGTGTGCTTATACGAAGTGAGATTCAAGACCTTCCTCTCCAATCTTTGTTATGACATTCACCCCTCCCAACATGCAAAATGGTTCATTAGAGGGCAAATAGTTCCTTTTATAAGGGCACTATCCATGAAAACATTCATATACCGTCAATAAGTGCTTGAAGCCATGCTCAAAGATAAGGCAATTAAGAGTGCTAATATAAGCATTAGCCCATTCATGGAGGCATAGATTACATCCACGGTATCCTAACTATAGAAGTTGACCACTAACTCATCACAAGATGATCAAATAAAGTTATGGTGTATCGAGTGTGAGATGAAGGGGCATAATAGAAATAACTACCTTTAGAGGAATATGTGCACACTACTTCTCAGCTATGAGTTTGTCATGAATCACATGATGTTTATAATTTCCCCTTGTTACAATGCACTAGTCAAGTTAATATAACCATATAATATAATTTATATGATGCCTATACTTACAACATAATTTATTGTTAAGTAATTAATGAAATACACCAGAACATAGAGAGAGGTGCACAACAGGCCACTAGAATAGATGGAGAGTAGGCAAACTAGAGAAATGAGCATTATGGCCAATAAAATGTTAGCTATAGGAACCAAATGGGTTCTAAGGGATGATATGGAGGATGGGGTAGAGGAATATTCACACCATGATCATGATACAAGTGTGGATTGACTTAGTACTATCATTGTGATTATCTGATGCATCTAATGTGTGGGTATTGTCAAGGATTGTATGTAATTGAGGAGTGCCCTAACTTGCATAGAAATATAACCTAAGGAAAAATGGGTATTGATATGGGTGTAGGGATGACCAGGTGTAAGCCAAAAGATATGAAGTGGGATCCAAAGGTGTAGACAACATGCATAAAACTAATCGAGGTACAAGCAACCACATAGAGTGGGTTCACCACTCAGCCACCATCTATGCCAGCACAAGAGTTATGCCTAGAATATGGTGAACCAAGATAAATCAAGTACATTATATGGCCTAATCCAAAAATTTTACCCTACCTTGACCTAATGTGTCAAAAAAATGTCTTTTAACAAGCCATGAGCATGATACAAAATTTGTAGGGAGAAATCCAATTGACTAGGTATCTAAAAGTGTAGTCTACCACCTTGTGCATAAAGATAAATAACTAAGAGGATAAAGTATAGGAGATGACAAAGATCCTTCACCTTTTTAAAATGGATGGGATGTTCCCCCTATTAAAAATTTTCTCTTAGAGCATGCAGGGAGAAAGTGAAGTGAAGTTGATGAGCCCCATGCAATTGAAGTTATTTCACCACATATGCAGTGGGTGCATGAAGTAAGGCATACTTAGAATGTATAGTATGACCAAGAGATGCTATTAAATATCACTATTGATGGCTAATACACTATGAGGTGCTAATCAACACAAACATAGAGGTCAATATCTTGACCAAGAATGTATGGGAGAAGATTGGTAGTCTAACATTAAAGCCTTATCCCCATGTACTTTTTATGACCAAAAAGACCTGAGCATAGTCAATCAAAATTGTATAGGGTGTTATTTTAGATATTATGGGTGCCAAATTCCATGTTGACTTCAAGGCTATCAAGTTGTATTAATAAAATAACTACCCAGTGCTTTTAGGGAGACCTTGGTGTTACACCAACAATGTGAATATGCACTTCAAGAATTGATACATGACCTTTGAGAATGGCAAGGAAAGGGTAGTGATCCCCCTTTCAAGTGACCAATGACCCCATATGTTGAGAGTATTGATCTAAAGGATTAGATCAACCATATTTATAACATCATGATGTAAGGTATCAAGAATCTCCATCTTTTTGATCAAGGGGTGCTTTCTTGGGTGGATGGGTAGTTAGCCTCAAACACTACTGACATTACTTGTGATCAATGGGTTGAAGAGATTTATGAAACCACTAGTCATAGATGCTTTTTAGTGCACGTAAAGGAACTAATACATATGAAGGCTAGCTAGGTCTAAATTGATAATGCTCTAAAATGATGGATCCCTCATTAGGATAAGAAGGAAAAGAGGTTACTCCCAAAATTCAAAGGGAGTAACCCAGTAGAAAGGTATGTCAATGACCTTGAAGCATGCATCCCCAAGGAGATAGACAAAATGGGTGCATTTGTGTACACCTTGAGGAACATTATCATGTATTGGTGGGTAGTACAAAGATCTAACTTGATGACTTGGATAGAGGTAAAGGAGACCATGTGCACTAGATTTGGGATGAGTAAGGATAATTCAGATATCTTAGTGTATTTTGGTGACTCTGACCCCAAGGTGCATGTACAGCTATGCAAAGAGACATGGATTGATTATGACATGACTGCCCTAAAGAGCTTATGGTTGTATACATTTTATAGGAATCTAAAGACATGGGCATGAGCATGGTATGTGGTTAATAAGATGTACTAAGAGATAACCAATTGGGAGGCCCTTAAGGAAAAGTTTGTTCATAACTTCTCCTTTTCCTCACAGAACTTGGAATTGGTCAAGCATTTGTAAGTAATTCAAAGGGTAGTGTTTTAGGACACCATAATCCTTGAGTAGTGCTTGAAATACATGTTTAGATAAAATGGTTGGCACTCCTGACCTTTTCTAAAGAACAAATACTCAATAATGACTCTATCAAGGAAGATGATGAAACTTTGAAGGAGCGTTACTTAAAATTTTTGATGACTAAAAGAAAGCTCATGCACCAAGTAGATGATATCACCCTCGATGAAGAAGACCCCACTCATATTTGTGTTGAAATAATAGAGGAAATTTTACAAGTTAAGGACTCATACCAAGAAAATAATGAGCCATACTACACCCCAATTAAGACTATCAAAGTGGATATCAATGTAGAAGGAGAGCCAAATATGGTTACTTTAGGTTCCTATTGATCTAATGCAAAGCTAGTGTGAATCATAGACCTCCTAAAGTAATTCCAAGATTTATTCCCTATAACTTATTAGGATATGAAGGGAACCCACCCATGCCTTTGGAAAATGAACATAAAGCTAATCAATGGTGAAATACTAGTAAAAAATTATCCCTATAAGATGAATCCCAACTTCAATGCCAAGGTCAAAACAAAGGTCAATGTTATGCTAGGCACAGGGGTTATTTACCCTATGTAAGAGTCTGAGTGGGCGATCCCAATGGTAATAAGCATCAAGAAGGATGGGTGCATTTTTATATGTGTTGATTACAAAATTTTGAATGCTACCTACATTAATGACCCTTTCTTGACTCCATTCATCGATGAAGTCCTAGAAGGTGTCATAGGCTACAAAATCTACACTTTCACTAATGAGTTTTCTAGCTACCACCAAGTCTAGATTGAGGAGGAAGACAAGCCCAAAATAACCTTTGTGACTAAATGGGGTTATTTTTATTAAAACATGATACCCTTTAGAATTAATAATGTACCAACCATTTTCTCTAGTGTGGTAATCACCATGTTCAAAAATTTCATCCATAGGTTCCTCCAAATCTATCTAGATGATTGGATGATGTATGGCCTCATCAAGGACCATTGTGATAACCTGAACCTAATGTTTGAGAGGTATAATTAGCTTAAAATATCTCTAAACTTGAAAAAGTGCATCTTTACAACACTATTTGGAACCTTGCTCAGGAACATCATCTATAAATGGTTTGCTCATTAATCCAATGAAGATCACCATCATCATTCAACTACAAACTAATTCCACATAGAAAGATGTTTGTGCCTTTATTGGCCACTATGTATATTAAAAATATGTATATAAGAAGTTATACAAAGATTGTGGTACCACTAGAAGATATTTTTTACAAGGATGGATATTTTTACTAGGGAAAAGTGTAAGAGGATGCCTTCAAGACCCTAAATCTCAAAGTAGCTAGCACACCTATCTCATAGTTCTTCAATTAGACAACACCTTTTCATGTTTATTTTGATATTTATGGCTCTGTGATTGGCATGATATTAGTATAACCTAGCTAAGTAAAAATGGATCATCCCATCTCCTTCACCAATGGAAAGTTGATCTCAATGGAGTAGAGTTACACAACCATAGAGTATGAGGCACTCATAATGGTCTATGTCTTACAAAAGTTTAGATAATATTTTTTGGTAACCCTATTCATATTTTTAACTGATCATAAGGTGCTTAAGTACCTCATGAATAATCCTATTTTACATGAGCACATATGCAGATGGATATTTCTATTCTAGGAGTTATAGTTCTCTATTATAGTTAATCCTATAAAGCAAAACTTAGGGCCAGACCATTTACCTACATTAATTTGAGTGATGTGGTGGTGCCTATTGAGGATGATATATTAGACACATAATTGTATAGATTCCATCATGTCCTTAAGGATTTGGTAGATATTTATGCCTTTCTAACATCTAAAGTTTCACACCAGACTATGATAAATAAGGAGAAGAAACAAATAACAAATTGTGATACCCCCTTTCAACTCATCAATGGAGAATTGTACAAGCTAAGTAGAGGTGAAGTGTTGCACCAATGTGTCTTCGAACATGAAAGAGACTCCATCTTGTAAGAGGCAAATGAAGGCATAGAAAGAAGACATTTCACAAGAGACACAATAGAAAGAAAAGTGTTACAGCTAGGTTTGTGGTGGTCAAGCTAGTTCCAAGGTGCCAAGAACTATGCCAAGGCATGTGATATATACCACCTCACCAAAAATCCCAACCATCAAAATGAGATGCCTCTCATCCCCATTATTTCCTAGGTACCATTTGAGAAATGGGCCATTGATTTTGTTGGGATGATAACTCCACAATATGACTCATAAGTGTAAGGTATATCTTAGAAACCATATATTATTTCACCAAGTGGGCTGAGGCCATGCTGATAAAAGATTGTATAACCACCAAAACCATGTGCTTCATCTGGGAAAACATACTAAATAGATATAGGTGCTTGATTATTCTAACTAGCGATATAGGCACTCACTTTATCAATGAAATGGTATGCATCTTATTGGATGAGTATATGGTGGTGCACCATAAAATAACCCCTATCATCCATAAGAAAATGGCACAGCTAAGGAATTTAAAATAATACTAGAAACATGCCTCAAAAATATATGTGACATTGGTTTCAAAGATTGGGATGATCGAGTGTTGGTAGTGATTTGGGAATATTGCACAACCTACAAGCACCTGAACAAGGCTACACCATTTCAACTAGTGTTTGGTGCTAAGGTGATCCTATCAATCAAGTTTTTGTTACTATCATTATGCATCACATGAATTGGTTAGTTAGATGACCAAGAATCACTAAACATAAGGCTGGAATACTTAGAGTGTATAGATGAGATGCTTACCCAAGTAAAGTGGAGCTAGCAAATAGAAAAGGCATACCAAAATCTTTGACATGACAAGCATATAAAGAATAAGGTGATAATAAAAAGATCATTCATTTTTATCTATAACTCCAAGTATTTCAAGCACCTAGGTAAATTGTAAATAAGGTGGATGGGTCCCTATATCATCCACCACATATTAGAGATAGGTGCATTAAAGTTGCACATGTTGATTGGTGGAATGCTTCTTAGGAATTTCAATGGGAATAAGTTGAAGCCATATTAACAATAGGATGGCATTTACACCATGAAAATTTTGACTTCTTTTTCACTAGTCAATTTGAGTTGAGATGACCAATAAAATGTTTGGTGAAAGCCAAATAGTTCCTTTTTATTTTATACTTTGAGAAGTAGTGTAAAGAGTAAAGAGGTGGTACTTTGTAGCACACTGGGAAAATTTGTTGACACTTCACTCATGATTCCAACTAGGTAAGTCAAGTACTTATGCTTTTTAAGCACCTAAGGCTAGATACCAAAGTTCTAGGTGAGTTAGGATTGCCAACATCAAACAAGGGAAGTGCACTAGACCACCATGTGATAGACCCTAGGTAGAAGGAACTTTTAATCCCCAAAATAGACATTCATTTGGCCTTTCATGCATGAATCCAATCAGGTGAGTCAAGCCTTTAGACATTTTAAAGCACCTATATCTAGACATATAAGTGATAGGCACATGAAGCTCATCAGACTCAAGAAGAAAATGCACAAATGATAGATTGTAGGGCCTTAGAGGTCCAAGGAATAACTATTCTAGCATTTCTACACATAATGCTAGTTAGGTGAGTCAAGCCCATTTTCTTTCTAAGCACCTAGGGCTAAACACCTAAGTTCCTAGGCATAAGGAGGTTGATAGATTTAGATGAAATAGGAGCCAAGTGAATATGCACAACATGATCATATGCAAGAAAGAATGTGAAGATGCATGATAGGATCATGCAAAAGAAAATTGAAAAAGGAAAATCAAGTGTTGGAGGGCCAGTGCATGAGAATTTTATGGGGTAGGATAGGCTAAGGTAAGATGAAGTGTAATAAATTGACCAAGATAGATAAGCACGCTTGAAAGATAAGTGCAATTAGAAGAAAATATGGAACTGATGAGAGTGAATCACATGCATGTGAGGCATTATGCAGGTTACCATATTGAAGGCAAAGGTCACACCAAGAGAACTAAGCACAAAAGGAGAATCATCAAAGATAGTTAGCATCTACCTAGATTTGAGCAGAAAGTGACTATTTGAATCACAAGTCACTTCACCAAAATACCATTAGGAGCATTGAATAAGGTAGTGGTGGAGGCATAAAAAATTTCATTAAATGAGTTGGTGGTAGAGGATTTTCATGAATTTCACAAAATGTTTAGGAGTTCAAGAAATCTAGACATTGACACACCATTAATGCACCTACATTAAATATGGTGAATAAAAGTAGGGCATAAAACATCATGTAGTAGACTAGTTTCTATTCTAAACTTTATGTAAACTTTATATGTTAAGCAAACTAGAGTGAACCAGCAAACCAAATAGATGAAGCAAAAAAACCCTACTAGAGCAAGAATTTGAGTACCATTTGGCACCTAAAGTGAATGATTATAGAGCAAGAGATATTGTACTCACATTAAAATTAGTGTAGAAAGGTGGGAAAAGATATTTATGTAGGAACCAGTTGATGAAAAAGTGAGTTTTCATGAAGGATGCCATTAACAAATTGCAAAGATCAAAATTGAAGTTACAGTCATAGATCTCATGACCATGAAGCACCAAGAACCATTCAAGGATTTGACAAACTTAACCTTTCATGCTTCAACACCAATAGGTTTAGGCTGGGTAACAAGTAGAAGGGAACATGTCTACAATAATAAGATCCAAGTGAGTAAATGTAGTGTTATAAGTAGCCCCTAAAAAAATAACAATGCCACTGGTTGAAGGAGTTAGTGTCATGTAATTTAACACTAAGGTGCTGACAAATATGTATTATCAAGTGATGCAATCCCCCTATCAGTCTTATTGGGGGGAAATTGGCATTCCTTTGCACACATATACCAACTAAAGGAGTATAACAATCATAATTATAGCCATGCATAAGACTTAGTGATGGATTAGATGGTTGATACAGAGAGTAAGATAAAACAAGACACAATGTTATTTGATGTATCCATTCAAGATAGATTGGCAGCCTCTAGTGCAACACACCTATATGAGTTACCATGATTTATAAAACTAGATGAACTCATTTAATTCATTATATTGCACATCCATGGTGACCACATATACTTTTCAAGGAGGAGCATGAGGATAATAGTGCACCTCATAAGAAGGATAATTGGGATCCCAAACATCAAAAAAGACATCCATGAGATGATGAGTGATGATGAAGAAGTGGAGCATGTGGTAAATTTCATGAGTTATTACAAGGGGGAATTCACATTCCCCATAAAATATTTTAAGGACCTTGTCATGAGGGAGGCATCGTGCCTCATGAGCTTAAAAGGTTTCCCCAATAGTTAATGGACTGATGTCATAAAAACTTACCTTTACATTGCCTACCATATGGAACAGGGCTAAAGTTTAACATTGAAAATTTTGTGGTAGAGGAGATTGTGAAGAATGTGCTAAAATTACACATGACTAAGGCTAATTTTATGTGGGGGTCCATTATAATCCTAACAGTCATAGAGGAAATCAAGATACCAGATGGGGACAAGGACAATCTCTAGATTTTCTTAGATCATAATGACTCCCTAATGCAAAAGTACAAGGACTTTACTTGCCCCAGTTCCTTCAACACAAAATATAAAACTCACATGATGGGTGGTGTGAGAATTATATACAACCATTTAGACTAGAGTGGCACATCCCCCATGAGCTCCCCAAAAGAATGTATGGGATAAAAACCTTTGTTGTTATGTAACATTTTTACATAGTCTATTTGGTGTTGGTTGATGGAAACAAGTTTGGCTGGTTGAAGCTCCCATATGCTTTATTGACCAAGTATTTTAGGGATACACTAAAAATGATCCCTAATGCACAATAATTGGATATTCTAGTGAGGAAGATATATATGGAAAGGAATATGTTACGACACCAATTTGTGTGCCTAGATAGAAAAGCAATAAGGGATGAAGAGAATGAATCAGATCACACCAACATCTACCCCCTTTAAGAAATAACCATTCTTAGGAACATCTATAGGATATACTATGAGATGAAGCCTAGGAGGAATGGCCCTAACACCAAGTAGACTGATGACCCTCCCATCAGGATCAATGATGAAGAAATGTCATTCTAGTAGAAAAGAAGTATCCTAAGAAGAAGAAAGGGGAGATACTTGAAGAAATAGAGGATCACATAAAGTTTAAAATCACCTTCAGTGATGAAGACTCTCTAGTGGCCCTAAAAAATAAGCACATGAAGTTTGTGCCAAAGACTTCTCCTATCTCAAAAGAGAAGTAAAAGAAGTCAAAGTTTCCATTTGTAATGCCCACCATCACCCTGGCAAACATAAAAGCATAGGAAGAATTGGATAAGGAGGTAGATCTGGGTAAGTGGGTGTATATTATTCCTAATTATGACTCCTCATCTAGTGAGGAAACTTCCCCACCACCCCAAAATGAAGAGGTGAGGTAAGAACAAGCTTGGAGGAAGCTTGGCCTTAGCAATGTGGACATTTAGAAGGCATGGGAACTATAGAAGAGTAAATAAGAAATGAGGAAGGCTAGAATGATGGAGGAAGGAAGTGAGAGAGTCGAGGCTAAAGAAAAGTGCATGATAGAAGGATACATAGAGGAAGAGCCTAGCATGATGAAAATACATGAGGCTTTCCAAGGTGGCACTGATGCCACACTTAGAGAAGCAGGACCATCAAGCACACTAACTAAAGAAGCTACAACATAGCCTCTAAAATATGAAGAAGAGTTCAGGAAAAAATGAGAGAAGATGGTCCTTGATCAAGATCATATTGAAGTGACACTAGAGTTGCATCACAAAATAGAGGCCACGAGGGAAAAGGGAATGACCCAAGTAAAAATTAGCAAAGTTAAGGTTGGGGAGATAAGGTCTGAGGAGGAGATAACCACCACAATTATAAATAATAAAGAAAACATAAAAAAGACCCAAAAGGAGAAGGCCAGGAAAGAATAAAAAGAGAAGAGGGTTATCATAGGTATGAAACCCATAAAATATAAAGTAATAGAGGAGCCCAGTGCCCATAATAACCCAATAGAGGAAGCTATGGAATAGGTGCACCCTAGTACTATAGGGGAACTTAGAGACAAAGAAGGTGATGATGGCACCTCAAAGTAACAAACAAAGAGGGAAATGAAAGAGAGGGCTAGCATTGTGAAGGAACCTAAGGAGGTTCATGCCAAGGAGCCATAGGAAGAAGAAGTAGATGAAGGGAAAAGTTCAAAGGAGAAGAACCCCTATATGAAAGAGAATAAGAAGAAGGCACCAAAGAGGGTATCAATTCCAATAAAGAGGAAAAAGAGTAGATGGAATTGACCATCAAAAATAAGAGTGTGATCCAAGCTATAGGGAAAACGTGTAGAAGGGGTACACCCAAGATGAGGACTTCTACATGTTGGAATACATGCCCTCCAGAGCTATAACAACATTGATGTGCCACCAAGTGTCCTTTGTAATTGATTTTTACATGGACAAACCTCACTTTGAGTTACCAATGAAATAAATATGGAGTTCTAAAAAACTAGAAGAGGGGCATGATTACCAACTTGTCAACCCCTAAGATATGAACCTAGTAAGGTTTGATAACACCCTCCTTTAGATAACCTCTGAGATGGCATGAAAAATCATCATTAATGATGTTTGCACCACAAAATGGAAAGATATAGCACTGAAGTAATAGGAATAACTTAATGCCATAAGCTCTAATAATTGATCAAACACATGGAAGAGGCAGAGCTATCCCTTTTGGATGGTGTTGACACTTCTAATCTTTTAGAAGTAGACAAGGTGTGCATGCTGGTAGAATAGATGCTCCCTTAGATGAATTTGTTTTTAGAAGAGGAAGAATACCCTTATGAAGACATAAAAATAGAGCTAAATAAAAATCTCAATGAGATAGAAGACCTCTTTCTAAGGCTATAAGAGCATGTAGATGATGTCAATTCATCTTCTACAACTTCTCCACCTAGGTGTCAATTATCGATGTGCACCTATAAAAATTAAATGGGGAGAATGATGCATTAATGAATAAATCATTAATTATCATCAAGGCCATGAAAACATAGGTAATATCATAGGTTAACACTTTGAGTGCCCAAATAAAGACCCAAGATCCAGACCTAAAAGAACTTTTCCATGCCTTCCTGACAAAGGTGAGTGAGTATGGAGCCATCCTAGATGTTGGGGTACAAAAAGTGAAGGAAAGGATAGAAGCCTTAGAAAATAACTAGACAACATCGATGTTCTTATGCTTGAGGATAACTCTATGGAGATCGATAACACCATTGAAGAAATCAATCTCATGATCTAGGGATTTGATGACTTCAAGGAAAAACTACAGTAGAGCATGCTTAAATTTTGCATAGCTAAGGCACTAGAAGGATATTTTGAGGGTGGACTAACATTTTTTTATAGGGTAATATTAGGCCCCATTTCATGCTAAGTATTGAATTCATGCCAACTCATAAAACACCTAAGCATGAGGAAATCATAGAGATGATTGATGTTTTTATCTTCTAACACTACCAATTGGTTGGCAACTAACAAATCTCTTTTTGAACCTAGCAAAATTAGAAAGTAGGTGCATAGGATAATGACTAGACATTAAAGACAAGTAGCTCCTTTTGAATCAAGAAGTATCGAGAAGTGAGTGAATATGATATTGATGGTCCATTAAATAAAAGTGTAGTGGAGGTAGTAGGATGTGTACCTCTGACACCAAATAAATGATTGGAATACTCCATTCCCCATAATCTTAGGATGTTTAAAATCCTATAAAAGGAAGCCAAGTTTAATTAAATGGGGGGGGGGGTGATGAAATACGTATAGAAGATATGGTGAAATAATGTTGGATAATTTCATTTAGTGATAGGATTTAAATCATGATGTTTTTTAATGTTCCCCTTTGTAATGCCCAAGCTCACCTATGAGCTTGGGCCTTAGTAGTTTATGTTGAACCTTTACTCAGTTTATATGGAATATGCTTGTAATGTTGTTTAACTTATTTAATGAAGAATGCATTGTGAAAATGGTTAATGGACTAATATTTGAAGTCTTTGAATGTTCATTGATTACATACTTTATTTTTTCAAATGTATATTGAGATATCACAAGTTTTTAACCTAGCTCATTCATGGTGGGCCTGTAACTATTAATAAATCTTGCATCCATGATAGGAAATGTCTAAGTGTGGTTGAAACTATGTGCCTTGATTGATATCGATGCCTAAGCACAAGATTATGGTTATGTCCCTTAACCAAACACCTAATTGGCCCTTAAACACTTGAATGCCATTGAAACCATGAGACCCAAGGCTTGCACCCATAAATTCAAAACCATAATTTAACCAACCCAATCCCCTAAAGAATAGAGTTTCACCATGGCACAACTAGTCTAACATAAACCCCAGTCCCTTCTCTACTATGTTTTAGGTGAGAACATAAAGCTTTCACCTTATGTATATTGATGCTAGCTCAACTGAATGTTAAATTTTGAGTACCATAGGACTAGTCAAAGCTTTTTACCCTTCTAAATAAGCCTAAAATTGACCTAGACAACTAGGTAAGCACGTGATTAGGTCGATGATTAAAAATGCTACTTTTATACAAAATTTTCCAAGACACACCAATTGAGATTTTAACTATCTATAGTAGTTGGATCCTTAGATTAGTGTGGGAAATCCTTGGCACTACTCCCATTTTTAGGTCAATATGGTTACACCACTTGACTTGTGTAATTGATATATAGTCCTCTCAATGGACTTTGCACATTTTTCCTTTGCATCAAATTGTGGGCATGATCACACCTCAATTCCCTTATTCACATCTCCAAGGCTCAATTATGAATGTTTATCTCCAATGATTCAACAATGAAACATCATCACTAAATTAAATTACCAAGGGGAAACATGGTTACATCGACACATGGGTATATTACTTAACTTGTATTTCTAATAACAAGTATTTCAATTATTAAATATTTTTGTTATATACATTAATCACATTGTAACTTGATCTCGGTTGTAGGTAATGCATAAAAAATAAATTAAAATGGAGCTCAAGAAAAGTCAAGGTGTGTTGTACACACCAAGGCACACATTTATTTCCTTTAATCTAGTAATGCAATACTATTATGTTTTAATCTTTGTGCCATTATTATCAATGTTTGTTGTCTAACATATTGATCCTTCACATGCGTATGAATTCAGATGTTCTTCCCTTCCTTATTTTAAAAAAAATTATTTATTAAAATACAATTAGAACATTTTTAAATTTAAATCCTAATCAAATAAATATTTAAATCCACATAAATCATAAGGAATTTTAAAATATATTTTATTGGAAACTTGTGTTTAGCCTCTCTAAGAAGGCTAGAGGAGATATGGGTTAGGCCCTAGACTAGGGTAGGTGGATGTGCTTGTGTATTTAAATTTGGAAAATGTAAAATAATTTATTGTTGAGTGTAAAAAACCCGTTGATTGTACAAAGTGGGTTACTTGGAGAAGTAAGCCTACATGAGCTTGTAAGGTCATTAAGAGGAAGTATGGGGTTATAAGAATTGAGGTGAATCTTATAAGAAAGTTACCCTCCCATTTATTTTTTTGGGTGGAAAATATTTGGGATATGATATTTAGACCTTATTTTATTTCCCATACTTAATCTTGTTTTGGTTTTTCATAGGGATTTATTTTTTATGGAGGAAGTTGAAGTGGAGAAGGAAAAACTTGGAGGAATTTAGAAGTAAGAAGATTTGAGGTAGGATTATTTCCAATATTATTGTTGATTTTGGTAAATGCTTAACAAATTAATAAAACTAATATCTCTTTCTCTCTCTCATTGTGAAAAGGAAAATAAATTACATGCTTTTATATCCCTTTTTTGTATCTTAGAATGACTAAAATTTTGAAATGGAAATTAGTTTTTAAGTCTGTATAATCCCTTATAGAGACTAATAAATCTCTCTTTCTTTCTCTCTCTCTCTCTCTCTCTCTCTCTATATATATATATATATATATATATATATATATATCTCACACACACACACACACACACACACACACACACACACACACAGGTAGGATTCTTTCCAATTTTCTTATTTATTTTGTTAAATTCTTAACATATTAATAAAACTAATCTCTCTCTTTCATTGTGAAAAGGAAAATACATTTCATGATTTTAATTTCCTTTTTTTGTATCCTGGAATGACTAAAATTTTGAAATGGAAATTTTTATTTGTATAATCCATTATAGAGAATATTAAATCTCTCTCTCTCTCTCTCTCTCTCTCTCTCTCTCTCTCTCTCTCTCTCTCTCTCTCTCTCTCTCTCTCTCTCTCTCTCTCTCTCTCTCTCTCTCTCTCTCTCTCATAAGGTTATTTTTAGATGCATGATATAGGTCGTACATGTAGAGATGAGGGATAAGATTTTATCTAGAGTTTGGGACCCTTATGGGATTAAAATTTATGGAATTGGTTTTTTTATTTATCTCCTTAGCTTTATTAATAATTGCTAAGGTGATTTTTATAAGCTTAAATCCCCACAGGCTAAGTTTTATGCAACTCCAGTGTAATTTTGAACTCTTTGGCTGCATTAAATCAATTGGAATGGGTTATTAGAGGTTTATAAATTTATTTCACACTTTCATCCATCAGGTTGGCACTTGTGAGAAGTCATTGGCAAGGAAAGTTGTTCTTTTGCATAGTTTATAAGTGACTATCAATATTTTTTTGTGTTTCAGAGTTATCCACATGGCCTAATGCATCCAATTAATTATCCATTATCTTATAATATAATATCAATCCATTAAATTCCCTCTAATTATCCAATCATTCTATACTAGTTTCAAAAGGGTCACACCATCATTCACCTTTTGGACTATGTCCTAGAGCTGCCTACATAATAGGATGAACTAAGTGGGCTATAAATATACATTTCCAAAATAATTTGAGATTTATGAATTCTTGATAAAATTTTTGATGCCAAGGAGTAATAATCTTAGATCCCTAATAGCTATGTTTCAAAATAAGTAGAAAATGTTTCTTTTCCTCCATCCTTCGCATTTTTTTGCTAAAAAAAGAGAAAGTTTTTACAAGAGAAACTATTTTTCTTACTCCTATTGTATATCATGAAATTTTAAGTAATTTAACACATTTCAATAGGATTTTAATAAAATTGTATATATTTATTCAAACACTAAAATGTCAAGGAGATATAAAACTATTTATATAAATAAAACCCTAATGCTATATAATACTCAATCAATTTATTTTGTAAATATTTTTTTTATAGATAATAAGATCTATGTAAATGCATGGTTGTGTGTGTTAAAATTATAAACAAATAATTATATTTCTTTATATCATTATCCAAGATTAGGTATATATAATGTGTATATACACTCAAATAAATAGATTGTGAACTAATCAGATATTTATCTTGAGTTCAACCTCCAAAACCTGCATACTTCAAACCTACAAGGAAAAGTAGAATAAATGAAATAAAATTTAGAAGTTTTATCTTTTATTCATGTCTATAAATAAATTTATGGATTTTGTTTGGAAACCTAGATCTTGTGATTGAGATCCACTCAATCCAATGGTGGGGATTTTAACCACCACCACATAATTTAAGTGGGGAATATATATATATATATATATATATATATATATATATATATATATATATATATATATATATATATATATATATATATATATATATATATATATATATATATATATATATATATATATCGATTTACCTTAATTTAAATTTTACTTAACCCTCATTTGTTATGCCACTTTGTAATTTAATTCCTTAAAATTAGTTGATAAATAAAGATAAGAATGAGCTAACCATTTTTATTATTAGATTGGGTTTCAATTTTTTTTTTTGGAATGTTTAAAATATTAAAACAATCAATTTTCAACATTTAAACTCAAAAAATGTTGAATCAAACAATTATACTCTAGTGTTCCCTAACCTAGTTAAACCCCTTTCAAAATTGAAGGAAAACAAATATCTAAACTATAAATTTAGAAAAATTAAGTCTTGTGATTAAGTTTTAGAATTCACAAGTGATATTTAGAATAATTTTAGTCTTATCATAAATTATATTTATTGCCCATTTCTAGATAATGTTTTCAAGAGCAATTTTACAAGTATTCTTTCACCTCAAATGCCATTTTGGATTTAACACAAATTAAGTACTTAAGTTTGAAATTTATAATATTTGAGACATGAAATTAATTATTTGTATATAATAAATATTTAATAAATGATCAAATATTTTTTACTCCATTCAAGAAGCATCATTTTTGACCAATTCTTGGAGACATTTGTAAGGATAAAAACTCTTGGTTCTCAAGTCAATTTAGAATAAACATAATTAAAATAAACAAAATTGAGTTTCATTAAAATATAAAGTTTTAATCAATTTAATATAGATTAAATTTATCTATTTCATAATAAAATAAAATTTATTTGAATTTTTTCTATTTTTAGTAGGATGATCCCAAAGCCGGTTTATGAAGAATCTATGTAAGACATTTTTTTGAGCAGATAAATTCACTTTGGAATGGCAATAAAATTATTAGTTTTATTCAAAATAACACTATTAATATATACTAACATAAATAATAGGTTCTTTTAGTTGTAAAATTTTATCGACCTTATTTTGAATTAAAACTAGAGTGGTTTTACACCTAGTTTATGTAACTTGGAGTTGGTGGGTTTTATGTCATTTAGGAGATTATTTGTTTATGTAAGTACATAATTATAAAAATTAAATTATGTATTAAATATATTATAATATTTATTCCATGATTTATTTTGAACCTTGGCCCTAATCGCACCTTGTTTAGACCAAAGGGTGTCCTCTTAGTAATTATTTGTGAGCATACTTTTAGAGTATTTTTCACTTTCCATGCTCAAAATAAGAAGTATTTATGAGATTAATATAATTATTTTTGGATGTAATTTTTATCCTTTGATATTTCCTTGATGAAATTTGGTCCAACTATTAGCCACAAGGTTACCCATAATGGGTAACTATGTTAAACTTAGTCATGTGACTATTCGGTAAATGTTAGGTACCTTTACGTTATATCTAAAACTCATTTAGGAATGAGTAAACTAAAGATATCCCTAATTATATGTGTGATGGGATAAATGTATATATGTAAGTAGATTGTGGAGTGGGTTTGGGTTTATCAAACTAACCCTTATGATGCCCCTTTATATGGGTGCTATCAATTAACTTAAGGATGTTCTTAGAGAACATGCTTATAAAACTAACCATTAGGATGTTGTCCTAGTGTACGAAATTTACAACTAATATTAATATTTTTTTTAAACACATAATTAAACATATAACCATTATATTTCCTGATTTAGTGTGTACCTCATAGCATTTTCCCTCACACAAGTGGTCCTTATTTATTTTTGTCGTATGATTTTCTTAGTTGATTAGTTGTTGTAGGGCTTAGATGGCTATATAAACTGTTACTTGCACATTAGACTAAGAATTTAATCCTTATTTATAATTATTTTAGTTTTTTCTAGAAGGTGACTACCCTTACCCAATGAGGTTTGGATTTGGTCTTAGAAGCTTTGATTGTGCTCATGATATTATATAGCTTCTTGTTTTCACTTCAGACATTATCCACTCTTTCCCTTGGATCTTGAATAATTTGGATCTAAAGGAGCCTTTGTTTGGCTTGTTCCTAGATTCTAAAAATTTATTTCATTACCTCTCCTAAGGTATCCACAAAATAATAAAAATATTTTTCATATTCATCAAAGTCATTGAGGTTATTTTTCTACTTATTTGCTAAAAGAAATAAATTCTCCCTCTATTCTAATATTACTTCTTCCCCTCTCTTGTCTACTATTTTATATTCAAAACCCTCTATATAGTTCCAATTTTTTTGTTAAAAAATGTGCTTATTATAGTAATTTTTAAGTACTAGGCCCATCATGTCCTTCTTCCTCTCTTGATACTCCTTGATCCAAGTAGGGACAATGAGATCTCCATGCTGCTTAGATAAACTAGTTTGTGCATATATAACAGGTGGAAAAAATCTTGGAGGAATAATTGAAGAACTTATTTGAATTGAAACTTGAATTTATATTTGGATAACCCTAATCCATACTTAAATGTTCCTATATGGTGTGGTCTCCACCACATATCTGATCTGCCCTAGAGTCTTTGAAATTGACAATATGGACAACTTGGTTTGATTAGACTGAAGGATGGTTATATCCAACTAGGTAGAGGGTTTAGGTGGTGTTTAGGGATGAAAAATAGACACAAAAAATAAGTCTTAAGAATTAAAATTATTCTTAAGGTTATAGGGTTTGACATTTATTGAGGCAATGGTTGAAGTAATTAAAGAACCAAAAGAATTAGAGGTTTGAGGACCAGTTTACTCAATACAAGCATGGGCATATAAAGACTTAGTTTTGAAACAATATTTATATAATGAATCAAATGATTAAAAGGATTTATTATTTGAATTAGTAGATAACACATTGACCATGTGATTATCTATAATTTTAATGGAATAAGCAAGGGAAGATACTACCTCATTCAAATCTCACCTTTTTTCTTCAATAAGAGTATCTTTATTCTACTTGGTAACTAGTGTCTCTATTGGAGTAGATTATATGATAGTATTATCTTTAGAGGAGGAAATCTTAGATATAGGTGTTATATTAGGATCTTATTTCAACATAGATTCAATATCTGACTCTAGTGCTTTGTTTTCCTCTAGTAATTTAATGGATGCTAAATCATCCTTTTCTTATTCCACTCCTCCAAATTCTACATTTGTTTTTCCAATTTGTTTGACCTCTTCACCCTATCCTAATATCTTAGTATCTATAGATACCAATTATTCCTATTTGTTGTGTCCTTAGAAAATTAAGTTTATTCTTTGGGTTTTGTGTCTTCTCTAGACACCCACTCTTATCTAGTCTGCCACACTCCTTCATCACTATCCAACACCTAGATAGGCTCCATTTCTTTTGATTTTCATTTTGGTTCCTATTTTTCCTCTTATGATTAATAATATAGATGGGTCCCTTTGTTAGATAGACCTTAAATAGGTATTTCTTCTAGTTTCACATTTGGAGGAGATATAAGAGTACTATAATTTCTCCTATAGGTTATAATGAATGGCTGGGAAAAAATAGGACCTTACCATAAAGTGGATGGGTTAAGAAATTCAGGGGTTTCGGTAGATGGAGGTGAAGTGGGAACATAATCAATGGTATAAGGTGGAGTAATTTAAATTGTTGATGAAATGGTAACAAAATAACTCTAAAATATTGTATTAGGACTTACCTATTAAACTATGGTTAATAGTAAGGGTGTTAGAGAAATTATTGTTGTCTATTTACCTAAAGGAGGTGAAGTCCTCGTAATTTCTATGGGGAATTTTACTATAAGTGTTGGTTAAAGGGTTGTAATTACCTTAAAAATGTTCTTCCTAATATGGGGATCCATCTACCTTAGAGAGGTACCTTCTTTTGATACACAAATTTTTGTTTATTGTGGAGAGGAAGGATGACCATGCTCTAGTGATAATTGAGCCTAAGGATAGGGTCATTGATATATTTTGTCTTTATCTACCTCATCCATAATTTTATTTACCCATTCCCTAGTAATTTAAGGATCATATTGAATTTACTAGGCTACGACCATTAGAATATTATGTTGATTCATGTAAATGTATACTCTAAATCATCTACAACATTGATGAAAATTTGATCTCATTTTTATCTCTTATGAACATAGGGAATGTTGGATCCCTTATTAATAATTTCATAGAGTTATTGCCTCACCCTATTTCTCAAGTCCCAATCATAATATTGTGATTTATTTAAACTATATTGGGCCTTGATCTTACCAATTGAATTAATGTTCTTCCTTAGTGAGTATTTTATTTAGCCAATGCTTAGAGGGGTATTGTGATAGTACCCTTGGTGTTTGGAACTAAGATCCTCATCCACACTATTATATATTTCAAATCCTATCTCCTACTCTACTAAATTTTTTAGAACAAAATGAGGTAAATTCATAAGAGGGGCCTTGTTTCCCTCTATCCTAAATATAGTGTAATCATGATAGTAATAATAATCTCCCATCTTTGCAATGATTCTATTTATGTTTTTATAGATCCTAGGCATGGAGTTCACATAAATGGCCTAGTATAGTAGTAGGTATATCTCTTCTATAATATTATTTATTTCCCTTATAAACCTATATACATGGAGTAGGGGAAATTCATCACAAACCCTATTATTCACATATTTTGCAGATGGATCCCAGGGTTGTCCATAGGTTATGTGTACTATTCCCATGATTGCATCTACTACATAATATATCATGTAAATATTATCATAAAATGGCCTTTCATCAACTTTTAACATTTATGCCTTGATCTGGATAGTAATAACCACCCCAAGTTTCACAATTTTATCAAAAGTCAAAATGATGTCTAGCAAGGGTACCCATACCTTGTGTACATAAATGATGATATAAAATATATATAACATATTCAACAAGGCCATGGATATTTAAATACATAATCTAAACTTATTTATAGTATCTAAGTAAATAACTTCTTGATTATTCAAGTTTTCTCCCTTTTCTAGCCATTTCTTGAGTTTACCTTCTATTGTGTTATGGTCTAACCAAATATTGGTTGTGACCTAGCTATAAGTTATTTTAGGCACTGGTAGGTGAATATAATTATCAAATGCCTCCCCAAAAATATAGGCCACCAAATTCCTATGAAGCCTAAAATTAAATTAGTCTCCAATAATGGTGACATTAAGAAATAAATCTCAAAGTAAGTCTATAGATGAAATTGACTCAAATTTCACCATCACATTGTGTAAACCCATTATTTTAACTGATAATAGATCATCTATGTATCTTCTCTTATCCTCATCCAAATAATTCTAGGTTGAATATGGTTCAATGTTATCTATCTCATCTTAGAGAGTAGAGTAACGAGGGAATGATAGTACCCCTCTATCAAAGACTATGTCCAAGTATTCAATTCCCCCCATGATAGTATATTGAGAGGGAGCTATCTAGCTACTCGAGATGAGGAAACCATTTTTATGCTATAGAATTTTTGGTAAATGAATTAGGTTAATTCAAAAATTCACTTAGCAGGAAAATTAGGGATTTTTGATAGATTAATGGATCAAATTCATAGTTCACAACTCATTAATCAATATACAAATGATTTGACATTCTCAAAATTTTGATAATATCATTTAAATATTAGGAGTTTAATTACTAGTTCATGGGAATTTAATGCAATAATGGATTTTAGATCTACTTCCCATTTTGATTTGAAATTCACAAGTCAACTTTGGTGGGGGTCTTTTTCCATGTGGTATCTTTTCATTCATTATGAATGCTTAGTCATATTTGCTATTCAAATATCCATTTACTATGTACTCATATTTTTCCTAGCTTTCAAATATTACATTTTTATTTTGGCTATACATCTCCAAGATTGTGGTACTTGTTTTGATCTCCCTTACCCTATGTCTTTTAGCTTTTTACAATACTACTTTTTATGCTTGGTAGGATATAAATTATAAATTAAAAATATTTTTCCTTTTGGCATGATCTTAGGGCTTTAATACTCTTTGAAATTTAAGCTATGTACTTTTCTTAGTGAGTTTCATGCACATGAGATGGTGCCATGCGGATCAATCTTGGGTCTCTAAAGTTCATAGAGATATAACATTATACTTCTAAATTATAATATATGGGATTAAAATAATATGACATGTGGATGAAACTCATCTCTCTAGAGACTACTATATATTTCTCTTGTACCTTCCTCTTGACAAGTCATAAGGGTCTTGGGATGGTGATACATGGACAATCCTTAGGATTCCAAAGAAATAGAACTCTAGCAATGTAACTATTATTGATAGGGTTTAAGTGAATTAGATCATGCCATGTGGAAAACTCTTTTTAACCTAGAGACTTGGAACTTTTGGTTCTATACTTTTAACTAATAAGTTCCTAGTGAACAAGACTATGTCATATGTCATAATCTCAATCACTTAGCTACTCAAATTTTTTGAATGTATTTAACCTATCTTGATATTTTGAGGTATTGAGTCAATGGGATTGTGATAAATGGTATGGTATTGGGGTTCTGGGAACTCAAAAACCTTAGAGATTTTGTGAAAATTGGATAAGTCCCAAGTTACAAATATTTTGATAGATGGATAAGTCTCACTAACTTATGGAACTCAAAAAAATTATGAAATATAAAGGCCTTAAGTGAACAATATGGTTCCACATGAAAAGATATTGAGAATCTAAATGCTCAAAGGAACATTTTTTTCTATGTGACTACAATCGACTACAATTAAATGGAAAGTTGACATATGTCCTAATCTAAGGAACTCAATGAAGATTTGAAGCCTAGGAATAAGATGTTACACATCAAATATTATATATTCTAATATTCCTTCATTAGTCATGTTAGTATATAAAATCAAAACCTAGGTTTAAATAAGCATTTGAGATAGAAAAAATGAATCAAATGTGGTAAATAAATCATGGAGAATGCCCAAGCTTTTATTTTATTTTTTTTAGAATTTTAAAATGTGAATAGACTTCAAAAACAACCTTATACTTATGTATATTAAATAAATATTAGAGTTCTTAAGGTTGGTATGGACCAAGAATAAAGACTTCTTAATAATAATCGGTTCCTATTTGAATTTTGAAAATGGAGTGTGTTAGGGTACAATAGGGAAAATTATATAGCATATTGGTCAGAAGCTTTTCATACTTTAATACATGCCATGATCTCTCTTTTTATGTTAATATTATATCATGTTTATGTTAGGACCCCCATGATATCCATTGGCATAATGGTAAGTGAATTCTACTATATTTTTGTGGTACTATTAATTATGAGATTGAATACAAGTTATGAAGATTATCCTTTATGGATAGTTACACTTATAATTGAAAAAAATTAGTTGTAGGCTATACAAATAATGATTAGGTAGGAGATTAAGATGATTTTAAGTCAACCACAAGATACACCTATCATCAAGGGGATGGTCTCATGAATTGTTCTAACAATAAAGAGACTACTATTTCTTTATATATTATGGAAGATGAGTATAGTGGAGATATTACTAGTGGATATGAGTTAGTGTGGATTCATCTCATGCTTTATGAGTTTGTATTTCTATAGACATAACCCAAAATGCTTTGGTGCAATAATCAAAATGTTATTCAAATATCTCATAATCTAATGGAATACCAATGCATAAATAACATTGAGATTCATATGCATTATATCAAGTAACAAATACAAGACAAGTTCATTGATCGTAAGTTTTTCCAAACTAATGATCAGGTTGAAAAAATATTCACAAGCCCTTAATTGAGGCCCAATTTGTTTAGCTCAAGAAAATTTGGGAGTGAAGTAAGGTGTCATCATGGGGGGATAGTTTAGTGATTCATCCATCATTCCCTTCATCAAAATACATCTTCAAGGGGGATGTTAGAGTATTTAATTACTCATAAACTATTATATGGTTTGAAGATTGGCTTATAAAATGCATTATAATATAATTCATTGATAGTTAATAATTAGTGCACATTTATCCCCAAACTATTATTATAAAAGAGTATCAATTAATTAATGATTAGAATGGCTTCTACTAATAATCATAACGTCTTATCTCTAAAAATATTTATTCTAAAATTATATTTAAAGTAGACTTATTACTAAATTTAACTACTCTCTTAACCTTATCCATTTCCTTTTTATTATCTTTATAAAATCATAAAGAGCTAATGGTTGAGGTAACCACTATTGAAGAGAGTTATTTTTATATTAGAAAATTTTAGGCTAGAGCTTTTTAATATAAAGAGGTAATCATGCTACCTATGGTAAATCTATGTATTATTTGTATTTAAATTTTTCATTGATATATAATATTGCATATATATGGGTGTATGTCTTATCATAGCTATAATGATTCTAGAGTATATTCAATCACTTTAATTTTCATCTAGGCTCTCATTTAAAATCCATTATGAGTTACACCAAATCACATGAACCTAGTAGTTTCTTGAACAATCATCACTTTAGTTGTGTGTTTAGATTGGTCCTTGGGAATTTGGGTCCCTCTAAGCATACTTAGGTAAGTTTTAGGTCATTTAGGGGCTTTATGTCTAATAAAAAAATGGGGATAAAATGGGGGATTAGCCACCATGTGACTAATTACACATTATAAACCATGTCAATTTAAGAAAATGGTTTTTTTGGATACATTGTGCATCTCATTACATGGATTTGGATATCATGTAGGTACTGTGCATGTTTGGTGTCCATTATACATTATTAAAAAAATGTATTTTTTTCTTTGTCTGCTAATTTTTAGGACATGTAGCATGCCCATTTGGTACCTTCTCATACTAAAATAATATTATTTAATATATATTTATTTTTTATAAATAATTTTTGTTTAGGACTAAAAATCACATATAGGAGATGGTTGATGTAAAATGTGAAGGATTTAAAAATAAACTTGTACACTACATTTAGTAGCATGATATACCACCAATTACAAATCAAATCTATATTATGTGACTTAGGTATGAAATTGATATACCCTTTTTTGATGATTTTACCAAAGGATTTAGTACAATAGGATTCACTATAGAATTGAAACAAGTCATATCTAATGGTATAATAAATCACTTTGTATAAATCACAGGGGAGGCCATCACACCTAGGATATTTATCAATAGAAATTTGAGTGAAAAAATTATATACATTGATAATGGGGAGTAACCTATTCCATGATACTTGTTGGGATTGATAAATATTACAAGGAACCATTTAAAGAAATTATTGGAGAAAATTTTCCAATTGGGAAAATAGTCTTGAGCTTTTAAAACCTATTGATAATGGTATAAAAACACTTATAGCATAGTCAACAACTTAGTAAGCCATTGGTAACTTTAATTAATAAATTTGATTAACTAGGTAGAGTGTTTGGCCTTTAGGATTTGGAATAATTTCTTAGAATGTTTTTTTCCATTATTAAGAAAATTTAACCTCTCTTTTATTTGTGGCACATGTGCATTGTATGCATCTATAATTTGGATGCTTTAGATTACTGATCCCACTTGTACTTTTAAGGGTTTATAGAAAATTTCCTTGCTCTAATGCAACCATTACATGGATCAACCTAGAGGTAGTGGGAAAATATGTCTTGATAAGGATTCATTTTAGTTTCTAACCATAAATGTGAAGAAACTATGTTATGTGAATGATGGAATTATATCACCAATTAGTCTAGACAAAAGTTCCTACCAGATGTGGTATATGGTTCAAAATACACTAGATGTGAGCTAAAGTGTGGCCATGATTTAATATATACATATGAAGGAAAAAATCTATGTTTTAAACTTTAACCCTTTTGAAATTTGATTTAATGCAAAACCATAATGGGAAGTGATTAGAAAGGATGTATTTGATAGAGCCTCCATTTATAATGAAAAGTACTTACAAAAATAAAAATATAATTACATAGATATCATGGCCTTGTTAATTTATTTAAGGACTCTTTTATATCTATGACAAAACTTTGACCACATGTACCAAAAAATAAATGTGGAGTGAAATGAAAAGTTAGGTTCATAAAACCCAACTTTATTACACATATAATGTCACATTTCTCATTCACCATCTACCCAATGCATTAGGAGATGACCAAGCCTGTAAGTTTTAAAATCAACCACATTAAAGTCACCACATCACATATAATTCACATATTGAAACTTGTTAACATGCTAGTGTCAAAGGTAGAGTCTTTTAATAATGTCATTAAAGGCATAAGAATAATTATACAAAAATATTGAAGATTTCACCATTTTTTTATAGGAAGAGATAAAAGGAACTTGAGTATCATAAATTTTTCAAAAGATTTTTTTCCTTTGTAATAAAACTACTTATCTTCAAGTAAATGAAAAGTTTCATACATGTTGTTATAAATTGTGTCATGTATGCATACCTATACACTTATAAAATTCTATTTTATAGGCTCAAGTTTAATGCTTAATTTGTACATGGTTAGTCCCTCTTTGCATTTTTTGATTTGCTCTTTATTTTTTTGTAAGTGACTTCAATTTTATATTTTTTTTACAAACTAATGAAATTAGTTACCTAGATATGATGAACTACTATGTAAATTAGAATACTAGAGATATGTCATAAATGACACAAACTAATTTAGAACTTAATAAATATATAATTATTCTAAATATATAAATTAAAAAATATAAATATAAAATTAGATGGAAAAATGAGATGCCAAATATTTATAGATTTGAGATTGATAGGGAGGTTGTGCTAACTGAGTGCATATCTAGAATAGGAGTTGGTAGGGTTTCTAGATAATAGTTATGGAATTGGATACTAATGGAGGGAACTATTATCTAAATAGCGTGGCCCTATATGGAAGGTAAAAAAGATGTAAAGTTTTGGGTTATGTTTTCCTTTGCTTGTGTATTATGTATATTATGTGGGAGCTTACAATATGATGTGAGCATCAATGTATAACTTATTATCTTAATGACATAGGAAGATGAATTCAATCATGGGATAAAAAGGGTTAACAATTTAATTTTTATTTGACCTTAACACCCCCTATGTTGAGCATTTTATTCATACTAATACTCTAAAGATGGATCAAAATTTATGTAGTTATCATATGTTATAGTAGTGTGTTTTAAATACTAGTGTAAAATGTTAAATGTTGATGAAATCCTAGAGTGATTAAGTTCTTCAATTATGACTTGTGACCTTGGAGGTGTATTGAGACTTTAGTTCAAGTATACTAGGGCTATATGTAATCATAATTGGGATAAATAATGTTTTTTAAATCTCAATACACAATTATAATTATGGTGGTTTTCAATGTGGAATCCTCTTATGTGAAAAATGGTTTGAAATATGGATTTATAGTGGTATTTTTAGAACTCCAAATGGGGATTTATAGACATGTGTCTTGACAATTTTTTGACTTTAAATTTTTATAAATTAGCCATTATCTAGTGGGATGGCATTGCTTAAAAATCTAGATAGTAGTGTTAAGTGCTACTATCTAAATAGGGCATTATTGTCTAAGGGGTATAAACAACTGCACTAGGTTTCAGGGATAATCTAAGTGTGAACTTGGACTAATTTACATAAGGAATAGGTATATTCTAAATTCATTCAAGTTATTTAGAGGAACAGGTAATTATGAATAAAATGAAGTAAAATAGTAAAAAAGCATTAGGATGAGGCATGAACTAAGTGTGTCAAAAAAGTGGTCACAAGTGCACTATTTTTGCTTAAATGTTGATTTATGTGACTACATTTCCACCCATTTTATTCTATTAATGAAAAAAATAAATGTACTAGATTAAAAGGAAAGGTGTATATTTAAACTTACCTTTGAAGTGTAGTCCTGAATGTAGGCCACAATGTTGAACTATGCTCCACACGTACCTACAATGAAATATGTATAAAATCAGTCCTTACTTAAGATGAATATCAAGAAACAAAGTAAATAAAATTATAGATGTAATAAAAATGAATAAATATACTTGATTGGGTTCAAAAACCATTGTGTTTTCTTAGTGTAAAAATTGATATAAAATACTTGTGATTATAGAGGGTAGGACCCTTGAATATTTCATTTGCATTGAAAATCTTGGATTATAGTGTGCATTATCCAATCCTCATTGATATAAGAGTGTGATTTATAACTCAAGGTGTGTTTTAATCCATCATTACATACCCAAAATAAATTAGAATCCATGTATGAATTCTAATAGATTGTTTCAATACAAGAATTGTTGCAAAAATTGGTGTAAAAGGGGGAACCAACAACTACATATGGAATAAGTTTCATTTCTAGTGAAAAAATGATTCAAAAAGTTAGTATAAGCTAGGTTTAGTTTATACAACATAGAGAATGACAAGCATTATCATTACACATGTGAAACTAGTTAAAAAATGAGAAAGGAGGAAGTCATATATTACACACATGCCCCCAATCTATTATTTGGTGTATATGGATTTTGATACTAAGTAATAACAATTGATATTTTGAGTAATAAATCATGTGCTAACCTAAAACACATGCCATGCATGATGCCCCCAAGATGAACAAACTGAGATAACACCTAAGTAGTTTCTATAAATTGACATTGTGTACATGTTTCATATTACCCTATACTACCCAAAACTAATAAATTTTTAAATTGACTATTTTTTGGGTACGAGGACAAAATCACCCTTTTTGGATAGTAAAAGAGTGTGTTCTTGTCCAAATACTACGGTACTATGTGAAATTGGTTTTTAGATGATTTTTGAGTATGTTCTATGATCCACTATGTGAGGTCTATAAAATTATATGTATGCAATGTACTATAGGGAATTAGTCTCTAAGACAATCCAATGTGTATGCCCCATTTTTTTTGAGTTGAATTATTGAGCCTGCAAATAAACTTAACTCAAAAGAAAAAAGTTATAATATATATGTTATGTAAAATATGTAAATATGAGTAATAATAATAATAACATGGAGGAACATGTCACCATCATATATAATGATAAAAAGATTAATTTTAGATGCATTTAGATAAAATCATACATAATGACATTATCAATTTAAATGTTAGTTGTGAATAAAATAGATAAGTGATCTAAATTGAGTATGTAAAGTAGAAATATAACATATCAAAGAAGAATGCATGATATCCATCATGACATAGAAATGTATGGGAGAATGTATGATATCTGTGATGGCATTAAAAACTAATCAAACAACTGTCATGGACATGATGCACACACAAAACACACAAGAGAAGGCCAAGTGGCCATATAGAAGAGACATGTTAAAATGTCACTCACATGCATAGAAACTTATAATAAAGGTTTAGAGACACAAATAATGGCATGTTAAAATGTACACAATCCAAACATACAATACATACAATACATGAAGAAGGAAATAAAACATGAAAACCATGCATGAATAAATTTAATTGATCAACATAATAAATTTGTAACACTAGTATATTTAGTAACTTAGGGATCATGTCAGATAATAGTGTGTTAGTAAGTGAGAAAAATTGATATAGGTTATGTAATGTAAATAAATTATCTATAAATAATAATGGATAGCCAAATAAGGATAAAACTTGTGTTTAATATGCCCTCAATGAGCTTTATGATACATACAAACTATAGAAAGCATGTGTGTGATCTAGATATGAGAAATGATAGTTTGTGTTCACTGGGACAATAATGGGGGAATAAGACAATAATGAGGTGAAATAGTATTTTAATAGGACACTATTATTTAAATTTACTTCCTAATTTATATAAATTAAAATAAAATCTAACTATATTTTGGGATGATAACTTATATACTTTGTACTCACTCATGTACACTTGTGAAGCATATATGATATGAGAACTATATAAAAATAAGTATTGAATAAAATACATAAATTAATTGATTTGAATTAACTAAACATAAGCATGTATATGTCTTGGGTTTGGATTTTTATTAAATATATGATTTTTTTGTATTTTTTCATTTATATGTAAAGCAAAAAGACAAATGGAAATAAAGATACTAGCTAACCTCATAATCAATGAACCCTATGTCTAGAAGAGGAATGGTAACATTTCATGAAGGGAAAGGGATATGTTGTGTTGACTGAGCTGATATAAATGGAGAATATTAATATTAATTACCCTCTATATCTTAATTTCCACTGTTATACTAAATATCTATAGTATACTATGCCTATTATCGAGCATGATGAGCTCTAAGGATTTTTGGAACCCATTATGCAGTGTATAAATATGGTTTTGGTTCCTTATGTGAGGTACCCTTAGTTATACATAATTAAAATATAGGAAACATAGGATTAGAGAGAGGATATTTATAATATTGACAAATCTCTACCGAATTGACCTCTCAAAGATAGACCTCTATGGAGGGGTAGATACATGTTATGAAAATATTTGTTTAGGTTGCACCTTTTTAGATGGCTCAACTAAAATATTATACATAGGAACCAAATATTTCTATGATATGTGTATTGATATGGGATATAAAAACTAAAATTAACTCATTAACATAGATATACTTTAAACACCTTTGAACTATAGAAAGAAATATGAAAATTTTTTGAATCCAAGGGTGCCTTAATAACATATCAAAATCCCTTACACTAGTACTATTGTGAATCTATTGGACACATATTTGGGTCCAAATTTTAATGTTAATTTAATATCATCGATGGATATTTTAATGTGACCATTGAATCCTTTTATGATCATGGTGTTAGGAAGCAAAACCTGATCTGTGTAACCAAGGTGATAAAGAAGTTGATTGTACACATATTCACACTTGAACCATTATCGATCATGACACTCTGAATTGGATAGTGATCAATGTGAGATTGAATGAGAAAATAATGTAAATCTAGGTCATCATATACTATATAATGCTTCTAAAATGTGATGAGTGGTCTGGATGCCACTAAAGTATGATAGGTACCAATTATGTCATTCTAAGGTTATGGTAACTCTATATGATAATGGTAAGAAAATGTGGGGGTGTGCATTATATTAATAATTTACTCTTGATGTATATGTTGTTTCATTAAATATATGCTTATGAAAAGGATCAATGAATATTTTCATTGATTTAATTTCACTTGGTTATGATTTTGAACTATTTATTGGTGTGCCCATATTAATGTTGTTTGCATCTATTAGATCATAAATCTTGTTACTCAAACTAATAAAACTATGATTAGAATGGCTTGGTTCCCTATGATAATTAAAAAAAAATCTAATCAAAACCTTTTGAAATATGAGTATTCACATCAAACTATTTAATTAAAGGGAAAGATATGACATTTCATTCCAACAGTGTTTTGAGCTACTTATATGGAGTTTTTCATAGATTGGTAAACTATCTCCTTGGAGGAGATGATAAGACAATGTGTGAAGTAAGATTATAAACTGCATGTATTGTTTCCTTTTTATCATTATTATTATCATTTGGCCTCACCTTGTAAGGTGTCTTACTTGAACTCTTTGTAGTAGAATATGAAATGGTTATAAACTTAAGCTTATTCATTACCAATAATTTGAATTCCCTTTAATTTATTATGTGGCACAAATCTATGAATGATGTAAAATATTTAAAAATAATGTACTCATGTAAGGGTGGAAGAAAAATAATCTTGAAGATATCTTATAATTATCTATCTACAATAGGATTTTTCATCTTCAATAACATAGTTTGGTATCTTAGGACATATTATAATATAATATCATTATATTTTTATTTAACTTGAGAAATTTTAGCATATTAAACCTTCTCACAGATATTGATTGAAAAATATGCTAGGAACATATCATATAATGTATTACACATATGTAGCGATTAATGTGGTAAGTCATAAAACCATTGTAATTCATACTATTTTAGACTTCTTGGAAATAATTTAGTCAATAATAGTCCAAAAATGTTGGATTTAATGCTCTGAGATGATATTCGAGGTCACCCTTTCAATAATATAGTGTAATATTGGGTGACACAAAACTAGTAGGTAGATGATATATTCATATATGTTGTGCCAATGGAATGTGAGAATCAAGTTCCTGATTAAGTTTTGTAGCACCATTATCCAAATGTAGCACCTTAGTTTACAAAGATTTGGTATTGTGCATAAGGTATTTTACATTTGGAGAAGAAGAATGTGTGTTAACCAAAGATAGTGTTTTCAATGTTTGAGTAAGAATTACCATATTAATCTCTTGAAACCCTTGTGTTTCCCCCATTGTAAATGGTTATACAAAATTTATATCAAATGGAGTATGAATATGAAATTATTGTGCCATGGTCACACTTTTTATGTCCAAAAGGGTTTAAATTTTTTTAGTATGATTGAGAGGTTGTTCATGATGTCTTTCTCTAAAACTTTGAATAAATTCCACTTTATTGAACTCTATTTGTTCACCACTTATATGAGGGAGTACTTATTTTTGTCCATATTGATGACCAATGTTATCTTGATCATACTACTCATGTTATGAACTAGTATCATTTACCTCTACATATTCACTAATTGTATTAACATCTGAAGGATGTGATATAACTTCATTATTATCCATGTTATGTGATTTTATAAAATAAATATGAGTATGCTCAATTGGAATGGAGATTTATCTAAAAATTATTCTAAGGGAAGTGTTTTCACTCAATATTTCACCCTAGAGATGGTTGTTCAAGCCTACTCTAGATTGAGTGAAACATTAGAATAACTCTAGGCCTGTGGGTTGCCTATAGTAGAGGTAAACCTCTAGGTTTAAGGGATAACTCCCTAGATTATATAGCTTATCACCTACACTACTTTATTGTTTTGATGAAAAGGTATAGAAGGAACACAAAGTCAAACTACTCTAATTAGGTGATACACGAAAATGATCTCCACTAGACTACCATACAATTACACTAGGAAACATGACTCAAAACACTAGTCTCAATATCCTTGATTTCTCTAACATAAGTATTTTAAACATGGAGGTGATATTCATTGCACTAATCTAGGTGAGTGAACCAAAGGTTATATTTCAGATAATAAGCCTACTCCTTACACTAAGAGATAGATAAATTCACTTGACTGCACTTCATATGACCTGTTAGAGTGAGAAATACTTGAATCAAACATGGAAGAGCAGAGAGAAGGCAAGGATAGATACTTATCACTTAAAATTATACTATACACCACTTTAAAAACTTAGATAATAAGTTTGTGAACTCAAAACTAGATGACAAATCTTTATTTAAAAGTTAAATACAATTTTCAAACCAATAGGGCTTTGACATACCAAGTGTGGATTCCATTACAAAAGCTAAAATGGCTTGCATTTATAGAGTATATGAGAAGAGAGAGAAGAAGTGAAGTGGAAAGGTCACAATTCCAAGTGTCAAGACTTATAAACTAGTTACATTGTAGGAGAATGAAGTGTAAAAAAAGGTCTAGAAGTTGTCATGGATAAGTTTCCATTATAATTAAATCATTATCCTTCATGTTGGCATAGAGTCCTCAAATAGCCTTCTTCAAACTACCTCCATAATGAAGCATCTCTTGACCATTTGAAATTTAACTAGGAAATCTTGACACATGTGCACTATATTATGGAGGTTATAAAAAATATGTGGCAATCATCAGATACCTCCCTATCTCATGGCCTTCCTTTTGACACTTAAGTTCACTATCTACAGTCACTTACTAGCCTTCTAGGCCTAGACCTTCACATTTTTCATGAAGGTGACCTATATTTGATTAAGTAAATCCATATAATAGGTGTTAGGACACCTATTTATAACCCCTTTATCTTACACTCCATTAGGTAGAAATTGAAAAGATTCAAAATAGATTTCTCATCTTCTCACTATGTAGTAACTTCTCATTTTCACTAATTGTCTAAGACTGCATGTAGTGAATAGTTTATAAAATGTATTTATATTCTTATCTATGGTTATAAATTAATATAAGGAGTTACAATAATTTCCTATTGGCCTATTTCAATGGTTCCCACCTATTCATTCTCTTCTATACCTACAAAATACCTAGAAACTTACAAAGAAATCTAAAATAAGTCAGTCTATAAAAGTGATAGTACAGACTAGTTGGGTGGGAAGGAGAATTAGAGAGTGATTAAAAATATCCAAACACTTTCCTAACCAAATGAACCCCTTTGAGTGTATCTCCATCTATTTCTTCTCTACCATATTTTTAATAGGGTTTTAGGAAGTTTTGCTTCGTAGTGATAGTTCATAAAACTTGGATGTCTAACCCCTTAACCAATTCCATAAATTTTGATTTCATGACCCTCATCAACTACCCATATATCCTTGAGGTACCATGAAATGTGGCCATATAGATATGAACATTTGAAAATGGCCTATCAAGCTTTTTCTTGCATTTTGAGTACTCCTGAGATGGTTTTAGGCCAAAAATGACCACTCTATGTAATTACCTACTAATAAATAGTTCAAATTCATCCTAAACTCTCCCCTTAAGGTCATAAAATATATTTATGAGGATCATGTAGTTATAGAAATGAAACTAAGCACCTATAGGGTTTAGGCCTAGTTTTAGGCTTCATAGGCCTAAATTATGTCTCTGCATACATGACCACCTCTAAGTGGTCATAAGGGATGTAAGTATATATATAATTTATACCATATTCAATTAATATGTATTCATCATCTCATAATCCCTTATGACTTTTTCCATTTCACCTTTCTTCATCCAAGTACTCTGCATGTAGATTAGATTATCTAGGAGTGCCCTCAATCTAAGAAAAAATATAGGGAACTTCCATTATTTTCCTAGTTATTATGAGGTTTTATAGATATTAATTAGTCATGAGGACATTCTACACCAAATATCAATTCCTGATCTCCTCTACAACTCTCTTAAGACTCTAAAACCTAAGACTAGCTTCTCAATTCTAGTGACTATTTGCAGTGTCTAGAACCTCTTACTAAGTGTGGAGTTAAAAAATTGAGTTTTCTATATTTATATTCTTTGAGAGTATAATTAATTTTATTTTACCACTATGAGATTAGTATCAACATTTTAACCATTCTACATCCCTTCTAACCTTCTTAACCCACCTCCCTCCTTTGCTAGAGCTAATCTATAGATTGCAGTTAGACTATAGGTGTCTCATCTTAGGTAAATGAGATTCTTGTTAGTGTTTATGAACATTTTTTTCCATTACCTAAGTTCCTCTTAAGGTCATAAATATAACCTCATAGTTATTTTAACTCACTCCTTTCTTAGGTTTATGCTAAACATTCAAACTGCCTTTCTCTTGACACTAGAATGAGTTAGTCTATTCTACTCAATCAAAGTATAGGTGATTATTTGGGTAGAGTTGGAAGTTTCCTATAAGTGGAGACATAATTGAAAATTATACTCACATTATTTACTTATTATGATGTCATAAATATCAATTCATACTTGTATAAGCTCATATGATACCTTAAAACTAAGCATCACTCTCTATTCACCAAATGCATTATAAGGACACTATTTCACTTCAAGTTCTGGACTCATTTGGGCCTTGTAGCTCTCTGAGCATCTTTAATATAAATTATTTTGATTTTTAAGTCACCCAAACTTCATTATCTTGACCAAAAAATCATTCTAAATTTAAGATGTGATATTCTAAGGCTTGAACTATAAGTATGACATCATTTAGGCTTACATGGAATTCAAGATCTCATATTATAGAATGAGACTTTACATGACAATAATTTTTGGAGAAGTTAAGGTAAAAATATCCTCTAATCAACCTTATAAACTTGTAAACATGGATTCAAATATACCTACATATAATGACCTCACCATTGTCACAATGATGCTTTCTACATTCTCAAACTTGATTAAAGGTTTCGAATGAGCTTAAACACCTACCATTCAACACTACTCATACCTCTATGGATTGAACTCAAACCATTGATGGATACTACCTATAGGTGCTACTATATATAGGATTATGTGTGGTGGATTAGTTATCACAACCAATATTTATCTATTTGAATAACTTAGTCTTTTTTTCCTACCTAGAGAGACTTCTCAAAACCTTAAAATATTCTTGTTTCATCTGTATGAGTGATCAGGGTTTAGCACCATTTCACTATAGGTGATAGTCATAAGGAAATATGACTATGATTATGTGTTAGGATTATTCAATCCATCCATGCTAAACCTTTAAAAAATAACTGATCAATATTCTATAATATATTTTAAACAACATATCACCTTGCATCACCCTTGTTATGAAGACCAAAATAGGGAGATAGGCCTCTACAACTGATGGAACATTATCTGCAGACTGAGTGTAGTCTTGTACTAGTAGAATGAGATGTTTATGCCTATATTATTCACACCACATATGAAAAAAATAATAAAACCTTGTCATAAGGATGATCATACTCCCTAAGATCATGTAAAACACTTGTCTTGTTTAGATCAATGCAAACAAATAAGGAAAAAAGAGGTATTAGAGATGTGTAAGTAGTTTTGAGAATCCAACCTTCTTATCAATGGTTCATGAAGCAAAAATAATCAAACATATGAATATTTACATGAATTGGAAGTAAAAATGGAATAATACCATTCCCCAAGTGCACTTGCTCCAACTCACCTCCTCCTTTCTATATTGAAGGAAGACCAGTTGACCTTTTTGGCCTGTCCAAAGGAGCAATGAGAGAGTGAGGCTAGTTTTGTACATTTTTGGGTCTGTCAAAGCTACCTAGGCATGGAAGTGAGCTATAGGGATCCCAAAAGAAACTTTTTTGAGTCTCTCACATGACAAAACTATTATGCAGGCTATATAACTACTTGAAACTCCCTTAAAATTCCTTGATCTTCTCTTTTCCACATTGAGCCTACAATTGTCAGTTTAAAATTACCATCTTTGACATGCACCTAACATATGAGACATTAGATATTGCTTTGAAGCACTTTTCATCTTTTATAAACCATACAAGTTCATTTAATAGCTGAAAAGATGACATTATAATGAATTAGGATAAACTAACAAAAAGACAAACTCTAAAAAACATTAAGTGACCTCATTAATGACCACTTCAACCTAGGAGACCATATAAAAAGTTTCAACTATATAGGGGGTTAACCTAATTTTATTTGTGATCAAATTAGTCAATAGGAAGTATAAATAACTTTCTTAGAGTGCATAAAATATGAAATAAAAACTTGATAGATTATTACTATTACAAAATTTATCAGATTTGAAAAACCCTAAAAAATAAATAGAAACAATAAAAATAAGATGTAAACCCTATAAATATTGATGGTTAGGGTTTGGAAAATTTCATACAATATATTAGTTCATCAATATGCTTTATCAAATTTTGGAAAACTAATGAAATTAGTTACTTAGATATGATAAACTATTGCGCAAAATTAGAATGCTAAAAATATATAATAAATAACAAAAATTGATTTGGAATTTGATAAATATAGAAATATGATAAATATGCAATTACAAAAGATAAATATAAACTTAGCTAAAAATTAAGATGTGAAATGTTTCTATAGCTGAGATTGACAAGGAGGCTATGTTTATTGAGTGTGAACTTAGAATAGGAGATGGCAAGATTCCTAGTTAATAGTGATGGAAATGGACACTAGTGGGGGTGTTATTATCCAAATATGGTGGCCCTATCTAGCAAGGAAAAAAGATATAAAATGTATTACTATGTTTTCCTTCAATTTCATGTTTTATATACTATTTTAGAGCTTTTGATCAGATATATGGATCACTATATAACTTATTTTCACTCAGAATCTCAACTCAGTGACATAAGAAGATGAAGTAATTGCATGATAAAAATGGGTTACCGGTTGAATTTGTGCTTGACCACAACATAACCTATGTTAAGTGTTTCCAAAATACCAATACTCTAAATATGGATCAAACTCTATATAGTTATCCCATGCTACAATGTTGTGTATGAAAGACTGGTGAAAAATTATAAATGTTGGTGTAATCCTAATGTGATTAAGTTATTCAATTTTAACTTGTGACCTTGGAGGTTTATTCAAAATTTATCTTAGGGATACAAGGTTTTATGTAATACTAATTATAAGAAATAGGTAATTCACTCTCAATGTGCAATATAATTTTGGTGTTTTTCAATGTGTAAGCCTCTTATGTGCAAAATGGTTTGAAATGTGGATTTATAGTGGTATTTTTAGAAATACTTTAGATGAGACTTGATAAACTTGTAATACTACCCTTTTCTAACTTTTAAATGTTGTAAATTATCTATTATTTGTCAGGAGTGGAAAATATGGATAACATGGGAAGTGTTACTATCCAAATAGGGCACTATTATTTGATGGGTACAAATAACTACTCTAGGTACCAAGGATAGTTTGAGTGTGATCTTGGATTGGTTTTCATAAGGAATAGGGGCATTATAAATTCATTCAATTTTCTTAGAGGAATGGGTCATCATGTATAAAGTAAAGGAAATGGTCAAAAGGCCATAGGATGAGGCATGAGATAAATGTGTCAAAAGAGTGGTAAAAAATGCATTGTTTTAGCTTAAATGTTAATCTATTTGTCTACAACTACAATACCTAAAAATGTTCCTTAACATTTATTTTGTGTTATTTTATGAGTGTTAATGAATTTTTAATAAATTGAAAATTTTATTTTTTCTAGGTGTTATTTAAATATTTTGTCAACTTCTATGGCTTGAAACCCTTTTTTTACCTCCATGTTATCCTCTGTACATTGTCTATAAGTTTCCATATATTGGATTTATACTGATTGTAATGTAATGACACTTATTAAAAACATTGGAATGTTAATGGGAATTTTATTTCTAACCCATTTTAGCTAGATGGGTCAATTCATCCTTACCTTTCTTTATCATTTCTATCCATTGAAAGTCAACATGTGCATGAATATCACTACAGTTTGATCTTAATTTATCTATAAATAGATAAGTGAGTAATTTCATTTTGAAAATTAATTAATAAGGAAGCACTTACCAATTTATAACTATAATTATTTTTGCTATGTGATTTCTATTTATTTCATATGTAAGGGTTCGCATTACTAGAGGGATTGTTAGCTCGTACTAGTCACACAAACCTTTAACGTAGGCCCCTAATTTTTTTTCTTAACACTCTCCAAGTCAAGAAAGTTTAGCTTAATATAGAAAGATAAAATTCACAACATACAAAATTAGGGAAATATGAAAAAGAGTATAAAAATTCCAATAGACATGACATATCACTTTGTAGGTGGTATTCACTTGACAAAAAAAATTGTACAACCTTGGAAACAATATTTTTGCATTTCCAAATTAATGAACGTTATTTGTTTCAACCCTATATGTACATTCTATGTATAAATTATCGTAATGGATTTTTTGGCATGCATACAAAAGATAAGAACATTATATTTGATTTGTTAACTTATATGTTTGATTAAGAATTAAATTAGGAATATAAATGTTCTTTTACATGGTTTTTGATGCTTTATTATAAGTAGTTCATTTTTATACTAAATTTTGGTGAACTCACATTGAGCATGCTTCCTCGGGTTTCACATTTTGGTGAACCTAAAATTGTCTGACACTTTCTAGGGTTTCATCAAATAGTGATTCATCTTGTGCATCAAAGGATTTCATCTAATGGTGAATATCATGCCTTATAGGGTTCAATTACTATACATGATCTTTGTTTTTGAATTTTTAAATTTGTTTCTCAAAAGTGTTTGTTCTTAAACCTAGATTTTTTTCAAATTTTTAAAGCCTAGTGTGTTCAGTATTTTGACACAAACTATATTTCACGTTTAAATATAATTTATCTTATAAAAATTGAAAAAATACATGATTTTAATTAGAATAAATGTTAGGCTTAGTTAAAACAAAAAATTTCAAAATTCATTTAGTCATGTAGACACCTAAAAATGGTCATATGGATTTATTGAGTGTTAACTTATATTAGTTTATCATACTTATCTTATGTTAGTTAATTAGTTTAAATTGGGTAATATGGGATCTCTTTTTGAATTCCAATGCTTGAAATATTCCTCCATTTATGCACCTCCTATGTTTTTTTTAGCTTAATTTATACAACTTATATATTATACCAAATTATTGTAAAATTTCCCTCTTATCCTCATCTCACCTCATGTTTTAGACCCATTTTATGGCCCCATTCTATGTCAAGTGCACTTGTATTTGATCCTTCCCCTCTTTTATGGCTTGAACACTAGAAGTAGGAATGAGTGTGCATATTATTAAATTTAAATTCAAATATTAGTTATAAGTAGAGAGGTATAATAGTTCATTCACACTAGATAAAATATAGAAATAAAATTCATTTTATTGTGTATCAAAATCTAATGGGAATTGATATGTAAGCTAGGATAAATCAAGAATTAAATATATATTAAAATAATAAGAGTTGGGAAATTTGTATTACATTGGAATTCATAATATATTACTTTATAATTATGTGCTATTTTCAATAAATGTTCCTATAGACACATAAATTTGTTATTAGACACTTGACAATGTCAATTTTGACCAAACCTTAGTATACATGACCCATGCATACACAATTGAATATTTTTCATATTTCTTCATATCCATTCACTTACCTACTAGATTGACCTTATTGATTTTATGTTATTTACACATAAGGTCTCCCTAGTCTTTACTAAAACAATTTATACTATCCCCTTATCTCATATCATTGTTTCATAATTTAAGGGTAGTTATGGACACAATTGGATGGATTCATTTTATTCAAACATTTAAATTATCCAAACCCATTGATATTCCATCTAAAAATTATTTTCCCAATTCCAATCTCTTCCTTTAGGTTGGCCCACATGTTTTTCATGTTAGTATGGAGGAAAATTACCCAAAGAGTCATCTATATAAACATATCAAGATTTAGTCATTCCCATTTAATAGTTCTATGGAAAGATTCTAACACACTAAGGAATACATTTTTACATCTTTGAGATAATACCATAAAGCATAAAAATCTAAAAAACCCTCAAAGGATAAACCATCAAGCCAAGTTTGATCATATTTCAAGGTTAAAATCACAATTTTTCAAGTATTGAAATCCACACATGATTGTAATTCATACTAGTATATCTCTAATTAAACATAAACATGGTTATAGTTAAGATCAATATATGTAGTTTGGGCCCTTTTTAGAGAGTTGGATTATAGGTAGTGCTCAACCACTTAATGTGGAGTGGTTAAATAGATATTAACCTATGAACAAGGAATCCAAGATGGGAGATTAGTATAATGTTAGTCAAGAAAATAAAATCAAAATAAACACACTAAAAATAACACCTCTAACCTAGAAAATAAGGAGAGAATATATAAAAAGCACACAATGAAAACAAAACTAAAATTACAAAATAAAAACTCCCTTTGAACCTCCTTGTAGCTCCAAATTTTCTTGTTGAGATGGTTGGCTTGCTCGGCTATGTGCTCAAGAAATCTTTGTCAATGAAGCTCCATTGTTCCACCTCTCCTTGGCATCTTGGCTTGGCTTGAGTTATCTTGTAAAATGGCATGGTAACACTACCATGAATATTTTTGGAGGTATTTTGGCATAATAACATTGCACATAAATTTTTTTTGCACCTACTTGAGCATAATAACTTTACACCAAAAGATCTTAAATATCAACGGGTGAGGCCTTCTATTTATAGCCTCCAAAGCTAAATCTCACCCAAATTGAGTTAGGTTAGGATTAAGCATGGTTGAGTTAAAACTAACCCTAGGTGAGTTAAGGCTAACCCAAACTGAGTTAAGGGGGGGACATATAATTATTATTTTTACTTACCAGGCATGTCTCACAAATCTAGATATTTGTTAGATATTTTGTAAGGGCTTGACAAATCACAAAAGTAATGATGAAAAAGCTTGATATTTTGAATTTTTGAATTTCCATTGTTAGATATTCATTAATTGGAAATGAATTATTTAGTTAAGAATTTAATTTTGTTTAATTATTTGATTCATTCTGCTTAGCATTTTAGCCTTTCAAGAATTGTTCAAGTACTTTGCTTAATGGGTCCAAAGGCCAAACTATCAGTTTTTGGGTTACATGGTGACTGAGGATGAATCCATGAGAGGTTATTATTGTATACAGGATGATACCACAAATAGGGATGCCTAAATCTGATTTTTATCACTAATTTTTTATGTGTAGATGAATTTGGGAAGTTTAGTGATTTCTAAGCTTAATTTACAATATTTAGTAGAAATCAATCTAAAGCCTAGTTGGAAGCTAGTTGTGGCTAGAATGGGGTGTCTATAGTTTTCCCCTATTTGGAAAGGAATTTAAAGATATAGGAATAGTAATGTATTATCAAATAATTAAAAACCCATTAAGAAGGAAAAGAAGATAATGTTTGAAGAAGAAGCTCCAAACAATGTTTGGGAAGCCTATGATGATGCCCCCTTGACGGAGTGGTCGACGCATATGATTAATAGATGGCCCCTTGAAAATAAGCAAGAAAAAGAAAGAATTTAACCCATGGGTGAGATTAATCGAATTGAGATAATGCTTATATGCATTTGATTTAGAAGTTATGATTTTATAAAAGGTGGTTATAATCAGTAATAGAGGTTGAGACAATAAGTTTCTAAAAGGTGATTATAATTAGTGGCACAAGCATGTGCCCCAATAGGGTATATGAGTCAAAATAATGATTTACCCATAGGTGGTTATAATCATTAAGATGACTTGGATTGAATAATAATTTTTGGTTGTGTCCTAGTAGGGTAGATTGACAAGCATGACTCAAGGATATATCCTATCATATATATTAAAGATGAGAAATGCAAATGTAGATGTGATGGTATAATGATTGAAGAAGCCACAAATAACCAGGAACTCAAGGATGCATAAAGTGTTAGAGCTACAATCACTGAGAGGGGGGTGAATCAGTGAGCCTAGATAATCTAAACTTGAATTCTAATTTCTTCAAACTCTTAATCATTTAATGCATACATTCATGAGTAATACATCATTCATAGCAATGAATAAGAAATACAATGAAAGATCAAGCACATAGCACATGTCGTACAAGGGAAACACTCATGGGGTATAAAACCCACTAGAACCTAAAATTCAACTATTATCCTATAATAATAGTATATAATTTAGACCATATATAAATTATCAAAGAACTATAATCCATATTTAGTGATACTCCAATACTAAAAGGTGATACCACACCTATCTAGTTGAGTTGAAATAACAACCTGACTTCTTAGCAAGTTTTACCTTACAAGGAGGTTGTAACCACCTTAAATGATGAGCTTCAACAACAACACCTATAAACACATCCACTTTTATACTAATGTATTCAACACCTAATGATGGAACTCTAATTAATAATCTCTCAATAACATGACTAGATGGTCATACATATAGTCCACACATTGATCAGTCTCTCAAACCAGCCACCAAGCTCACAGAGTCTTCACCTTGCCTTTTCTCACACTAAAATAAAAAGATCATTATTATACCAACAAAATTATGACTAATAGATCATAAAAATAGTCATTAAACTAATATTCTCATCAACTCATCCATAGGGAACTCTACCCCTCCTTTTCTCCACAATTCACACACATAAGCCTCTCTCATAAAGATTTTTGAGCATACTCACCCATTATACCTCGTTTAGGCTTATTAGGTCCAATGACCTATGTGATCATCTTCAACACCTTGCTCAAAATAGTATGTTTGATCCTCTTGACTCTCTTCTATTCCTTACTAACCTATACCTCCTCTTTCAAAGGTTCTTCCCTTTACTTGGTTCCACATTCACACTCACTCATCCAAGTCTTACAAGTCTAAAAATCACCACTTTTGATTTCACTATTTATGGAGCAATCATGATAACCACCATCTTGGTCAACATTTAGGCATGCCTTAACACTTAAGTCATCTTTCACATGAATACATGGCTCAATAAAATCTTCATAGGTTGGTCATAACATCTATGGGTCACCCTTAAGGAACTACACCTTTTAATAAGGCCCTTGTGGCCCTTATGGTCTTATGTGAACCTATTCATTCCTTTAGCACTCCCTTGATCAAAATAAAAACATGGTACCACTTTAAAATACATGGGTCCACTCCTTATGTCCCATTTGACATCCTCAAATGATCATAGTAAAATTAGCTCACCTATGCATATGCTTAAACAACTAAAACATAGACCTTATGCATAGGAACACCATTACCAAAAACATAGTCAACTTCTTAAGTATTATTCATACCCAAGATAGATTTATCACACCTCCAAATTCCACATAGAGCATCCTCATGGAGTCTACAACACTCCCCAATATCCAAGTTACCATTAGACATCAAAATAACATCAATACAAGCTTTAATATCCTTCTTGGGTCTCTTGTATAATAAGCATGAACACACAATCAACTTATAAGCTTAATATCTTTGACTATACTCACTTCTAGATCTTCAAATCTATATAGCTAGATGATCCTTGGATTCCTCTACCACTTTTCTTTTTACAACACAAAAAATTAAACTTCTATCAAAAGATATGGATGAAATATAGAGCTCTATATTTCTTGTGTTAAATTCAAATATTTAAATAGTAACGGTCACAATTAACCTTTGAACACAATACTCAAATCTCATAGAATCTCAACTCAAATTGAATACACACCATCAATATTGTTCAAACTTTAATGCATAGAATTATGAAGATAAACTTTAAACCTCTATCACTTTGACCTCATCTAATTCAATCTCAATATGTTGAATCAATGCACTCTGTTGACCTCTATGGACCAGTCATGTCATTAACAATCAACACTCATTGTTTAATTAACTATACAAACACCCATTCACTATTGCATCCTTATCTTGTACCTTTGTTTAATTTTTAAGTAACATGAACCTATCCTCATCTCACTACCTAATGACTTATTTGAGCCATGCACACTATTGATATTGCTTGAGATTTAACAGTATCAAAAATGAATAAGTATGGGGACTCTGTCAATATGCCTGAGTAGCCATTTTTTATCCTTAATAACTTATTTTGTGTTTTGATGCAAGATCACAAATTTGGACTAGATGATCTCTTCACATAGTATAATCCAACCATGTGACATAATATTCTAGAAATCCTTACATGTGTAAGATATAACACATTAAAGTGCCTTCTCAAAATATTATATCATAGAGATAATCATGTCAAAACCTGCTTGAGAAGCCAACTTTGAACAAGCATAAATTTTGGCATGCACATAACTTTTGGCGTGCTTCATCAGATGATCTCAAATTTAACGTAAATCATCTATGGTCAGAACTAAACAAACACATATAATCAATTTCTATTGACACATTCAAACATAAAGGATATAACACCATCAAAATTCTCACTCAACTCTTTCGACCAAACTATAAAATTGGCTATGTGAAAACACAATCAAACTGCCTAGGATCCCAACTTTGCATATACATATCTTTTGATGTGCTATATCACATGATCTATAAATTAGAAAAAATAAACTAGGTCTAAAACTTAATAAACCCATATGATCACCTTCTCCTGAAATGTTCACACATGCAAGATATTCCATCATCAAACTACTTACTCAACTCTTTTTGGCCATAATACAAATTTGGCTAAGTATGGGAAAACAATGAATTTTGAGCGAGAAGCCAAATTTTCACCCTCATATCTTTGACTTAACTTCAAATCATGACTTGAGATCTGTGCATAACAACTAGGGACTAATTTTATCACAACCATATGACCATATCTCCTTGACTCAATCTCACGTGGTAATGGTGACATCATCAAACTGCCTACTCAATTTTTTTGCTACTAGACCCAAAGTGTCTAGATGAGAACAATGAACTACCAGATGAATTTTAATCATGCACATAAGTTCTCAAAGAATAGATAACATCTTATGGACCTCTTTCACATGATCCAATCACCATACTCAACCTTGAACTCTTTTGATTAGTCAAACTTTTAAGATCAACTAAGCCACCTTCAAACATATAAAAATAAGCACATTGCACACTTTGTCATTATCACATAGACTATCAAGGCACTTCATCCACTCACTAGGGAACCTCCATGACACCACTATGACATCATCATGATAACTCTCTAATAATCTCCCCCTTTGTCATTGATGTCAACATAGATTAATATAATAATATATAACTCACCTTCTCTCTCTTTAAAGCACTTCCACATCAGGAAATTTTTCCCAACAAGAACATTTTCCCCCTTTGACACAATGCCAAAGTGAGCACCAACTGATCCAAAGGGCCTAAAAAGACTATCAAAATAGGAAAAGGACCATATTATAAATATGATACAAACTCCCCCTTACCTTGAGCCTACTTTATCTTTCCTTGGCAACATCTTCTTGCTCCATGCCAACACTCACTTTAATCAGTCACTGTAACTAATGAAGAAAGAACACACAAAGCCAGAGAAATCTAATTCAAATCACAAATAAAAATTTGAGAGGGACTCCCCTTAATATATATGATCAATTTCACCTTTTGATTCATTGTACTCAGCATTTTAGCCTTTTAGGAATTGTTCAAGTACCTTGCTTAATGGGTCTAAAGGCCAAAGTACCAGTTTTTGGGTTGTAAGGTGACTGAGGATGAATCCATGAGAGGTTATTATTGTATATAGGATGATACCACAAAAAAGGATGCCTAAATATGATTTTTATCACTAATGTTTGATGTGTAGATGAATTTGGGAAGCTTAGTGATTTCTAATCTTAGTTTAGAATGTTTGGTAGAAACCAATTTGAAGCCCAGTTGGAAGCTAGTTGTGGCTAGAATAGGGTGTCTATAGTTTTCTCATATTTGGGAAGGCATTGCAAGATATAGGCATAGTAATGTATTATCAAATAATTAAAAACCCATTAAGAAGGAAAAGAAGATAATGACTGAAGAAGAATCTCCAAATAATATTTGGGAAGCCTATGATAATGCCCCCTCAAGGGAGTGTCCAACACAAATGATTGATATATGGTCCCTAAAAAATAAGAAAGAAGAATAAATAAATTAACCCATGGGTGAGATTAATCCAATTGAGATAATTCTTACATGTATTTGATTTAAAAGTACTAATTTTATCAAAGGTGGTTATAATTAGTAATAGAGGTTGAGACATTGATTTTCTAAAAAGTTATTATAATCAATGGCACAAGCATGTGCCCCAATAGGGTAGATGAGTCAAAATAACAATTTACCCATAGGTGGTTATAATCATTAAGATGACTTGGATTGAATAATAATTGTTGGTTATGTCCCAACAGGGTAGATTGACAGGCATAATTCAAGGATATATCCTATCATATAGATTAAAGATGAGCATCATAAATGTATATGTGATGGTTTAATGATTGAAAAAGCCACAAATAACTAGGCACTCAAGGATGCATAAAGTATTAGAGGTACAATCACTGAGAGGGGGTGAATCAGTGAGCCTAGATAATCTAAGCTTCAATTCTAATTTCTTCAAAATCTTAATCATTTAATGTAAACATTCATGAGGAATACATAATTCATATCAATTAACAAGAAATAAAATTCAAGATCAAGCACATAGCACATGTCATACGTAAGAAACACTCTTGGGTAATAAAACCCACTAAAACCTAAAATTTAACTACTATCCTATAATAACAAGATCTAATTTAGACCATCTATAAATGATCAAGGAAGTAAAATCCCTATTTAGTGAGACTCCAATACCACAAGGTGATACCACACCTATGTAGCTGAGTTGAAACAACAACCAGACATTTTAGCAAGTTTTACCTTGCAAGGAGGTTGTAACCACCTTAGATGTTGATCTTGCACAACAACACCTATAAACACATCCACCTTTGTACTAATGTATTCAACACATAATTATGGAAATCTAATTAATAATCTCTCAATGTATCCAAAGCCACATTTTCTATCACACAACACTCGTTATTGGCCAAAGCACATTACATACTTGAACTAATACACAAAGATCAATTAGGACACATTATATATCCCAACTAAACCCACTCTTCAACTTTGCATACTCAATGTATCTTTCATAGAAAAAAATATATCATAGTCTTTAATAAAATGACCAGATGGTCATACACATAGTCCACACACTGACCAGTCTCTCAAAATAGCCACCAAGCTCACATAGTCTTCACCTTGTATTTTGTCACACTAAAACAACAAGATCATTATTCTACCAAAAAAATTATGACCAATAGGTCATAAAAATAGTCCTTAAACTAATCTTCTCATCAACTCATCCACAAGGCACTCTACCCCTCCTTTGCTCCATAATTCACACACACAAGCCTCTCACATACAACTTTTTTAGCATACTCACCCATTCTACCTCTTTTAGGCTTATTAGGTCTAATGACCTATGTGATCATCTTCATCACCTTGCTCAGACTAGCATGTCTGATCCTCTTTACTCTCTTTTAGTCCTTACTGAATTGTACCTCCTCTTTCAAAGGTTCTTCCCTTTACTTGGATCCACATTCACACTCACTCATCCAAGTCTTACAAGTCTAGAAATCACCACTTTTAATTTCACTATTTATAGAGGAATCATGATAACTACCATCTTGGTCAATATTTAGGCATTTATTAACACTTAAGTCATCTTTCACATGAATACATAGCTCAATACAATCTTAATAGGTTGGTCATAACATCTATGGGTCACCCTTAAGGAACTACACCTTTTAATAAGGCCCTTATGGCCCTTATAGGTCTCATGTGAACCCATTCACTCCTTTATCTCTCCCTCAAGTAAAAAAAAAACATGGGACCTCTTTAAAATACATGGATCCACTCCTTATGTCCCCTTTGACATCCTCAAATGATCATAGTCAACTTAACTCACCTACACATATGCTCAAACAACTCAAACACAAACATTATGCACAAGAACACCATTACCAAAACCATAGTCAACTTATTAAGAATTATTCATACCCAAAGATAGATTTATCACACCTCCAAAATCCACATAAAGCATCCTCATGGAATCTATATCACTCCCCAATAACTAAGTTTCCATGAGACATCAAAACAATATCAATACAAGATCAAATATCCTTCTTGGGTCTCTTGTATAATAAGCATGAACACACATTCAACTTCTAGGCTTAATATCTTTGACTATACTCACTTCCAGATCTTCAAATCTATATAGCTAGATGATCCTTGTATTCCTCTACCACTTTTCTTTTTACAGCATAAATAATTCAACTTCTATCAAAAGATATGGATGAAATATAGAGATCTAGTTTTTCTTGTGTTAAATTCAAATATTTAAATATCAATGGTCACAATTAACCTTAAAAAAAAATGCTTGAATCTCATGGAAGATCAACTCAAATTGAATATGCACCATCAATATTTTTCAAAATTTAATGCATAGAATACCAAAGCCAAAATTTAAACCTCTATCACTTTGACCTCATCTTGTTCAATCTCAAAATGTTAACTCAATGCACTCTATTGACCTCTGTGTATTTTTTAGGTCATTAACAATCAACACTCATTATTTGATTAACTATACAAACACCTACTTGTTCCTGCATCCTTATCATGTACCTTTTCTTAATTTTTAAACAACATGCACCTATCCTCATCTCACTACCTTATGACTTATTTGATCCATGAAAACTATTGATCTTACTTGAGTTTTAACACTATCAAAAATTAATAAGTATGGGGACCCTATCAATATTCTTGAGTATCTATTTTTTATCCTTAATAACTTCTTTTGCTCTTCGATGTAGGATGACAAATTTGGACCAGATGATATCTTCACATAGTAGAATCTAACCATGTGACATATTATTCTTTAAATCCTTACAATGATATAAGATGAATCTCCAAAAAAATTTTGGGAAGCATATGATGATGCCCCCTTGAGGGAGTGGCTAACGCAGATGATTGATAGATGATCCCTCAAAAAGAAGCAAGAAGAAGAAATAAATTAACCTATGGGTGAGATTAATACAATTGAGATAATACTTATATGAATTTGATTTAAAAGTACTAATTTTATCAAATGTGGTTATAATTAGTAACAGAGGTTGAGACATTGATTTTCTAAAAGGTGAATATAATCAGTGGCATAAGCATGTGCCCCAATAGGTTAGATGAGTCGAAATAATGATTTACCCATAGGTGGTTACAATAATTAAGATGACTTGGATTGAATAATAATATTTGGTTGTGTCCTAGTAGGTTAGATTGAAAAGAATAACTCAAGGATATATCCTATCATATAGATTAAAGATGAGCAGTTCAAATGTAGATGTGATGGTTTAATGACTGAAGAAACCACAAATAACCAGCCACTCAAGGATGCAATGTGTTAGAGGTACAATCACTAAGAGGGCAGTGAATTAGTGAGGCTAGATAATCTAAACTTCAATTCTAATTTCTTCAAACTCTTAATCATTTAATGCACACATTCAAGAGGAATACAACATTCATAGTAATGGACAAGAAAGACAATGCAAGATCAAGCACATAACACATGTCATATGTAGGAAACACTCTTGGGGAATAAAACCCACTAGAACCTAAAATTCAAATATTATCCTATAATAACAAGATCCAATTTAGACCATATATAAATTATTAATGAAGTAAAATCCCTATTTATTGAGACTTTAATACCATAAGGTGATACCACACCTATCTAGCTAAGTTGAAATAACAAACAAAATTTTTAGTAGGTTTTACCTTGCAAGGATGTTGTAACCACCTTAGATGTTGAGCTTGTATAACAAAACCTATAAACACATCTAACTTTATACAAATGTATTCAACATCTAATGATGGAACTCTAATTAATAATCTCTCAATGTATCTAAATCCACCTTTTGGATCACACAACTCTCGCTATTGGCCAAAGCACATTACATACTTGAACTAATACATAAAGATCAATTAGGACACATTATATATCCCAACTAACCCCAATATTCAACTTTGTATACTCAATGTATCCTTCATAGAAAAAAATATATCACAATATTTAATAACATGACCAGATGGGCATACACATAGTCCACGCACTGATTAGTCTCTCAAACTAGCCACCAAGCTCACATAGTCTTCACCTTTCCTTTTCTCACACTAAAAAAACAAGAGCATTATTATACCAACAAAATTATGACCAATACATCATACAAATAGTCCTCAAACTAATCTTCTCATCAACTCATCCATAGGGCACTCTACCCCTCATTTGCTCCATAATTCACACACACAAGCCTCTCTCATACAACTTTTTGAGCATACTCACCCATTCTACCTCTTTTAGGCTTATTAGGTCCAATGACCTATGTGATCATCTTCATCACCTTGCTCAAACTAGCATGTCTAATCCTCTTAACTCTCTTCTTGTCCTTACTAACCTATACCTCCTCTTTCAAAGGTTCTTCCCTTTACTTGGTTCCACATTCACACTCACTCATCCAAGTCTTACAAGTCTAGAAATCACCACTTTTGATTTCACTATTTATATAGAAATCATGATAACCACCATCTTGGTCAACATTTAGGCATGCCTTAACACTTAAGTAGTCTTTCACATGAATACATGGCTCAATAAAATATTCATAGGTTGGTCATAACATATATGGGTCACCCTTAAGGAACTACACCTTCTAATAAGGCCCTTGTGGCCCTTATGGGTCTCATGTGAACCCATTTACTCCTTTATCACTCCCTTGATCAAAATAAAAACATGGAACCACTTTAAAATACATGGTTCCACACTTTATGTCCCATTTGACATATTCAAATGATCATAGTCAACTTAGCTCACCTATGCATATGCTAAAATAACTAAAACATAGACCTTATACATAGGAACACCATTACCAAAAACATATTCAAATTCTTAAGCATTGTTCATACCCAAGATAGATTTATCACACCTCCAAAATCCACACAGAGCATCCTCATGGAGTCTACAACACTCCACAATAGCCAAGTTACCATGAGATAGTAAAACAACATCAATACAAGATTGAATATCCTGTTTGGGTCTCTTGTAGAACAAGCATGAACACACATTCAAATTCTAATCTTAATATATTTGAATGTACTCACTTCTAGATCTTCGAATCTATATAGCTAGATGATCCTTGTATTCCTCTACCACTTTTCTTTTTACAACACAAAAAATTCAACTTCTATCAAAAGATATGGATGAAATATAGATCTCTAGTTTTTCTATGTTAAATTTAAATATTTAAATAGAAATGGTCACAATTAAACTTCGACCACAATACTCAAATCTCATAGACTCTCAACTCAAATTTAATATGCACCATCAATCTTGTTCAAACTTTAATACATAGATTGCCAAAGCCAAACTTTAAACCTTTGTCACTTTGACCTCATCTCATTCAATCTCAAATGTTAAATCAATGTACTCTATTGACCTCTATGGATTAGTAAGGTCATTAACAATCAACACTCATTGTTTGATTAACTACACAAACACTCGCTCACTACTGCATCCTTAGCTTGTACCTTTGCTTAATTTTTAAACAACATGTACCTATCCTCATCTCACTACCTCATGACTTATTTGAGCCATTCACACTATTGATCTTGCTCAAGATTTAACACTTTAAAAATTAATAAGTATGGGGACCCTATCAATATGCTTGAGTAGCCATTTTTGATCTTTAATAACTTCTTTTTCTCTTCGATGCAAGATCAAAAATTTGGACCAGATGATCTCCTCACATAGTAGAATATAACCATGTGACATATTATTCATAAAATCCTTATACATGTAAGATATAACACATTAAGTTCCTTCTCAAAATATTCTATCACAGAGCCAACCATGGCAAAACCTTCTTGAGAAGTCAACTTTGAACAAGCATAACTTTTGACATGCTTCAGCGGATGATCTCAAATTTAGCACAAATAATTTATGCTCAAACTAAACAAACCAATATAATTAGTTTCTACTGACACATTCATATGTAAAATATATAACTCCATCAAAATTTTCACTTGACTCTTTCTACCACACTACAAAGTTGGCTATGGGAAAACATAGTCAAACTGCCTAGGATCCCAACTTTGCATATACATATCTTTTGATACACTATATCACATGATCTATAAATTAGAAAAAATAAACTAGGTTTAAAATATAATAAAACCATATGATCAACTTCTCCTAAAATGTTCACATGTACAAGATATTCCATCATCAAACTACTTACTCAGCTCTTTTTGGCCATATTGCAATTTAGCATATGAGAAAATAATGAATTTTGACCGAGAAGATAACTTTTCACCCTCATATCTTTGACTTAAATTCAAATAATGACTTGAGATCTGGTGCATAACAACTAGGGAATAATTTTATCACAACCATATGACCATCTCTCCTTGACTCAATACCACGTGATAATGGTGACATCATCAAACTACCTACTCAAATTTTATGCTACTAGACCCAAAGTATCTAGATGAAAACAATGAACTACCAGATGAATTTAACTCATGAATATAAGTTCTCAAAGAATATATAACATCTTATGGACCTATTTAACATGATCCAATCACCATAATCAACCTTGAACACTTTTGATCAGTCAAACTCTAAAGATCAACTAAGCCACCTTCAAACATTTAAGAACAAGCACTTTACACACTTTATCATTATCACATAGACTATCAAGGCACTTCATCCAATCACTATGGAACCTCCATGATACCACTATGACATCATCATTACAACTCTCCAATAATCTCCCCCTTTGTCATTGATGTCAACACCCATTAATATAGAAATATATAGCTCACCTTCTCTCTCTTCAAAGTACTCCCACATCAAGAAATTTCTTCCCAATGAGAACTTTATCCCCATTTGACACAATGATAAAGCAAGAAAAAACTAATGTTGAGGGCCTAAAAATAATATCAAAATAGGAAAAGGACCATCTTATAAATATGATACAAACTCCCCCTTACCTTGAGCCTACTTTAGCTTTCCTTGACAACATCTTCTTGTTCCATGCCATCACTCTCTTCCATCAATCATTGTAACTAATGAAGAAAGGACACAAAAAACCATAAAAATATAAGGTAAATCACTAAGAAACATTTGAGAGGGACTTCCCCTTATATCTCTAATAAATTTGACCTTTTGATCATCTTCAGATCTCCACACACCTTGAATAACAACCATGTGGGCTCACTAGCCTTCTTTCTCAAGACATTTCCATGACCACCAACTCTACATCTAAATTATAAAATATAGGATAAATGAAATGAAACAACTTTAGAACATACCTTTAGATACTCATACCTTTCTCTTTTGGAGAAACTAAGTAAAAATCACTCTTCTTCAAACTAGGCCTATTTACCCTCCTTGTAACCCTACCTAAAACTTGCATAGACCACAATTTTTATTAGACACATCTTCAAGACCTAATAATCCATAACTGGACCACTCTCATATGACCCCTCAATCACACCAATTTTCATCACCAAAATCATCCTCTTCAATATACTTCCTTCACAAACCTACTAGCCAATTAACCCTCCATAATGACAAAAACTTGAATAATTTGATAACCACAAACCTTAAAATCTCTATGAATCTTTATTTGACCACCCATTTGTCCCATTAAACATATTGAGATCCTTAAACCTCAAATCATAAGGTAAACCACCTTTCTAGTATAGCCCAAAACCCTAGAATCTCAAAAAAAGTAGGGTCAATAAACCTCCTTTTGGTCAATGCATAACTCTAAAACTACTTGAACATACGAAGAAACCTATCACACACTTTTATACCAAAAACTTATTCTCCATACCTTTGAGAACATAGACTTCCTATAACCCCTTTTAGGCTTGCTTGCCCTTATACAAAAACTGAGAAAACTGAGAGCACTTAAAAATCTTCAATTTGCCTTCAACATACCTTTAGACCAAAAAATCACCTGGAGCACATAAAAAATAAATGTACAAACCTTTCTAAGCACCAAACTCTTTTTGACATTCCATCAATCTCATTAAGCCACCTGGAACCATCCAATATGATCTTGTACTACAACTCCTTCACAAACCTCTAGAATAGGCTCATGAACTCATTGCTCCCCCTTAATAAAAGACCATCTATAGTTAGCATTATCATCTTGAGCACACAAAATTTCATCTCCACACCTTCTTTCTTAGATTCAACTACTCAGTCCTCTATTCCTAAGACTTGACCAATTACAAAGCTCCCCCTAACTTCATGCTTCATCAGGAACATGATATCTTTAACAAGACTTCAAATAATTCATGCCAAAACATCCAAACCATGATAAAAAATTAAAATCCTTATCAATATAATACCATTGATATTATTCAAAAACTTATTTTCTCCAACAAATAGATATATAAAAAGAATTCACAAACATACCTTCTTTTTCATACCTTCTTACCAAATAATATCTAACATCCACCAAGCTTCCTCTAACTGAAAAGCATCTTCTTGAAGCCTAGATAGAGATACCCCTTTGACATAGAGACACTAAAAGTACCAAAACCTAGGAGAATCCCATATCTCCATATCTTTCTCTGACTTGTTGTCTTGTTTGACTTTAACTGAGTCCTTAACTTTATTATTTTCTTTAGATTTATCAATAGAAACTCTCGACTCTCCTTTATTTTTGATCTATTTTCCACATTAGTAAATAATCCATCAAGACTCTTAGACTCAATAGGGTTAGTCATCTTAATCTTTGCTGGCTTAGGTCTCTAATCCATAATTTTACCCTTGTCTTCTGCAACCATCTTACCTACTTGACCCTTGAGCTTATCTTGATTTATAACATAGCCTTCTAGAACAACTTTATTATCAGCCTTTGTACTAGTGTGATTAGAATTGATAATATTTGGTTTTTATACATAATTTTGTCCTTAAACCTTCTAATATCTCTATATCCTTTGACATACCTTGAATATCTCTTAACACCATTTCGATAGAATCTAGCAATATGTCTACTCTTATGGCAATAGAAATAAATAACATCATTCAACATACCTCTTGACTGATCTAAGTTATGATTTATCTAAGACCAATTGATTCTTCTTCCAAGGTTCTATGAGGGCACATTCTTGACTATCTTCCTTTTATAGTCCTTAGCTCTATAACCATACTTATTACATGTATAACAAAGACCATGGCATTTGGTTGTCTAATAGAACTTATTTTATTGCTCTTGACTTAATTTGACTTCTTTTGATCTTCTTCAAGCTTTCTTATCTTAACAATAAATTTCTCGTGCTTATCTTTTAATGAATATAGCTTAGTTTCTAATTGAATGCACTCATCTTCTTTAGTTCTTTAACTCTTATACTTGAAATAGCAACCATCAACTGACCTCTGAGAATTTGGATAGTCTTTTTATCACTCTTAGATTTTTTAACCATGTATCTTTTATTCTACATGCCTAATCTAAAAAACTTCCCTTAAGAGCACTGGCTTGTGCTTCAAGACCTTTGATCATATTTCCCATATTCTAATTCTTATTCTTTTGCTTCTTCAATTCATCAAGTGCAACCATGAGCTTAGATTTTAGATCAAATTATTTTCCATTATCATGATAAAATTCTTCATTACATAAGATGTCCTTTTCTTTTGAATAACTACCCTCTTTTGAACTCAACCTTGTCTTAGAATCTTATAGATGCACTTTGAGATCATTGATAAAATTCTCATCTTCTTTGGAATCTTTTTTAAAAGTACATATATGTTCTTCAAGTTCCTTGATCACAAGCTTTCACTATTGATTTTATTTCTTCAACTACTTATCCATCTTTGTACCTACTTAGGATGACCTTCAAGCTGTTAGGATTCCTCCAAAGGACCCACTTTGATACCAATTATTAGAGGTAAAATCACTAGGGGGTGAATCAATAACCCCAGATAATATCAACTTTAATTCCAATTTATTCAAACTCTTAATCATTCAATTCATACATTCATGAGGCATAAATAATTCATAGCAATGAACAAGAAAGACACTACAAGAACAAGCATATAACGCATGTCATACGTGGGAAACCCTCTTGAGAAATAAAACCCACTAGAACCTATAATTGGACTATTATCTTATAACAATAAGATTTTATTTAGACCATCTAAAAATGATCAAGGAACCAAAATATCTATTTAGTGAGACTCCAATCCCACAATGGATAACACACCTATCTAGCTAAGCTATAATAACAACCAGACTTTTTAGAAAGTTTTACCTTGCAAGGAGGTTGCAACCACCTTAGATGTTGAGCTACCACAACAACACCTATGAACACATCCACCTTTATACTAATGTCTTCAACACTTGATGATGTAATTCTTATTAATAATCTCTTAATGTAACCAAATCCACATTTTGGATCACACAACACTCCCTATTGGCCAAAGCACATTACATACTTGAACCAATACACAAAGATCAATTAGGAAACATTACATATCCCAACTAACCCCACTCTTTAACTCTACATACTCAATGCATCCTTCATAGTGACAAATATATCATAGTATTTAACAACATGACCAGATGGTCATACACACACTCCACATACTGACCAATCTCTCAAACCAACAACCAAGCTCACATAGTCTTCACTTTTCTTTTACTCACACTCAAATAACAAGAGCATTATTCTTCCAGTATAATTATGACCAATAAGTCATACAAATAGTCCTCAAATTTATCTACTCATCAACTCATCCATAGGGCACTCTACCTCTCCTTAGTTCCATAATTCACACACACAAGCCTCTCTCATATAGCCTCTTAAGCATACTCAGCCATTCTACATTTATTAGGATTATTAGGTCCAATGACCTATGTGATCATCTTTAGTACCTTATTCAGAATAGCATGTATAATACTCTTTAATCTCTATTATTCCTTAGTAACATATACCTTCCCTTTCAAAGGTTCTTCCATTTACTTGGATCTACACTCGTACTCACTCATCCAAGTCTTACAAGTCTAGAAATCAACACTTTTGCTTTGACTATTTATAGTGAAATCATGATAACCACCATCTTGGTCAACATTTAGGCATGACTTATCCCTTTAGGCATATTTCACATGAATACATGACTCAATACAATCTTCATATGTTATCCATAACATCTATGGGTCACCCTTAAGGAACTACACCTTTTAATAAGGCTTTTATAGACCTTATAGGTCTCGTGTGAACCCATTCACTCCTTTAGAACTCCCTTAAGAAAAATAAGAAAACAATACCACTTTCAAATACATGGATCCACTCCTTATGTCCCCTTTAACATCTTCAAATGATCATAGTCAACTTAGCTCACATCTATGTATGCTCAAACAACTTAGACACAGACCTTATGTATAAGAACACCATTACCAAAAACACAATCAACTTCTTAATCATTGGCCATACCCAGGATAGATTGATCATACCTCCAAAATCTACATAGATCATACTTATAGAGTCTATAGCACTCCCCAATATCCAAGTCACCATGAGACATCAAAACAACATCAATATAATCTTGAATATCCTTCTTGGGTCTCTTGTAGAATAAGTATGAACACACACTCAACTTTTAGGTTCAATATCTTTTATTTTACTCACTTAAAAATATTTAAATCTATATATTTAAATGTGCCTTGGAGTCCTCTACCACTTTTCTTTTTATAGCACTAGAAAATTCAACTTCTATCAAAAGATATGGATAAAATATAGAGATCTAGTTTTTTGTATTAAATTAAAATATTTGAATAGCAACAGTCACAGTTAACCTTTGAACATAACAATCAAATATTGTGGACTCTTAGATCAGATCAAATATTCACCATTGATCTTATCCAAGATTTAAAAACATGGACCACCAAAGCCAAACATTAAACCTCTATCACTTTGACCTCATCTCGTGCAATCTCAAAATGTTGACTCAACATGCTCCATCAACCTCTGTGGATCAGTCAGGTCATTAAAAATCAATGCTCACCATTCGATCAACTTTATGAATTCCCGCTCACCATTAGATCCTTATCCTATACCTTTACTCAGTTGTTAAACAATGTGTACCTATCCTCATCTTGTTGCCTCCTAACTTCTTGGAGCCACATGCACCGTTTATCTTTCTCGAGCTTTAACACTTTAAAAAATGACTATTGGGACCCTATCAATATGCTTGAGTAGCCATTTTTTATCCTTAATAACTTCTTTTGTGATTTGATGTAGGATCTCAAATTCGGACCAAATGATCTCCTCACAAAGGAGAATTTAACCATATGACATATTATTCCTAAAACCCTCACACATGTAATATATAACACCATTAAAGTTGCTTCTCAAAATCTTCTATCATAGAGCCAACCATGTCAAAACCTACTTGAGAAGCCAACTTTGAACAAGCATAACTTCTACCGCACTTTAGTGGATGATCTCAAATTTAGCATAAATCATCTATGCTAAAAAATGAAAAAACCCATATGATCATTTTATATTAACACCTTCACACGTGCAAGTTATAAAACCATAAAAATTATCACTCAACTCTTTTTTCCACACTGCAAAATTGGCTAAGTATGGGAAAACATAGTCAAACTACCTAAGAGACCAACTTTGCATATGCATATCTTTTGATGCGCTATATCACATAATCTATAAATTAGCAAAAATAAAATAGTTCCAAACTTGAATAAACCCATATGATCACCTTCTCTTGAAATGTTCACATGTTGGATATATTCCATCATCAAACTTCTTACTCAGCTCTTTTTGGCCATATTGCAAATTTGGCTATGTATGGGAAAATAATGAATTATGACTGAGAAGCTAAATTTGCACCCTCATATATTTGAATGTGATTTTATACATGAATTAATATATTAATCATAACAATTAAAGACTAATTTGATCACAAACATATGACCATCTCCTCTTGACTCAATCCCACATAGAAATGGTGACATCATCAAACTGCCTACTCAAATTTTCTACTACTAGACCCAAAGTGTCTTGATGAGAATAATGAACTACCAAGTCAATTACACTCATACACATAAGATATCAAAGCATAGATAACATCTTAGGGACCTATTTCACATGATTTAATCACCATACTCAACTTTGAACATTTTTTATTAGTCAAATTCTAAATATCAACTAATCCACCTTCAAGCATATAAGAATAAGCACATTACACACTTTGTCATTGTCATATAGACTATCAAGTCACTTCATCCACTCACTAAATAACCTCCATGACACTAATATGACATCATAATTACAACTCTCCAACACAAAGTAATGAAAGAGATTATTGGAAGAATAATGGTGTCTAAGCTGGCATGAGATATGTCATGTATCCAAGCACTACCTACATAGTCGAAATAGACCTCAGACCAATGTATTTCACCTATAAGTGGGAAAAAATGGAATGAGGAATATAATATAAGAATAATAATTGATTAATTTTAATGATTAGTTGTATCTATGAATGTGGATATGATCATCCTTATTAACATAGATACAACTAGAATGGCCAATGGTTGATTTGATTAAGTAGGGTGGGAGGATTTGCCAAGGTATACTAAGAGAATTTTATATGGAACCATTACTTGTAAGATCCACTAAACTAATTTTATTTTAGCATGTGATGGTATATACCATGATATAAAACATCATGATACTTAGTCATAATATTTTAAGGACTGACACTTGATCCAATAAATAGTTGAAAATGATGTACCGATGATAAAAACCATGATTATAATGTTAACATATAAATATGGATAGACTCAAGAATAATGCACAAGGAATCACTAAATGAATGCATATAGACTGAATCAAGGCACAACAATGAAAGCAAAAAAATAAGTAAACAAACAAACAACTAAGCAAATAAACATACATAAAGCTTGAAAGTAAAATCAATAGAAAGCATCATGTCATCAGCCATGTCAATATATATGCATGAAGGATTAATGGAATGATAACTATGAGGTGCCCAAAAGAAAAGTTTTATGCAAGGGAATGATGTACAGGGATAAGATATCTTGGTATATCTGCATGCTCCATTATTTCCCCAATAAGGTGAAACTTTGATGATGCCCCTAAACAAAGATACCTAAAAAGGGAAGGTCACACCCCTAATGACAATGGAATAAATTAGAATCAATAATGTATTTCACCCCAGTAGGGTAGATTGAGGATGGTTGAATAGGTTAAGACAAGACAAATGTTTTTGGATTTTGGGGCTTTATATCCCTAGGAGATTTTAGATTTCCTAATTTTTAGGATTTTAAAATTTTCTAAATGTTTTTGTAATTTTGAGGTATCTTAACTCATTAGATATTTACAAGATACCACTCATAAAATGGTGATAGCATTGGCTTAGGTTTCTTACAAAATGATGAGAGTGTTTACTAAAATTGCTTATAAAATGTCGAGAGCATTAGAAAAGAGTGACCAAGATGAACTCAATGTAAATTTAACATTTCCTATATAGTCCTAATAGGACATCAATTCACTGTAGTTCAAAGGTATGGAAAGGTATGAAAAGATGGTAAAGTGAAGTAAAAGTCAAGACAAGTCACATGGAAAGGTAAGGAAAATGTTTCTTATTATTGCTATAGATGTGGAGATGCAACCAAAATAGTCAATCATTTAAGTCACTAATCCACACCCCTTCTGAATAGCTACTTTATCAAGAACCTACTAATAATTTGGACTCTAATAATTTTTTTGTGATCATCATTGGTCATTGATTATATTTCTTCCAAACTTTGAGACGAGATGTTTTCATATCCTCTATAAAATAAAGTGTAGCCAGAGATGGTAAATATGGATAAATTTTGGCTAATAGGTCTGATTTGGCAATGTAATATAGGTTTAGAATGAATAAATGGATTATAATGGTATGTATAATAGTTGGGTGATAAATGATTATTGGGATTTTTAGGTACACATAATGTTGTTGATTCAAGATTCAACATAATTTTGGTTGTGGCAGAGCTAAAGGCTTTTGAATATGCTCTTGATAGGACCACCAATTTTTTCTATTATTTGGGATTCATAGTAGTTATCATCTAATTATGTTATAGAATGGAAGATATAATGATGTTATCATTGACCAATTTTTACCCCTAGGTCAAAATAGTCAACACCTATGGTTTGAAACATGCTTGTTAGCCTTGTTAATGAGTCATAAACCCTTTTTTAGCATAGTTTAAGGTTTTTGACAATGTTAAGGTTTTCATTATGGCTAATATGAGTTTTTTCAAAGCCTAATTCTTGCTTAATTTTTAAAATTAAATAGTTAATAGGTCATCTAAAGTCAAATCTATCATTAAAAAGTTTTATGTTCACTTCATAGAGACATATAACCATGTATTGGTTTCTTTTGTGTTTGTCATGCATTTCAAAGTCATTTGAGTCACTTTTGGGATTAATATGAGGATTTTTACATAATTTTTCAAATGAAAAACATTTAAAGAAGTTTTCTAATATGAATGATGTAAATATAAATTTAGAGCATGATTTGTATGTTTGAACTAGCCAGTTACCTAAGTTTAGACTCCAAAGAAGTAATTCAAGACACTTGTATGACCTTGAAAGATCACTTTTTAGTTAAAATTGGTTTATAGGTGTCATTAAATTTTTCATAGGTTATATCCACATTTTATATGTAGGTATAAGTCAAAAAAATTCATAAATACTCTCTCTTTCCTCCATCGCTCCCTTTACAAACTCATGAAGGTTGTTTTTAGATGCATGGTACAAGCCATACAAGTGGAATTGGGGGATAATATTTTATCAAAAAAATTGGACATATATGGGCTTCCAATTTATGTCATTTTTCATTATATTGAGCTCATTATCTTTATGAATAATTTCTAAGGAGTTAAGGTGATTTTTTTAGGCTTAAATCCCCACAGGCTGAGTTTTGTGCAACTCCAGTGTAATTGTGATCTCTTTGGCTACATGAAATAAATTTTAATGGGTAATAATAGGTTTATAAATATATTTCACACTTTATTCCACCGATTTGGCATGTGTGGGAAGTCATTTGACAAGGAAATTTATTCTTTTACATAGTTTGCATGTGACTCCCAATCTTTCTTTGTGTTTTAGAGTTATACACATGGAATATTGTATCCAATTTTTAATCAATTATCTTATGATATCCTATCAATCCATTTAAGTCCCTATAATTATCCAAGCATTTCATACTAGGTTCAAAAGGGTCACACCATCATTTACCTTTTGGACTATGTCCTAGAGTTGCCTGCATAACAGGATGAACTTAGTGGGGTCTAAATATGCATTTCTAAAAGATTATGAGAGTTACTAATCCTTGATAAACTTGTTTATTCCAATGATGAATAATATTAGAGTCCTAATAGCTATGTTTTCACTTTTAAAAGTTTAAAATGCAAGGTTGTAGACCTATAAGTCTGTAGACCTGTAGGTCTACAACTTTAAGAGAAACCCAATGGTTTATCATTGTTTAAAGTTGGAGACCTGAACATGAAAGCACTATAATGGATTTAGATTGAAATATTTCATAGATTAGTAAATATACTAGAGCATTTGAGAGCCAAAGAGGATCAGTTTATGATAGAGTCTACAAGCCTATTGATTTTACATAGGACTGTGTATGGAGAGAAAGAAGACAAAGGCTTGTGAAATGATTTTAAAATGCTACATAGAGATTGTAGTGTAATAAGATAGGACAAAAATTACCAATTCAAACATAAAACTTATGGAGTTAGATCAAAGTCAAGAAATTAGACCTATATCCCTAATGTTCACAAATAGGTTTGAGTTCAAGATAAGGAGAAAAAATTATAAGATGCTACAAAATGGGAAATTAAAACTTGTATAAAGTGAGAAATATACCTCAATGATGTTTGGATTTGTAGGTGTCATGGTGGAGCTAAAAAATACAAAATCAAAACCTCATGCATTCAAACCTCAAATCAAAATCTACAACCACCTTTAGAGAAGGTAGAATACATAAAGGATAGTGAGGTATGATAATGGTGATGTGGTTAGAAAGTCAAATGAGTGAAGCACTCATGGCTTATATAAATCATTCTTAAAACTATCATTGGTACCTTAAGGTCAAAGAGAAAACTTAGTTGTGGAGTTTAAGAGATGTATAGGTCTTCTAAGCAATCTAGGTGAGTTTTAATATGAAAGTAGGTTAGAGTTCATGAAAAACATAGGGTTTAACTTAGTGAAGTGATGGGTAAGTTATCAAATCATTTGAGATCAGTCATATCTCTTCAATCACTACCTACATGCCTATTAATAAGAATAGGTTGGTTTCAAGTTTAAAGAATAGAGCTAATACACATTAGGAGATAAGAGTCATGTGAGTCAGTAAACAAGTGAAAGGAATAATTTGAGATCATAAGAAACTCAAAGGAAGCTCAAAGAGATGATCAAAACCTCAAATACCCCTGACCCCTACATGCACTAAGTCAAGTCCTCTTTTAAAACCTACCTTTTAGAGAGAGAAAGGTCTACTTGATTTGAAAATAATTTAAGGTTTGTGAAAGAAATTTAATCATGAAAACAAATTTATTATAACACTAATATCTCATTTATATCTTTAAACTTAGAAAGGAGGAGTGGTATAAATATTTGTTCAAGCCTAACAAGACTAGACCAAACACATAGACTTGTGTGTGAACATTTTGAGATGGAAGGGTCTATAGAGGTAAGAGTCCATTAAATAAATATGAAAGTATAAAGACTCTAAGGAAATATAGGTTCTTCATGACAAAATTTCAATAAGTCTAAAGACCATACAGTGGTAAAGAAGGTCTTGAACATAGTCATGAGGTTTTATTTTAGTTTTGAACTTAAGAACCCTAATCATTAATACTATCACAAACCTTAACAAGTCATTGGTAACTCAAGACAAACTCAGGAAAGCTATCTTAGACTTGTTTACTTCCCAAACCTCATAAAATGTAGCATATCAGCCTGAGAAGCTATCTTTCCTTACTCATTATAGTATGAATATGTTACATGGGACCTTGGGCTCATAGTTAAAGTTAGATACCCTATTATACTAAACATTTGTGGCATTGTTCAGTTGATTGATACCTCAGGCTTTATGAATCATCCTTAAGAGTGCAAGTCACTCACAGGATACCAAAGAGACTAATTCTAAATTTATGAGAGAGAAGATGTTTTAATGCCTCTAAATTGATTATATGAACTTCCAAATGACCTAAATTATGTCCACTAGTATCCTAAGCATCACTCCATGCCACTAGTTGGTACATGTAGGTATAAAACTATACATAATAGGCTAAAGTAGGATGTTTTGATCTACTTAGGGGTTCATACAAGGTGTTAGAGTCCCAAATTTGACATATAATATAATTAGGGGGTAATAAAACTTAAAAACACATTTATTTTATGTTTCACACATGTGGGTATCTTGTAGAGTGAAAATTTAATCTCTAGGTAGGGAGACCTATTTAAGACCTAGTTAGGAGAGAAAAATAGATTAAAATGATGCTTCCACTCACTCTTAATACCTTAAACTTGGCATGGATTTGTAAGGCCATACTGGGTCTTAAAATATGCCTTTATTTTCTCATTACCATCCATACATTTCTATACACAAGGAGGTTTTCATGATTTTAGGGCTATAAAGAATGAAGCCAAAATGGATACTTTGGTGTAGAATGAGTTATTAGGGTTGGTTTGAGACTTCTAAATTGATTGCTACAAGTCTAATATGATTTCAATAAAACATCCATGAATAAATAATGAAGTGAAGAAGATTAATCCAAGTTTTAATAATTATAAGTAAGATTGGCCTGGTAAGGTGAAAGGGTTTCAAGACACCTAAGCACATGAATGATGATTACTACTGAGATGTCAGTTGAGAGAGATTATAAAACCAATGAGAGGTGTTAAATAATAGGGGCATATATAACTACTAAATTGTGCCATTTTTCCATTCACAAGCCAAGACAAAGGGTAACTTTGGAAAGCAAGGCAATGTGTCAAACAAACATTCTAACTCCAACTCCACTTAGATAAAGGGAACATCTTCAAAGGAACTACGCATGGAATTTATGACCTATTGACATAGTTTCATAACCCTTATCTTGATCTTAACTCATGAGACACTTGTATCTCTCTCTCTCCTACTCCCTTATCTTCTTCTCTCTCACTTTTTCTATATATTTAACCTTGATAAGCTATGTTAGTATCTGTAGAGTAAAAATTTACTCTACATTTCATTCTTTTTTTTAATTGCACGCTACAAAAAAAAATTCCCGCATACTTTGATCTGAGATGGCAAAGTTTTGAAATAGAGTGCAGGCGCTATTTTTCCTTTTGATTCATTTTTGTCTAAGTGTCGAAGTCAAGTAGAAGCTACCAAGTGTCATCATCCGAGGCACTTTTCATAATTTTAGTAAAGAAGTAGAGATTGCCACATACCTCATAGAAACTTAGTGGAGCATGACAAGTGTCAGCATCCACATTTCATATCAGCATCTGCATTCCAAATCTCTTTTCAGTCAAAGGTTTCAAAAGCTAAGTATCAAGATTAGGCAGAAAGCGCCAAGTGGCAATCACAGAAGGTCTCAATTTTGCTTTTCTAAAAGTGACAGAAGATGCCACATATCCCAGCAGAAGAGAGTGGAAGCCACCACGTGTCAAGATCTGAATTATCTTCATTTTTATTCACTGATATGGCAAAGACTGTGGTGGGTCTTAAGTGTTGTTTTTGAAGCAAGCAGAAGCTGCCAGGTGTCGCTATCTATGTAAATATGAAATGAGACCCAATTTTTTCTATGGTATAAATAGAGTAAAGCAAAGAATGCCATGTGTCACATTATATAGGTTTCTAAAAGGATAGCTAAAAGTAGTGGAGACCACCATGTAACCCTAAATAAGTAAAGCAAAGATTGCCATGTGTCCTTTAATGAAGCAACACAGATTGCCACCTGTCCCTGTGCCCCTTTTAAAGTTACTCAGGTAAGAAATATTGTGGTTCTTATTTTTGTTAAATTGTTAAGGTTTTGAGGAAGTGGATTGCGATAGGTGTCAAAGGTGGAATGCTCATAAGCAAAGACACAAAAGGAGTATAAGTTATGTGGAAAATGTCACGTGTCTTCGATAAGTGTTGTAGAAACTGCCAAGTGTCATCCTATGGTGTCTCTTAAAGTAATAAGAAGGTTTTCAAGGAATTGGCTAAGTGTTATCTAGAGTTAAGAGAAGGGAGCGTTCTATAATGTGTTTCAGCCAATGAACTGCTAGAAGATAACGTTTTAGAATCTATAAAATATCTTCTATTAGACACTTCCAATTTGGTTAGATTTCAGTTGGGCCACTAGATTGGGAACAAACAGACAATCCAGAGTGAATCCAAGGCTATAAATAAGGGTGTAGAGATCACCAAATAGAGGGGGAGGATACCAGAGAGAATTTTAGGAGAGAATTATTGTTAAGAGTTTAGACTTTCTAGAGCTGTGACTAAGAATATCATTTAATTTTGTTTTATCTTCTTAAGTTGGAAGGTTTAAGTAACCATGCATGTTTCTATGCCTCTTATGTGACTAGAGAATTAATGAGAAGATTGAATCCTATGCCTTTGTTGATATTTTCTATGTCATTACAAAAGTAGTCTAGGCTGTGTTGTCAAGAGTTTAGACTTTCTAGAGCTGTGATTAGGAATGTCATGTGCATTTGTCTCATTTTCTAGAGTTGAAAAGTTTATATAACTATGCGTGTTTCTATGCCTCTTATGTGACTATAAAATTCAAATAAGAAGATTGAACCCTGTGCCTTTGTTGACATTTTTTGTATCACTGCAAAAGTAGTCTAGGTTATGAGCCTCTATTTCTATTGTTTCCATCTTTTACATTGATCATACACTTGTTTGCTCTTAAATGTAAATGAATCTTACATATAGTCTCATTGTGCTCAAGATTAAGGTTGAATTACATTTAGGTGCATTGCCATAGATTTTCTTTCTTGTATTTGTGTTTCTATTAAAATTCCTATCCCTTTTCCCAGTATACACTTGATATAAAGAATAACCAGCTTCTCAAAAATCTGGAGGTTGTTTCAAGTCGCAAGTCCCACATCTTGAAACTTCCCATTGTTGGTGTTATAATAAGTGCAATTTTAAATCATCAATAGTTTTTGGCACGCCCGATGGGACACCATATTGAAGTTTATTTCAAGACCATATGAACCAGAGAGCTACAAGGAGTTAGAGTTGTGGATCAGTAATAAGATCTAAATATTTTGTCGTCACCGATTACCTCAAAGAATCAAAGTCAAGAAGAAATCACCGTTTGGTATGTATAATTCTATTACTCAGAGCTATGAGTATTTTGCCCCTTCATATATTTTTAATCAAGATCAGGTTACTCATGGAATCACATCAAGCAACAAGGATGCATATGGTTATAAGTTCTGCCTTTCACAAGTCTGATATGACCAGCCTTATCCCTGTCATGAGCTATATCAATCTTATTCCTAGTCTTCCCAATATGTTACATCCCATGCTCAACCTAATCTCAATTACACCTTCAAACAAGCATTATTGGGATATAAAAAATATGTATTAGAACTTGATAATAGAAGGGGATGCAGCCAAGAAATTCCTAATCATGTCATCCATCAAGTAAGAAATGTAGGGGATATGATTAAAAGTGAATGGGATCCATTTGAAAGAGCAAATTGGCAAAGGCTTACATATGAGATGTTGGATGTGAGTGGCTTAATTGCATCTTTGGAAGAGAATTTGAGTATTCATGAGAGTCAGCCTTACCAAGACTATAAACTTGCATACCCACTGCCCCAATTTTCATATCAGACATACTTAACCCTTGCTTAGGAGCCAAGTTGACCCTATCATGGTTCTTTCCCCAATCATGTTAAGGAAATTTCTAAAATAGTAAATTTGGCATTTAAGGCCAATCTTGATAAATAGATTGAATTGGTAAATCTTCAAAAACAATAATCTATGTTGGTAGCAAGGGAATTGGAATCCAAACCCTCACTTCCCTTTCACCTTGAAACCCCATCTTCCCAACAGAAAATTCCTAGACCTAAGGCCATGAGTTGGGAACAAACAATGGAATCATGGGGCAGAAAGAAGGAGAAAAACATTGTCCAAGAGTGTGAGATACAAAATGAGGCTAGTCCCTTTCAAGTCTCTCCCACCCTTCCTCAAGAATCTTCTTATTTGTTATGGTAACCTTCATGCACTCCCCATTTATCTGATGATTCCTATGAGCTTCATGAAATACTCTTTTAAGAAAATCTAGCTAAGCAAATTGAGGAATTAGAGGAAAAAATGAGATTGCTTAGTGAAAGAGAGATAGAGCTTTCAGACCTTAGAAAGGAGCCTATGCCAAAAGATACCTCTTATACCAATCCTTAGGTCCTTCAGCATGATGACAAGATTCCAAGTGGGAAGAAAGAAAATCATGAACCAGCTGAAAACCTTGAAGAAGATAAAATTGTTGACTCTTTCCAAGAGAAAGTTCTAGACCTAAGGTCATGAGTTGGAAACAAACAATAGAATCATGGGGCAGAAGGGAAGAAGAGAAAAGTTTTTCTAAAAACCTTAAAGAAGCTGAGGCTGCTCTTACTCATGGTGATAATCAAGCAAAAGATCCTACATTTGAACACATCCCATCTACACCCTTCCAAGTGAGCTACCAAGCTACATCTGATATAGATGAAGTGATGGACAAATGGAAAGAAGAGAATCATTCAATTCTAGCTCAAGAATTATCTCATCTGCTGCATATGTATAACCATCAGTCTTCTTCTTCATCCCTTGTCAAAGAAGAAAATATTTTGGAGGAAGAAAGTAAAGAGGAGTATACTCAGTTCATGGCTAGTCAAGAAGATTTCATGAGTGCAGATCAAGAAGAAATCACCATAGGTACACATTTTGATGAACTAGAGGACAAGTCACAAGCTTTTGCTTCTATCTCTGATGAAAAAGAGACAATTTTTTTATCATGTTTTGAATGACTTATTTGAAGTCATTGGGGCAGGTTACACTATTCTTCAAGAAGGTTGTGAGCTGGCTTTAGGTGGAGAAAGAAGAATTGAGACTCAAATAAATATGCGAAATTGCTGTAAAATGTCAAAATTGTTCTTTCAAGAGGTTGGTAAAACTGAAGATGACATTTTTGAAGTAATCAAAGAGGATGATCATGAAATGGAACCCAAGCATGAGGTAGAAGGAGATAAGCCAAAAAAATGATGTATGTCAAGAGACACAGGGTGAAGAGCCAACAAACATTGATTTCTTGATGAGACACGACAGCATAAAAAATCAGCATTCAATAAGTTTTAAAGAACAAGAAGAGTATGTATATGTTGGGGAAATGTTTGACTCTGATTCATTCAGATGGCAAATTAAGGTGGCAAACAAGAAGAGTAAGTCATTAGAGTTTCATACCATTCAATCACTTGTTTGGCATCATAAGTTTTCATGTCATAAAGGATACTTCAAAAATCTTCCTTTTGATCTGGGAGGTAGGCAAATATACTTGGTTAATATAGTTAGATAGTTTCCCCTTTCCGTATTGCTTTGTTTTCCCATTTTTGTTTTCCCACTTTTCTTTTAATAAGTGTTCTTTAAACACGTAGTCGGTAGCTCAGAATTTTTAAAATTTTCAAAATTCTCCAATACATTGAATGTCTCCAAAATCTTTAGAAATCCCTAAGTTACCTTGCACTACCACTTGTATAACATGTCTATCTCACTGTTCCATAAATATTGAGTAGGATTTGCTAACGGTTATCCGAGTTTAATGCCATTTTGAGACTTGATAGGTCAATAAATACCTCTTAGAAAGATTTAAAGCTTACAAATTCTCAAACATTCCTACATCTATGAGAAAATATCTTGCTATTTGCATTTTTTAGTGCCTAGTAAACTTGCTTCAGTGAAAGTGTCTCTATTTTCCAAAAGTTCATACAAGTTATCATAGAAAAGATATAGATATGGAGGGGGCACAATCTTCACAAGGAGCTGGGATGTATGAATCCCTTGATAATTTTCTTACAAGTAAGTCATATGCTTCAGCTCCCATGCAACCATTGAAGACTTATCCACAGACCAAATTTTTTGAAGTTGGTCAAGCAAGTGACCCAACGAAGATAAAAGATTATGCAGATGAAGTCATGGACCCAATCTTTCAAAGAGCAAGTAACAAAACTCTTAGATAAGGGGCACATCAAAGGTGTCTTTAGAGAGCTAGAGTAGGGTAATATGAGACATTTGACATGAGGATATGGACTTCACAACTAACACAATTCATTATCCTAGCTGTACATCTATGTCCTAACTTGGTCGAATTATGTGCAGACTAGTTCCATGCACCCTCATGCACCATTCAACAGGGTCCATTTACAGTACAAATCACACCACAGGCTATCAAGGATATGTTAGCCCTATATCACAATAGTATAGATACATTTCCCATTGTTGCTAAAATGCAAAGAACATGGGCAAACATCAACACTCAGTCAAAGTTCTTGAGATTCGAATTACAAATGGGAGATGATGACACTACGGTGCCTACACTCCCTATAGCAAGAGCCCAATTCACACAAGCTAGCCAAGATGCACTATCTATAATGGTTTTCATCTTTGGCATGAAAGATGATATGGCAGTTTATGCAGAACAAATGGCTATCCTCTTCAGGCTGAAGACTGTCGATAAAAATTAGGAGTATAGGCTTGACTTTTCTGAACAAATTGCTTTCTCAATGGTGGAACAACTGGCCCATTTCAAATCGAAAGGGGTTTTCAGGTACTCTTCTTATTTGTTTCACCTCATGTTGTTTTAGAACTCTGACCTCTTTGCCCAACATATGTATCTTGATATGTATGACCCAAGTTTTGATCTCTAAAGGACCATTCCTGTGTCTGCATGGACACATATTTTGTCAAAGACTAGTGACCCATATGAATTCTAGGAATTATTTGTTACCACTACTTTTTATTACCTCAGCCCCGAACCAGTCATGAACAGATTGTTTCCAAGTGTTTTAAACCTTCTGGCCAGTTGCCCAATTCTTTTTTATTTCTATTTTGGGTCTCACCATACAATTATAAGAGTCCATGGTTTTTGTGGGGAACCAATGTTGCTACCTAAGATTCTGACTCTTAGGTTAGCATTCTTAGAGGTCACCAGGTAGGTATCTATAGTCGATAATGAATATGGCTATGGGAAGAGGAAAATAAAAATGTATGACCTCCCATGGATGACAACCAGCATGGTTTTGGAAACCAGAGACACTGAAGTTGTGTTGCTTAGAAAGTTAGCCTTTCTGGATTTCTTTCTAATAGAAGACAAATGGGTTTATGACCCAAATGGTTTCATAGCTTCCTAGATAAGGACTAATAGGGTTTCAACTAGAATTGCACATGAAGGCCGCCCTTTTTGGGAAACCAAGAAAAATCCTAGAGAAGATGCTCTTGGATTTTATGTTGAGTTAACAGACTTGCCCCTTCCAAAAAATAGACCCTCGGAAACATTCTATGTTAAACAGAGGAATTATGATCTTAAAGTCAGAATGACTTCTAGCTTAAGAAGGACACTAAAGAATAAAGATTGGGATGCTGAGAAAATAGAGGCCTATTGGAAATATAAGCAAGAAATTTGTCAAACAACCCATTCTTTCAGGAACATAGACATAAATGAGAGATGGGAAGAACATGGGATGAGTGCCATCTCTCCCCTGTATCTATCCCAGAGACAAGTAATTTTTTGACACTGGGTGTAGAGCAGGAAGTTAGGGCCAGGTCAAGCCAAGAGTCACAAGCCTCAGAGCAAACTGTAGCTACAATAACTATATCAATTTGGCCCTAATCTCTCAGCGTCATGGAAAAGCAAAAGAGTGTGGTGCCTTCACCACCACAAGCTTCCCCATTGGCATCGGTTATAGATATTCCCAGTTATCTACAAGCATCATTGAAAGGAAAAGAAATGCACCCAAAAGAAGAGACACCCAAGAAGTGAAAGAGGGTGCAGTTTTAGTTTGATTCAGAAGAGGAGATGGACACCCCGCAACACCAATTATAGAGTACTGTAATTGCTCCTCAGGTAAGTATTATTCCTCCTTCTCCTTCTCAGTCTATTTCTTCTCCTATTGGTATGATGATTTCATCTAGCTAGATGACATCCCCTGCCACTTCTACTATTCCCATTTCTCACTTCACCCCATTTGTGCCACCTCAAGTTTTAACATTACCTTATTTCTCCCCCTTTGTTCCCAAGAAACTTCCCCCTCAAATTTACCATAGGCAACAATTGGCTATTCAATATGGTTTACCACAGGGACATCCTTTTGTGGGTGGGCACATTGCCTCTCCTTCTACCTTTCAGACCTAAGCGGATGATGCTAGGAAGGCAAGGGAAGCCCAAAGAGAGAAAAAGAAGATAAAGGAAAATAAAGCCTTGGCTACTCCCCATCTGCAGTCATAATTTGACCCCATTCAGCAATAATTGACGGTGACTCATTTGTCACCAAATGTAATAAAGCTAACTGAGTAAATGCAGCCAGAGGACTACACGATGAATGTAGTGGCCATCAACATGTCCCTCTTTAGGCCACAAGACAAAATTGAGCTGCTAACCAAATCCACTTCTACAGTTGCTGAAGATTACTTGAAGACATCAAGGAGGCTACAGAAGATGGAAACTGATCTAGCCAAGGAAAAGGCAAATTATAACAATTTGACCTTAGAGATCAATAGAAAAGACAATGAAATAGATAATCTGAATAAATATTTGCAATATAATATTTCTCTTTAGACTCACTAGGTAGTTCAGGCCCAAAATGATTCTTTAAAAGCAGGGCTCACACAGGTAAAGGATGTGGTGACAATCCTAAGGTGGGAAAAAGCATCATTGCAAGAAAAATGTGAGGAAAACCTACTATAGGTTACCCAATTGCAACAAAAGATGATAAGTGAATAGAATAATACTGTGGCTATACAAGCCCAATTTCAAGCTGAGCAATAGAGAGCAGCATAATTGACACCGGAGTTGGCCAATAGGCCAAGGAATGTCAGAGTGTTAAGTCTGGTGAAGGAGCTATATGAATCCATGTGGAAGAGAATCTCTTCAAAGATTATTCAGCTCAGGCCTTCTCTCACTTTCTAGCTAAATGCACTTAAATTGTGTGAAAAGGTGGAGAATTCAGTTGCAAACACTCTGGCTATAGTTTCTAGGAGAGTAATGGACTCTGAAACATTACTGCAAAAGCTTTATGATGCAATGGATGCAACTTTGTTAGTAGTAGGAATCAATGATAGAATGGTCATTTCTAAGCAAGTGAATGAGGTTCTCAGTTGCAATTCCATAGCCATCAGTTACAGAGAGTTCCTAGATGTCAAGAAAGAAGGAATCAGTGAAATGAAACAACACATTGAAGATCTAGTGCAATTAGGTCTTCCTTCTCCATTTCTTGATAACAACACCATGCTGATGGTAGATCAAATTGAACCTTTATTTTTGGCTAGATAGAATGATCAAAAAAATTCTAGGATCTAAGGGATGACTCACCAGTCCCTGAAATAGAAGCTGTCTTGATTCCTGTTTCCCAGTTGGAATTCAAGTTGAAGGCTATAGTTAAAATTTTGCAAAATTTTCCACACAAGGATATTATTAAACTTAATTTAGCCTTTAATGAATTGTATAATAATCAAGGGTTATCTGATGAGGAGTGGTCCACCTACCAAATAGCATTACTGAAGCTGTAACTTTGAAATTTTGATCTAGTGGGAGTTATGGTTTTTCTTTTTGAGCAGGCTCAAAAATCCTTGGGGTCACCAATAACTGTAGAGTAAAAATTTACACTATGTTTCATTATTTTTTTTAATTTCATGCTACAAAATTTTGTTCCCACATACTTTGATCGGAGATGGTGAAGTTTTGAAACAGAGCACAAGTGCTATTTTTCCTTTTGATTCATTTTTGTCTAAGTGTCGAAGTCAAGCGGAAGCTGCCAAGTGTCATCATCTAAGGAACTTTTCATAATTTTAGTAAAGTAGCATAGATTTCCATGTACCTCATAGAAACTCAGCAGAGCATGACAAGTGTCGGCATCTATGTTTAATATCAGCATCCATGTTCCAAATCTCTTTTCAGTGGAAGGTTTTAAAAGCTAAGTATCAGGATCAGGTGGAAAGTGCTAAGTGGCAATCATGGAAGGTTTCAATTTTGCTTTTCTAAAAGAAACAAAAGATGCCATGTATCCCAGCAAAAGAAAGTGGAAGCCACCACGTGTCGAGATCTAAATTATCTTCATTTTACTTCACTGATATAACAAAGACTATGGTGGGTCTTAAGTGTTGTTTTTGAAGCAAGCGAAAGCTATTAGGTGTCGTTATCCATGTAAATATGAAATGAGACCTGATTGTTTCTATGGTATAAATAGATTAAAGTGGAGACTACCATGTGTCACCTTATGTAGGTTTCTAAAAGGATAGCTAAAAGTAGTGGAGACCACCACATAACCCTAGATAAGTAAAGCAGAGATTGCCATGTGTCCTTTAATGAAGCAACAGAGATTGCCACCTATCCCTATGCCCCTTTTAAAGTTACTCAGGTAATAAATATTGTGGGTCTTATTTCTATTAAATTTTTAAGGTTTCAAAGAAGTAGATTGCGATAGGTGTCAAAGGCAGAATGCTCATAAGCATAGACACAAAAGGAGTATAAGTTATACGGAAAATGCCATGTGTCTTCGATAAGTGCTGTAAAAACTGCCAAGTGTCATCCTCCAGTGTCTCCTAAAGTAATAAGAAGGTTTTCAAGGAATTGGCTAAGTTTTATCTAGCGTTAAGAGAAGGGAGTGTCCTGCAATCTATTTCAGCCAATGAACTGCTAGAAGACAAAGCATTTTAGAATCTATAAAATATCTTCTGTTAGACACTTCCATTTTGGTTAGATTTTAGTTGGGCCATTAGATTGGCAACAAGTAAACAATCTAGAGTGAATCCAAGGCTATAAATAAGGGTGTAGAGATCACCAAATAGAGGGGGAGGATACCAGAGAGAATTATTATTAAGAGTTTAGACTTTCTAGAGCTGTGACTAGGAATATCATTTGCTTTTGTTCTATATTCTTAAGTTGGAAGGTTTATGTAACTGTGCATGTTTCTGTGTCTCTTATGTGACTAGAGAATTAATGAGAAGATTGAATCTTATGCCTTTGTTGATATTTTTTGTGTCATTGCAAAAGTAGTCTAGGTTGTGCTGTCAAGAGTTTAGACTTTCTAGAGGTATGTTTAGGAATGTCATTTGCCTTTGTCTCATTTTCTTGAGTTGAAAAGTTTATATAACTGTGCGTGTTTTTGTGCCTCTTATGTGACTGAAAAATTAAAATAAGAAGATTGAACCCTGTGCCTTTGTTGACATTTTTTGTATCACTGTAAAAGTAGTCTATGTTGTGAGCCTCTATTTCTATTGTTTCCATCTTTTACATTGATCATGCACTTGTTTGCTCTTAAATGTAAATGAATCTTACATATAGTCTCACTGTGCTCAGGATTAAGGTCAAATTACATTTAGGTGCATCACCATAGTTATATTTTCTTTCTTGAATTTGTGTTTTTGTTAAAATTCCTATCCCTTTTCCCAGTATACACTTGATATAAAGAAGAACTAGCTTCTCAAAAATCTGGAGGATGTTTCAAGTCGCAAGTCCCACATCTTGAAACTTCCCTTTGTTGGTGTTAGAACAAGCATAATTTTAAATCATCAACATTGTCTTCCACCTAGGTATGGAAAAACCCTACCCATTTGAAGCCTTTGATCAATAAATAATGAAATGGTTTTACCTTCTCCATGGACTAGTTTTAATATTCATGTTTGACAAGTTGATCTTACTAAGTGATAGTCTTACTTCCATGGCATGCTTGTCCTTGTTTATCATTCATGTTAAATTTATAATCCTTTTTTTCGGTCTATTGAAGTGTTTCAAATGGAGTGTGTATGGGTTTAGTGAGTTGTATTTCATTAGTTTCATGTCATGACCTCTTGACTAATCCTCTTAGCTCAATATTTATTCACAAACCTTCATGAGAAACATTGATGTAGAGAGGCAAATTTTCATTAGTATCATGTGTAGGTTAGTCTCTTGTTTGAAGTGCAATTATAGTTGGTTGGTAGTGATCAGTTCATATTTGGTTCATCACCTCCATTATAGTAGGTTTTTCTTCATTTTCATATCAAGTGTTATATTAGTGTTTGAACCTAAGTGATTCATCAAGGGGATATAACCCTTTAACCTAGAGATTCACCTCTCTAGTAGGGTATCAACAACCTTGAGGTGTCTCTATGTTACATTAAATTTGTAAGGTTTCAACTACCTTCCAAATGTTAAAAATTTAATCTATAACAATTTTGGCATGCTCGATGGGACTAATGTCTAAAGTTGTGGAAGAATTCTTAGTGTTATTTTTCTACCTATCATCTTTTTGAGGCATTCAAAAAATATCAATGGAAAATATAAATGTAATTATCTGGATCTAATATCTTAGGTACTTATTTTGAAAAGTATTTGATAATATCTTATGTTTTCCTTTGACTCATAAAGTTGGGATGGTTGGGTTTTAAGATAACTTCTATTTTATACCCCCTTATCAACCTTGTCATGACTTATACCAGACCTATGGCCCTCCTTATCAAAATTGTTATGACCCTATCTATTTGACTCAATGACCTTATCAAGCTTATTACCTTCTTTATGAGTCATATCGGTCCTATGTTCAGCCTACACTCCCTCTACATGACCATGATGTTGTATATGAGTAGCCTTCTTAGTCTCAAGATGTTCCTAGCCAATTCTCAAACCAATCCATTTCAAGTTTGAAGCAAATTATCTTATGCTATAAAAGGTACATTTAATAACTTAATACACAAAATTAATATGGTCAAGATATCCCTAGTCATCTCATTCATGACATGAGATATTCATTGTTGCTATTGAAAAAAGAATGGGAACCTATTGAGAGAGAAAATTGGAAAAGCTTAATTGAGATGATGGATGTGAGTGTCTCATTAAATGCATTGAATATAATTTGAGTAATGATGAAGAATAACAAGTCCAATTCCATCAACCCTTATGTGTCTTATTACACTCCATCTTATATCTCATTTATGCCACCCATTCTCCCCCAAGAGACCTTTCCAAGTGAGCTTCCAAGTGTTCCAAGTTCTTCATGTGTTCCTCAAAACTTCCCTTCTTTGGATTCCATCCAAGAGAGCATTCAAAACAAAAAGGATATTGTTTTATAGTAGACTATTGATTTAAGCCAAGATTCCACTTCTCTTTCTCAAGAACCCCCTAAGAAGTCTTTCAATATTCCAAGATGGAACCAAGTGGTGAAGTCATAGAGTGGGCAAGGTGAGACAAGTATATATAGGGGAATTAAAGGTAAAAAAAGAATATTAACTTATGCAAGTCCCTCTCAACCCTATTTAAGAGTCCTCTTATATCTCACATCAACATTATTGTATTTTTTATTCTCATGAGTTCACTAACCACCTTCAATAGAATCTATTCCAAGAGAGTATAGATAGGCAAATAAAAGAGATAGATTTAAAGATGAAAGGACTTGAATCAAGCCAAAATCAAGATGTTAAAGACAAAGATAGATTTGTACCTAATCAAACCACATTGACCTCTCCCCAAGAACCCCTAGGATTGTCCATTTTAGAAGTCCATCCAAGAGTGTTTTCAAAATAAGAAAGAGGTTATAATTGAGAAGGTTGAAGATTAGTTTGTATTTGTTGAATATCCTCAAGAAGGCCATGAGAAAGATGAGGTGCTTGTTGAAGAGAATGTATCTTCTATTAATCAACTCAATTTTTTTTCCCTATAAGATTTCCTTCAATAATCATCCATTACCAAACCCATTTATGAGCCATCCATCATATCTCATACTCCCTCTCCAACTCATTAACTTGCTCATCATCCCTCCCACCACATCCCTTATTTAAGAGGAACATGTCCTATGGGAGATAAGTGAAGAGGATCAAGTTATAGCTTTATTTGATGAAGATGATTCAAGTTTTATGATGAAAAACCTCACCCTTGGTACTCCTCTTAGTGAAGACAAAACATAAATCAGTCTTCTTGAATGAAGAATGAGATGATCTTGATGAGGTCATAGCTATAAATGAAGAAAGTGCCAAGATCATTACCTTATCCAATGAAGAGGTTGATCAAGACATGGATGAAAAGGCTCCTTGAGAAAAAAAATGTTGACTAAATTTGTTGAGTCAAATGAGCAGGTTCAAGAAAATTTGAAGGATATGTGGCATATCTATTTGCACATGTTCAAGGAATATGAAAATTTTAAGAAGATAACACCTCTAGGAGATTAAAATCAGAATGCTAATGAGGAATGTAAGGTTCTTAATGAGAAAACATGTCTTTGAAGAACACCACCAAGAGATTCAAGTCCATGATGAATATGAACCTATTGAATATGATCAAGAGATTGAATTTGAAAAACTAATAGAATATAAGCTTGTTTCTACCTTCATTGACTAAGAGGACTTATGGTAGGAGTGTTGAGATATATGCAATGAGTTTGAGGCTCTTCAATAGCCTACACCTCTTGTTAGTTAGATTAAAGATGTTCTACAGGTTGCTTTACTTCTTGAAAGAAAAGGTAACAACCTACAAAGTACCATTTTTTATGCTAATCCTATAACCCAAGAGATGGCGATATGTGAAATAGACACAAGCATCAAGAGACATCATAATAAGGAGCTTCAGCCACAATAAGAATTCAAATTCATAGGTGATTGGCTTGCAATTTCCATTACTTCATTTGAGAACATGCCAAGAGGAGTGGAATTAAAAAATAAGATGAAGAAAATAAGATCAAGGCTCAAGAGGAAACTTGTTTCATGTCATCCTTTATTTAATGTAGCAAGAGATAGTACAAGATTCCCCTTTGATCTAGGAGGAATTTATTTTTAGGTTAGTTGTATATTTAGTTTGTTCATGTTGTTTGTTGTGTCCCTAAGTGCTTGATAACACATGTGTGAGTCTTTTTAATTTGGAATTGTGTGTGTGTTTTATTTTTTTGGTGTGTTTTAAAGTCAAATCAGATTGTCTTTTATGGTCAAGTTCTAGTTAGGTTTGAAACTAAGTGCAAATGACTCCATTGCCCAATGGAAGGACAAGGCTACTGGTCCAATTAGTATAGAAAGCATGTTACCCTTATGATTTGTTAAATTATTAACAATTTATACCTCTAGGTCAAAATAGTCAACCCATTATGGTTTGAAACATGTGTGTTAGCCTTTTTAATGAGGTCTTAAACCTTTTTTAAGTAAATTAAGTTTTTTTAGCATAGTTTAAGGTTTTTGAAAATGTTAAGGTCTTTATTGTGGCCATTATGAGTCTTTTCAAAGCCTCCTTCTTGATTAAGATGTCAAATTAGATATTGAAGAGGTCAAATAAAGTCAAAGGGTGGCCTTAAAAGGTGTTATGTTCACTTCATAGATCCATCTAACCATGCAATGGTTTAATTTTGTGTTTGTTATGCAATCCATTGTCATT
>JARHVA010000662.1:0-160000 GCA_037957365.1 Torreya grandis
GTTATTGATTATTTTATGGTTGTTTTCGCACACCAGTTACAAGAGATGTTATCTATTGAATGCTTGAGTGTGAATTTATAGACCCTAAATAGGATCTTATTATTATGTATGTTATAATTATATTTACTACCAATAGAGTACTGATTGTATATAAAATTCTCTGTGCTTGTGTATTGTATGATTGAATAGAGGATAGATCATTGGGTTCTTCAGACAACTGGTAACTAAGACCGAATAACCAATGGTCATAATTATTTAGTTCTTACCATAAATAACTAATGATTTACTTAGATTCATAATAATTAAATATTTATTAACATATTTTAATAATAAAATATTATATTTTTGTTACCTAACAGGTAAGAGATTAAATAATTAATATTAACATGTTTCAATAGCTAAATATTATTTAATGTATTAATAAATTACTTTAATAGAGTCTAATATAATTGAGGTTATAATTAGATCCACTTACTGGGTGACCAAGCATGTGGTGGGATTAGTTAGCGTTTTAAATATAAAAATAATAAAATAAAAATAAAAAGCGGGGGGAAAGGTCAAAACCAATTTAGGGTTTTAAAGTTTCAGTTTTCTCCTCCAAACTCTTGCCTCCATGGATCTTGTTGTTAATAGAGGAGCCAAAACAAGGAAGGGAGAAGGAATAAAGTGGATGGAGTTCAGCTAGAAGAGCTAGATTCAGGTGTATCACGCAAGTAATTATCCCCCTCCTAGATTTAGCTATTATTTTTTTGGATTTACAAACAGGTGTAATTTATCTGTTGGGTTATTTTATATCCTAATTTTATTAGAAAAAACTCTTTTTAGACTTTTGGTTGGAATGAATCCAGATAATTAATTATACTTATTAGTTATACTTCCTACATGTTTAGGGTTTTGAATATGTGTGTGTGTGTGTGTGCTGTGTGTGTGTGTGTGTGTGTGTGTGTGTGTGTGTGTGTGTGTGTGTGTGTGTGTGTGTGTACATGTGTGTGTGTGTGTGTGTGTGTGTGTGTGTGTGTGTGTGTGTGTGTGTGTGTGTGTGTGTGTGTGTGTGTGTGTGTGTGTGTGTGTGTGTGTGTGTGTGTGTGTGTGTGTATTTATATATGTACATGTATATATTTATATTTTGTAGATCTTTATGTTAAAATATAAAAATAAAAACAAAATCTATATATATATATATATATATATATATATATATATATAAATATATATATAATTAAATTATTATTATATTTATTGTGTATTTGGTAACATGTATTTTTATTTTATATTTGTTATAATATATGTTATAAATTAAAATATAATTATTTCAAATACCTTAAAAAAGGGGGGATTTAGTTTAATAAATCATTATTAAATATATTCTATATTTTATAATATATATATATTTTTAAATATATTTTATAAATTATATTTTTATTTTTATAATATATATTATATATATGCATCAATGAGATTTTGAGTAGTGGATTTTATATTTTTATATTTTAGATTGTTTATCTTATATTAAATCCATTGATCTTAAAAATGAATGTTATATCATTGTATTTGAATGCTAATAATTTATTTCAGAAATTTAGACTCAAAATTTTTATATTCAGAAATCTATGTTGAAAACTAATTCGAAAATTGATGAATAGATTATATATTTATATGTATACCAAGAAGGCAAGGCCTATTATGAGCTAGTTGTATACTTGGGTTTATTATGATGTTTTCAAATATATATAATTGTATATTTTCATGTATGAAAATATATATACATATATAAATTTGTACAATTTTAGAAGCTTTGAGGGAGAATCCTTTGGTGATTTATACAAACATGAGCATGGCAAACTTGTAGAGATAGAGATTGAAGTTAGATGTATTTGAAACAATGAGTTACTCATTTCTCCCCTTTTGTTAAATATGGTGCTTATGACTAAACAAGAATATCTTGAAAAATAATCACCCTAGTTTGGTAGAACGCATGTTTGGTAGGTTGTGCCATATTTAATAGTTTGGTGAAGTTAGCCTCAAGATAAATTGGATGTGTTATTGAGTGTTTTCTATTATGAAATCTCATCTCATTCCACTGTTGGGTAGGTTCAATCTATTTTATCCTATTTGTGTGTTAGAAAAAAAAAAAAATATATATATATATATATATATATATATATATATATATATGAAATAAAAATCTTTGTGAGGCCATTTTAACTTGCTCAGCATACGCTGACCCATTGTTGCCTATGTCTTAGTATAGGAGAAACATTTGCCAGGGGTAAACAAATTTTAGAGATATTATGTCTATCATGTTTACTTTTGTATCACTTTGAAAGTTATTCAATTTGTGGGTTGTAATTGATGTTGATTATATGATCATTTAATTGGATCATTTGTAAAGTTATTCTTGAGGATTGTCTTTAGTCTTGAGTTAGATTGTTGTTGAAAAAAATATATATTATGGCTTATGTTCTTGATCACCATATAATGGTTGTAATATTTGATAATATCAATGTATAATGATTTTCCTTAATCTAAGCAGAGCAAAAATTTGTTTATAACATTTAATGCTTTGTCACTAGATGTGGGCTAGAACTTGACTCATGGTTGGATGATAACACCAATACTAAGAATACACAATTGAATATTAAATAACATTGAGAATATTTAATGGCAAGTTAACATTGATAATCATAGACTTGGCATATAAGTCAATTTAGTTCACTTTCATCTTACAAAATTATGGATAAATCTTAATATGTAAAATAATTAAATAATTAATTTTAGTTTGAACTCTATAGTTGAAATTAATTAGACAAGTTAATAAATCTTAATCGAGCTATTTTAGGTGTCTTGATCTGAATAGTATGATTCCCTTTGTTAGGTGTGGAGCCTGATTGTCTTCTAAGATCAGAGGTTAAAATTTTTATTTTATTTCAGCCAGGTTTGGATCCCATTCTTTGAATCCCTGATGGCACAGAGGGTTAGACAGGGGGGATCCCATTCTTTGAATCCTTGATGTTATTAAAATTACCTTGTTAAATTATAATTTTGTAGTCAATCTAGGTTGTTGATTAAAGGTTTCCAGATATGATGGTAGAGGTTATGATTAGATGTTTTTACCCTAAAATGTATTGATATATGGCTGAGATGTATAAGTGTAAAATATAATGAAATATTGTACATAGAGAGGAGGCAAAAAATGTAAAGAGGTGTAACAGGGTTTGTTACAAGATTTTATTTCTCCCTTGTATTTCTAGAAATAATATATTGGATAAGTTTGGTGGATGTAGCCCATCTTGGATGAACCATGTTAAATCTGGTGTTTCTTATTATGTGCATGTTTATGTTTATTTTTAGAATGTTTGAATAAATCATTTCATAGTTTCTCTTGTATGTAATTTGAGGATAGATTTGGGTTTTAATTTATCCTAATAAGTGGTATCAGAGCTAGGTTCTTTTTTTGCATAAATTTAAATTGTAGGAAGAAAAGGGTTTGACTTCGTGTGGGAGCTATGGTAGATGAAAATAAATTTAAGGTGGGAAAATTTCAATGGATAGAACTTTGGATTGTGGAAGATGAAAATGGAGGATTACCTTTACAATAAGGACCTCTATTTACCATTGAGAGGGCAAGCTAAGAAGCCATCGATAATGTCAAATGAAGATTGGGAGCTATTGGATCAAAAAGCCCTTGGAACCATATAGTTGTGCCTTGCATCTTTTGTAGCATTCAACATATCACAAGAAAAGACAACAGAAGGTCTTATGAGTGCATTAGGCAAGTTATATTAAAAATCCTCTACGTCAAATAAAATATTTTTGATGAAACAAATGTTTAATATGAAAATATCTAAAAATGGTTCAGTACCAGATCATTCAAATGAGTTTAACATGGTTACTAGTTAGTTAAATTTCATAATTATTGACTTTGATAATGAAGTTAGGGCTCTTATTATTCTTTGTTCCTTTCTTGAAAGCTAGAATAGCTTGGTAATGGTAGTAAGCAACTTTGTGTCTAACAATCCCAAACTAAAGTTTGAAGATGTGGTGGGTGTTATCCTAAATGAGGAAATGTGAAAGAAAAACACAAGTAAAACATCCATATCTGGAAATACATTAAAAGTGGAGAATAGAGGAAGACATAAGAATAGAGAAAGAGAAAACCATGGAAAATCAAAAGGGGGTGCAAGATCTAAATCAAGAGGCAAGATGGAATGTTGGATATATGGCAAAACAAGACACACAAACAAAGAATGTTGGTTTCGAAAGGAAAAATTAGGTGAGGACCAACAAGAAGGTAATGGAGAAGTAAATGTAGCAAGTGATATATTACAAAATTATGTTATAATTTCTTTGGATAATATTGTTGAATTTTGGGTTTTATATTTAGGTGCTTCTTTTCATGCTACCTCTCATAGACATTATTTTATAAATTATGTTCAAGGTAATTATGGGAATGTTTACCTTGGTGATGATGAACCCTATAGGATTATTGGAATAGGGAGTGTTTAGGTTAAATTATAGAATGGAAACAGTTGGGTGTTGAAGTATGTCAAGCATGATCCAAGCTTGAGGAAAAATCTGATCTCTATAGGGCAGTTGGGTAATGAGGGTTGTTTCATCATATTTACAGCCAAATCATGGAAGGTTACAAAGGGTTATTTGGTGGTTAAAAAAGGTAAGATAGTAGGAAATTTTTATTTGTCTACAAATAATGCTAATTTATCTTGTGTTATAGCTACTACAGATAAAGATGCAGCTTTGTGGTAATACAGACTTGGCCATATGAGTGAAAAGGGAATGAAGACCCTACATGAAAAGGATAAACTACCAAGTTTGAAAGAATTAGATTTGGACTTTTGTGAGCACTGTGTATATGGGAAACAAAAATGTGTGAGGTTTTTTCAGGGTTAAACTAGCCAGGAAGGAGCAAAAGTTAGAGCTTGTACATATGGATGTATGGGGACCAGCTCAGGTATCTTCACTTAGTGGTTCATATTATTATGTTACTTTTATTAATGATGCAACTAGGAAGATTTGGGTATACTTTATAAAAAGGAATTATGATGTTTTTTAGACATTCAAGAAATAGAAAGCTTTAGTTGAAAATGAAATAGGTTTAAAACTAAAAAGTCTCAAATCAAATAATAGAGTTGAGTATTGTATTAATACTTTTAATAATTAATATTCAAAAAGTGGAATTCATAGATTGAAAATAGTTCTAGGAACACCACAACAAAATGGTGTGTCGTAAAGAATGAATATAACTATTATGGAGCATTCTAGATGCATGAGATTACATACAAGTTTGCCTTTATAGTTTTGTGTAGATGTTGTAACTACAACAGTTTATCTAATAAATAGAGGACCTTTGAGTGCTTTAGATGGTGGAATACCAGAGGAGGCATGAACTGAAAATAAGGTAGATTATTCTTTTCTAATAGTTTTTAGTTGTGAGAAATTTTCTTATATTGACAAATATCATAGTAATAAGTTAGAAGTTAAGTCTCAGAAATACACATTTATTGGTTATGAAAATGATGATTTTGGATTCCGATTGTGGAATATAAAAGATAAGAAAATAATTAGGAGTAGAGATGTTTTGTTTAATGAAAAATTCATGTATAGGGACCATTGTAAGAAAAGAAGCAAGAATAATCCAAAAAGGAATATATAGTATTAGAAGACATTATAAAAAAACATGTCTCAAAGGTTCTTGGTCAAAATGTGCAATAGGAATAGGTACCTCAAACCCCTCTTAGAAGATCTGCAAGAGTAAGTAGACCACCTAATCATTTTTCTCCTTCTTTATATTATTTATTACTTACTAATGGTGGTGATCTAGAAAGATATGAATAAGTCATGCAGATTGATGCCAAGGATAAGTGGGAGTAAGCTATGGATAAGGAGTATGATGCTCAAATGGAAAACCAGACATAGGATTTGGTGGAGCTTCCCAAAGGAAAGAAGGAATTATAGAATAAGGGGGTATATAGGATAAAGGAAGAGAATGCAGGTAAAAATAAATTCAAGGCTAGAATGATGGTTAAGGTTTTACACAAAATAAAGGTATATATTTCAATGAAATATTTTTTCCAATTGTTAAAATGAATTCAATTAGAACTATTTTGAGCTTAGTAGCTATTGAATATTTACATTTAAAATAGTTAGATGTAAAGATTGCTTTATTTATTGGGGATTTGAAGGAGGAAATATACATGGAACAACCATAAGGTTATGAACTTAATGGTAAGAAAAATTTGGTGTGCAAATTAAAGAAGAGCTTGTATGCCCTAAAACAAGCTCCAAGACAATGGTATATTAAGTTTGATAGTTTTATGATGGAGCAAGGTTATTCTAGATGTCATTCAAACCATTATGTATATTTTAAAAGATTTTAAAATGATAATTATATTGTTTTACTTTTATATGTAGATGATATGCTTGTAGCTAGTTTCAACATGCACAATAGTAATATATTCAAGAAACAGTTAAGTGATTGGTTTTTTTATGAAGGATCTAGGTGCAGCTAAATAGATACTTGGTATGCAGATAACTAGAGATAAAAAGAATAGGAAGATGAAATTATCATAGGGAGAGTACATAAAAAAATGTTGGAAAGGTTTAATATGCAAGATGCAAAATTAGTTGGGACACCTTTGGCTACACACTTTAAATTAACGAAGGAACACTGTCTTAAAACATAAGAAGAAAAGAATTTGATGTCTAACATTCCATACTCATCAATAATTGGTACTTTAATATATGTAATGGTGTGTATGAGGATGAACATTGCATATATAGTGGGAGTGGTGAGTAGTTTCATGAGTGATCTAGGAAAGGAATATTGGAAGGCAATAAAATTGATCTTTCGTTACTTAAGAGGGACCATAGATATAGTGTTAAGTTATGGTGGATCAGATGTAACATTATAAGGATATGTTGACTCATATATGGTAGGTGACTTGGATGGTAGAAGAAGAATTATAGGGTATGTGTTTATAGCAGGTGGTACAATAGTTGCCTGGGTATCATGGTTATAGAAGGTTGTGGTATTTTCAACCACAGAGGTTGAGTATGTTGTTGCTACAAAAGAAAGCAAGGAAATAATTTGGTTAGATAAGTTGATAGAAGAATTGAAATATAGACAAGAAATATGTACACTATATAGTGACATTCAGAGTGTAATCCATCTAGCAAAAAATTTAGATTTTCACTCCAAGACAAAACACATTTAGTTATGGTATTATTTCATTCATTTAGTGATAGAAGAAAAGAAACTAAAATTGGAGAAGATACATACCAGTGAAAATCTTGTAGATATGATAATCAAGGTAGTTATAACAGAGAAGTTGAAGATTTGTTCAACTTTAATTAGTTTTCATAGATAATAATTAAATTAAAGAACTTGCCAGGTTCAGATAGTATAATGGATGTAGTAGCAATGGAGTTGTTGCAATCAGTCTCCAAGTGGGAGATTGTTAGGTATAAACCCTGATTGTCTTCCAAGATCAGAGATTAAAATTTTGAGGTTATTTCAGCCAAGTTTGGATCCCATTCTTTGGATCCCTAATGGTGTGGGGGGTTGCAAGAGGGGGATCCCATTCTTTGAATCCTTGATGTTATTAAAATTGCCTTGTTAAATTATAATTTCATAGTCAATCTGGGTCATTAATTAAAAGTTTCCAGATCTGATGGTAGAGGTTATGATTAGGTTTTTTATCCTAAAATGTATTGATATATGGTTGAGATGTATGAGTGTGAAATATAATGAAATATGGTACACAAAGAAGAGGCAAAAAAAGGTAGAGAGGTGTAATAGAGTTTGTTATATGATTTTGTTTCTCCTTTGTATTATTGGAAATAATATATTGGACAAGTTTGGTGGATGTAGTCCATCTTGGGTGAACCACGTTAAATCTAGTGTCTCCTATTATGTGCATGTTTATGTTTATTTTTAGAATGTTGATTAATTCATTTCATATTTAATCTTGTATGTGATTTGGGGATAGATTTGGGTTTTAATTTATCCTAACATCCTTAGCATTAGTGTTGTAGGAAACCATTTTAGGTAGGTTGACCGTGGTGGGTCTATAGGTACCTTTTGAAATCTTCTTGTTAGAATGATGTAAATATTTTTGAGATTCAAATTCTATATTGTGAAGATCATAAATAGTTATATTTCCCTATGGGATCATTTGGTGGATGGTTGGATGAATGGATGCACTATTCAGATATTTCATGCAAGTTCACATTATAATTTTTTTAATTTTAAAGCCAACCAAATTGGTCTAGAGATAGGCTCTAAAGTAATGCCCAAACTTGAGTTTTATTGAAACAAAAAATTGTAAATTATAGATTTATCTTTTTTAAATTAGAATCCATAAAAAATACTGCTCTACCCTATTTTGATGATTTTTTATGAATCTAATTTTGGAGGCAATCGATAATTATTGATACCTGTATTCCTTTTATACCTGTATGCCTTTTGACTTGGAAGTGGCTTGGATTCTCAAGCCAAAGGCTTGGGCTTGTCAACACAAAATTAAATCCAAGAGTATTGAGAAAAAAATAAAATTAAACTTCCATCACCAGATATACTATGAATTTTAATGAGCCAATTCATAAAATTATTATCTCGATGACGAGCACACTCTCTTCTTTCCAAATATATGATTATTATAATTTTTGGACTATTTTAAGGTTTCAATCCATGTTGATTTCTAACTATTTCATTTTTAGGCCACTACATGCCATGAATATACATGTCTATATAGTTTGTATATCTTTTTTTTTTGTTGATCTAAATGTAAAATAAATTATATGGTTAAAAACTAGGTCTAATTATACACACATTCAAAAACAAAAACTAGATTTTGGTTTTTTAGAGGTAGTTATGGGGGTGAAGGGGGGGGAGGGGGAGAGGAGGAGTGGTGGGGGTGAGGGGGGGACCGCATAGCCAGCTATCCATTTTTTTGTCAGTATTTCAGGATCTATTTACTTGTAAAATTAATTTTTAAAAAAATATTTATCAAAAAATTATAAAAAAATATATGTTACAAACTAGATGATCTTATCTAAACTTTCACCAAATGACTTTAAACAATGCTTAAAAAATGAAGGGCCACACAACCAGCTATCTACTCTATTTTCCTAAAAAAAGGAGTTCATATTCAAATTTTAGATGTTTAACCTAGTTATACTTAGCCATTTTTTTTAATAAAATTATTTTAGAAACTAGATCAAAATTATAAAATTCGTGTTTTTATGCCATCCTCAAATTTGAGCATGTAGCCATATCAAATTATCATAGAAGTTTAGATTTTTTTTTAATTTTCAGGGAAAACATGTCCACGGATAGACCTCTTTTTGTCCCCCAAATTTGTGCACTTACCTAATGGTGGGCCTAAATTTGGATTAGGAGGTTACCAATCCATTGTTATTTGTATATAGGTCTATATAAAATAGAAGAATATCATTGTAAAGGATATCAATCAATCAATCAAGTGTTGAGCCTTGTATTTGGTATAAAGATATTGGAGGTTGGTTCTTTAAAGCAGCATTATGGATTTATTCCTTCCTAAAAGAGTATTGTATGGTGTTGCCCTACCTTAAGGGTATTGTTATATTTGTATATATATTGAATATTTAGGAATCTTAGCCCACCGATATATATTTTATTGTGTTGATCTACATTATATATTTTGCATATTTATAAATATTATAAATGTGGGTCATAACAAGTGATATCAAAGCATTTATTTGGGAAACTATTTTGGATGAAACCCTAATTTTAGAGAATCACTTATATATTTTAAGTTGTTACAAATATTTCTACAATTATTTTACTCGAGTTGGAGAGTATTACAAGTAAGTCACAATAAAAAAAATAGAGGTTTAATGATACATTTTAAGGGAGACATTACTATTTTCGGGTTTGTAATAAATTCATTGTAGCAGTCGTAATTTTAGAAAATTTTCTATTATTTTTTTATTGATTTAGTATCATCATACAAGAAAGCTACAGTCAAAACTTAAGCATTGTTTGATATGTTTTAAGTGAGTTTTTATGATTTTATGTTGTTTCATAGATTTGATCTATGTGGTGAAAGTTTTGGATTTTTTCCACCAAATTTTTATTGAAGTTTCAATATCATAACTGGAAGCTATAATAGAAATTTTGGGCCATTTTTTTTTTTCACATGAGTTATTTAAATTTTAGAGTTTTTTCATTAACCATAATTTTTCTTTGTGGATCATGGAGTTAATTTTTTTATGAAGAGGATATTGATGTTAGAGAATTGTGGATCCTTTTTAAGGAGTATTATTTTCATAGAAAACATGGAAAAAATATTTATCGCGTCATTTCAGGGGTCCTACACAACTCTAGTGGGTTTAGCTAGGAATCTAAAGATGGAAGTTTTCATGTGAAGTAATGGAATAACTTTTCATAGATTGATGGGTAAAAGAAAAAGAAAATTCAAAAGATGAAGAATAGGAATAAAATGATTATTATTATTATGGCAATGAAGAAGAGAAATTAGGTGATGAAGAAGAAAAAGAAGAGAAAGAAAATAATGACAATGAGGAAAATCATTTAGGTGATGAAGAAGAAGCAAAAATAGAACATATTATTGATGATGAGGAGGCTAAAAATGGTGTGAAAAGAGAGGTAGAGGATTTCAAATAGGAAGAATGATTGGATGATATGGGTTTGAATAGTTCAACTTGAAATCAAGGATAATTTTAAGAATGGACCCCTAAAAATTACTATAAAATATGGGCAAAATCTAACATTCAAGGATAATTCCATTGGCTAATCTTGGCAAAATTACCACATAGGTATAAATTGACTAACGATGTTTAATTAACTCTTTCAAAAAAACTTATAAATATACAGGAAATTAAACATCCTATTCAAATCAATAAATAATGGCAAAAAATCCATAGTTAAACTCCTTTCCCCAAACACATTCATAGGGTAAATATGCTTGAGATGGAATAACAATTATGATTAGTGGATACTTTCAGAATAACTATATTGATTTACCCTATGAAATTAGGGGCAGTCCAACAATTTCAAACACTTTCCTCGATGAATAAATCCAAACAAGGAGGACATGAGAGACAGCATGAATAAGAACTACTATAGACCCATCCCAAACTTAAACCCTAAGTAGTTGTGTATGAATATACAAAATTATTTTCCACATAAATTCCCAAACAGACATTCATAAGATTTTTGAGGTCTTGTTGATCTCATTACTAAACAAACTGATTTAAAAGTTTTAGGAATATTGGTGTATTATTCCTAATTTAGTTAAAGGGTTTGAGTAGTAAAATTAGTAAATAAATAGATAATAATTAAGCTACTAATTTGTGTAAATTAATTGAAATTTAAACTTTTATAAAAATAGTAATAAAGATAGGAAAACAAAACTTATCTAGAAATTGATTAATCTAATGGAGACAAAGGCTAGAATTTACTGTGTAGGCCTGAGATACTATCATAAATTAATATCTAAACTTCATTATGTGATTGGATAGGATCACTAAAAGGATAGTAGTGGCATCGGTGCTATATTCCACCTCTACCACTATTCTCTTGAGGATTTAATTTTTTGGGTTTTGTTCACTATGTTTGTTTGACCCTGTCTATGAAATTTTGATAGCTAGAAATCTATATAGATCCCTATAAAGTAGATTATTTATTCAAAACCTATCTTCCATTGTGCTTTGACTAATTTTGAAAAAGAGGGGGGTGGTTAGTGTGTGTAAAATTCATTGGACATGCTTCACACCCCATGTGTGGGGACGCTACCTACACACCAATACTTTGAGGAGGGATCAAGCTATATGTAGTTATCCCCACTTGATGTGCTTTTCACAAATGTGTATATTTTTGGGTGAATATTTTGTCACTAGCTAATTGATGGGAAAATAGGTTATTTTAACCATAGCATAGGGAGATTGGTCGGCCAAATGTGCAGGTTCACCACATCAGAAGGGGACAAATCTCTCCTCTCATCAAGGGGAGATTCCCTATAAATATGAGGTGCTATATACTATAATATAAGCAAAAAATAACACTCAAGGGTAGGACAACACCATCCATCTCTCTTATTTCAAAGATGATGTTCACAGACAAAGGAGAAATCCTGAGTGATTGCTAGAGGTACTTCTCTTTTTTCAAAAGTAATACTCAATCAACAACCAGATTCCTTCCTGAGTAGTAAAAGTAACTGAAACAGAGTGCAATAACCAGCAAAATAAGGTGTAGCACAAAGTCTCCCCCTCAACTTCCAAAGAGTGAAATATGAAGGATAATGAGGGCACAAAGTCTTCCCAAGGTCCTTTACATAGAAACAAAAAATAAACACACTAAAGACAATTGTGGCAGCACAAAGTCTCTCCATAGTCAGCTTCAGGACACCTTCCTAGTTACTTCCACTAGTCCTGCTTATTTAATTAAATGGACAAGAGTGCATTCAGGAAATAGACATAAGAACAATTTCCTTAACAACACAAGCTATTCCAACACAAAGTTTGAAAGGTCACTTGCTTTCTCATTCATATAAAAAAATATGATTAACAATATGAGCTCAAAGTCTCAAGAAAATGCCTCTCAATTTGGGTAGAGTTTTTCTTCTATAACAGAGAGATCTCCTTTGCATAAAATAAGAGATTATAATATATAGTAGCCAAGAAAGTCTTGGTGATTTGTTTCATGGAATGGCCCATGCTGCATTCAATGCCAAGAATGCATTTTTAGTTTTGTCAAGGGGCCATGCTGGAACAAGGCATCTATCTTAACTGTGGCATGTCAATTCATCTCAAAATATCTTCTCCTCTATATGGGTCATCTGATCTATCTCCCAATAGGTACATAGCTATCCCCTCACTTTCCTATCAAGGATGAAAAATAGGCTGCACCTTTTAATGCTTGTGAGCTTAGATATCTACTTGGTGGACTGTTCCACCTACTGGAAATAACTCCTACGCAAATATTTTTGGTCTTTCCCTCTTTGCTATTGTAATTTGAGCTCTCAGGCTATCTTTTCCCTTTCTAATAGCTCTTTCAACTCCCTCTTCAGTTGGTCATTGAGTTTGTTTTCAAGTTCCTTGCCACATTTGAAAATCAACAGATATTTAATTACCCTAAATTTGACGTCCACGGGGACGTTGTTGGTTCACTGGTTCAATAGTTCGAGTGGCCTTCTCAGCTCCTTGGTTCCATCACTTCTTTGGTTCATTCATTTTCCTTTGCTCAGATCTTTCTTTGAACTGTTGAACCCATCAAACCTTTGAACCATTTTGGTTCAAGGTTAAATGGTTCATCCTCTTTCTTGGAAGCCTTTGTTTTCTCTAAGTCTTTCAAAGCCTTGGAATTCCTTTGGCTTTAAATCTTTGCAACCCCCCAAAGGGAAGGTGTCCCTTTGATCCTTGAGAAAGGTCCATTTTCTGATCATCGAGAGGCCTTGGCAAGGTTACCTGCCCTTCGAGGTCCTTCGAACAGCCTTCTTCAAATCCTATGGAGTTCATAGAAACATTCCTTTAGAGTCCATAGAATCATTCTTACAAATTCCATAGAAACAAACCTATAGAGTCCTTAGAATCATTCCTTTAGAGTCCATAGAATCATTCCTGTAGAGTCTATAGAAACCAGCCTGCAAAGTCTGTAGAAACCAGCCCACAGAGTCTGTAGAAACCATCCTGCAGAGTCTATAAAAATAGGCCTTTGATCATTCCTTTGACTTTATATCTTTGGAACCTCTTGAAGGGAAGGTGTCCCTTCAGGCCTTGAGAAAGTTCCATTTATTGGTCGTTGAGAGCCCCCCACAAGGGTACCTACCCTTCAGGCTCCTTCGAGCGGCCTTCTTCTTCGAATCCTTCAGACAAAATGTTTGAAGGAATTCCTTCAGACATTTTATCCAAAGGAAATCTTTCCTTTACCTTAGCCACTTTCTGAAGGATATCTTTTTGTTCCCTTTTGTTCACTTCCCTCTATAAGGGCACTAACCCTTTGGGCTTTGGGGGAATCCTTTGAACTGTTTGATTGAACTGACCGATTGAACCAACTTTGGTTCAAGGGCTCAATACTGTGTTTCACTCATTCAATTGACCGCTTGAACCAACTGCTTTGAACCATTCATTTGAACCCTTGAACCTTTGAACCATTTTGGTTCAAGGTTCAACGGTTTAATGGGTTCAATCTTTCTTCTTTTCTTCTAAGTCTTTCAAAGCTATTGAACTTGTCAAAGTGGCTGAACCTTGAACTTTTGCCAAAACACTTAACTCTTTGAGTCTGCTGATGTCGTTGAACCTTTGAACCATTGAACATTTAAACCTATTAAAAGTGGGGTTCAATGGTTCAATCCTTTGTTTGAAGCTTAATGATGGACCTTGTGGTTGAACCTCGGTGTTGAACCTCTCTTGAAATTGCCTAAGTGTTGGGAACTTGTTTCTTTGAGAAAGCTCGCCTGTTGAAGTCATTGAACCTATTGAACCTGCTAGTCCCTTAACTAAAAAATCTTGAATAGGTTCAATGACTAGTCTAAGAGGAGAGCTAGTTAAATCTTTTGCTTCAATATTGAGTTATTTTGATTTAATATGAATAGTTAATATTGAATGACATATTCATGGGTGGTGAGGTATTTATTTTGGAATTTTAGTGAAATGGGAGCTTAGTTACTGTCTTAATTTTATTATGCTTGAGGTCATAGTTTGTAGTGCCTCCTTGTCAACAAATCATTAGTGAATTATATTTATTACCATTGTGGATGAGCTTGAATGCAAATATCATTGGTATACACTATGCTTAAAAACCCTTGAGTATCACAGTCAAGTTTAGTGTTGCATACCAATTTTAGTGTAGTTGACACAACTTTATTATGGCTAGCTTAAGGAATGCCTTGATGAATCTTGCATCTTGAGACTAAAGGTGAACAACTATGTAATTGGTGACATACATTTATTGTGAGTGTGTTCCTTTAAGTTTATATTACTAGCGTGCATGAGTTATTAGATGCATGTAATCTTAGTGTGTCTATATGTGGATGGGTTGTTAGTTAGAGTGTTCACTTGTGTGAAGATAGTGTTGCACATAATAATAATAAAATAAATTGGTAGAATTTTTAAGGGCCTTGATTGAGTTTCTTTGGGTGAATTTTTGGGCATTGAATTTTAGTATTAGATCTAGGTTCAACATCAAGAACTCTGGGGATTGAGTTTGGTATTCATGATGAAGTTGTGAAACTTACCATCATAATTACTTTTTTGTTTGTACTCACAGTAATTTGAGATCATAAGTTGAATTGTTGATCATGTGGTTGGAGATTGGGTAAATTTTCCATGAGTTTTGGATTGGTGACTTTGTTGGCATGTCTATACTTCAAGTTATTTTTTGTGTAATACCTATTGTGTGATATGTAATTACTTATATAGTGTAGTGTATTTTAATGTTTCTTATGAATGTGTAATTTCTATAGGTGTATTGTGAGATATTTGATCTTATTACACTTCCCAAGTATTTTATTATAATTAACTAACCTTATTTAAGAAGGGGGGTATAGTATTCATCTTCCACAATATTTCATTATGGTATGATTATAATTCTATAATGTTTTGCTCTTCTATATTATTATATTGTTCACGAGGTATAGAGATGATAGTGTTATTGTTAATTAAGACAGAAGTGATAAATATTATGGCATGTAGTGCCTATTAGGTTGTATAACTAAATTAGTGAGATCTATAAGGTTTTTTTGCTACATTTTTATATCTTAGATTAGTTATGAGGAGATATTATATCTCTTGAATTGATTGTTATTAGATCCAAGCTTGATCTCATGCAACTTTTTTTTTCAAAACTGTAAATAACATCATGGTGTTAAGGTAAAGGTGGTAATAATATGTCTATTACATACTTATCCAATTGATGGAATGTTACTAAGTGAATAGTTAAAAGTTATCTCTTAGTAGTGTGAATTAAATATCACTTAATAATATACCATATGCTTATTTGAAATTCCTAGTTAGTAACTTATTGGTTTGTTTAAACATGACCTGAATTAATATTTAGAACTATTTTAGCAGCATTAGAATATTTACATAATTACTCACCTTGAAACATTGGACATGGATTGTCAATTCCTAAAGGTGAATAAAAAGGTAAAGAAAAATAAATGTTGAATTTATTTATTGACTCCATCATAATTTAGAAGGAATTATTTATTAACTAATTATGCTCTTGAAACTCTTTTTGATAACTAAATCCCATGGATTGCATCATATTTTTCAAGCTTGATTTACATCAATAGATAGTAAAAAACATCCATTGATGTTCTAGGATTTGAAAAATTATAGATCTAGGTATCAAATTTATCAATTCAAAATAATGTGAGTTCCCAAATTTTAAAGGTTTGGGCACAAATCCATAAGCTATGGGAATATGGCATCATTCAGACCGCAAACATTGTACCAATAACATGGTTTCAAATATTATAAACTGGTGTAACCCTCATCTTGTTTACACCTTATTTTACCTCATTACTCAATGTCAACATACTATTTTGGTCACCAATGTTCATATTGGTGACATAGTTCTATATAAGAATCTTCCTATAGACTACAAAACCATTTTTAAATCAAATAGTCCTTTTTTTCATGATATAACCTCTTAGAGGTATTCTATACATCTTAAAATACCTATACAGGGCCATTTAGATCCTTCATTCCTTGATTAAAAGCTCTATGTTATTCATTTGCCTGTTGGCTTGTGCACCTTTCCTTGTAGCCCTGCAAACTCTAATTTTTAACCATATATTTATTAAAATTATTTTAATTATTAAGGTGACAACACTTATGGGTACCCATTAATCCATTCTATAACATACCTAAAACTTGTATAGGCTTCCTTTGTATGGATTGGTACTTCCTTCTTTAGCCCCTACTCCAATTAGCCCTCCTTTCATGAAAATTTCCTTGTCCTGGACAAATAAAAAACTTTATATCTAAGAAAATAATCATTCATGATACCCATTAGGCCCTTACAGGTCAATCAAACATTTATTTCACCCCTCCTTTGGACAAAACCCACTTTTCTAGATTGGCTTATTCTCTTTTGCTTACATACACCAAGAACTTGACTTTGGTTGTCATTTTCCATACTACACAGGTATGAAACCACATTAAATAGTTTTTTAACATTTAAAGGGGAAATATTACAAGTTTTCATGAATTTTCAAGGGTTAAAACTCTTTCTAGCCCCTAAACCCTAGTTTAGGGCTTTTCTAAGTTTGCACAAGGCCAACGACACAAATAATTGAAATGGGAGAACTATATAATGTTTCAAAGGCTATAACTTGGATATTAAGGTTTTTTTAAATTCTTAATAACCTATCCAGTCATATAATAACCCATACTAACATCTATTACATTCTAAACAAGAATATCTCACTTGAAATGGACTATGTTTCTTAACAGTGAGCAAAATTCCTTAGGTTTTAATCATAATTCCTTTGTGATTCAACATTTCAAGCTGATGTTTAATCCTTTTAAATATTTTAACATTCTTATTTTTATGTATCCATGATATATAATCTCTATTTAACCAATGACTTCATGAAACAAGGAAATTTTTTACCACCTGTTTGTACTCTGTCTCCTCCATGCCCGAGAGCAAAGTTTTGAGAATTTCCCAGCATTTAAGGGATTTCAAGATTTAATTCTCTTATAAATTATAACTAACCTCACAAACCTTTCCATGTGTTTCTTTATACTTCATGCATTCATTCTTATGTTGATCTAATGTTGTGACAGTGGACTATGTGCTTAAGTTTAAAATGCCCTATCAATACCCTGTTTAGGAACTTTATTCATTTCAAGAGTTCTAACTTATTGGTCACAAATTACCATTTATAATTTTTTATATCATGAATATAAATTTTCCTTATGTGGATATTACATTATGAGATGTGAAACCCCAAGAGAATACACTCACACATGACTATAGACTGTATAACCAGAATTCTATAGGAAAAAACCATTATTTGCACAATATTATCATTGGAATCAGCTTATTAATTTATTAAACAAACAAAGCTACTTAATATCTAATAGGCTACACCTTTTAATGCTTGTGAGCTTAGATATCTACTTGGTGGACTGTTCCACCTACTGGAAATAACTCCTACGCAAATATTTTTGGTCTTTCCCTCTTTGCTATTGTAATTTGAGCTCTCAGGCTATCTTTTCCCTTTCTACTGGCTCTTTCAGCTCCCTCTTCAATTGGTCATTGAGTTTGTTTTCAAGTTCCTTGCCACATTTGAAAATCAACAGATATTTAATTACCCTAAATTTGACGTCCACGGGGATGTTGTTGGTTCACTAGTTCAACAGTTCGAGTGGCCTTCTCAGCTCCTTGGTTCCATCACTTCTTTGGTTCATTCATTTTCCTTTACTCAGAGCTTTCTTTGAACCGTTGAACCCATCAAACCTTTGAACCATTTTGGTTCAAGGTCAAACGGTTCATCCTCTTTCTTGGAAGCCTTTGTTTTCTCTAAGTCTTTCGAAGCCTTGGAATTCCTTTGGCTTTAAATCTTTGGAACCCCCCAAATGGAAGGTGTCCCTTCAATCCTTGAGAAAGGTCCATTTTCTGATCAGTGAGAGCCCCTGGCAAGGGTGCTTGCCCTTCAGGGTCCTTCAAACGGCCTTCTTCTTCAAATCCTGCAGAGTTCATAGAAACATTCCTTCAGAGTCCATAGAATCATTCTTACAAAGTCCATAAAAACCAACATATAGATTCCTTAGAATCATTCCTTTAGAGTCCATAGAATCATTCCTGTAGAGTATGTAGAAACCAGCCTACAGAGTCTATAGAAACCCACCCACAGAGTCTGTAGAAACCATCCTGCAGAGTCTGTAGAAATAGGCCTTTGATCATTCCTTTGACTTTATATCTTTGGAACCTCTTGAAGGGAAGGTGTCCCTTCATGCCTTGAGAAAGGTCCATTTCTTGGTCGTTGAGAGCCCCCCACAAGGGTACCTGCCCTTCGGGCTCCTTCGAGCAGCCTTCTTCTTCGAATCCTTCAGACAAAATGTTTGAAGGAATTCCTTCAGACATTTTATCTAAATGAAATCTTTCCTTTACCTTAGCTACTTTCTAAAGGATATTTTTTTGTTCCCTTTTGTTCATTGCCCTCTGTAAGGGCACTTACCCTTTGGGCTTTGGGGGAATCCTTTGAACCGTTTGATTAAACTGACCGATTGAACCAACTTTGGTTCAATGGTTCAATATTGTGTTTCACTCATTCAATTGACCACTTGAACCAACTGCTTTGAACCATTCATTTGAACCCTTGAACCTTAAACCTTTGAACCATTTTGGTTCAAGGTTCAATGGTTCAATGGGTTCAATCTTTCATCTTTTCTTCTAAGTCTTTCAAAGCCATTGAACTTGTCGAAGCAGCTGAACCTTGAACTTTTGCTGAAACACTTAACTCTTTGAGTCTGTCGACGTCATTGAACCTTTGAACCGTTAAAAATTTGAACCTATTAAAAGTGGGGTTCAATGGTTCAATCCTTTGTTTGAAGCTTACTAATGGATGTTGTGGTTGAACCTCGGTGTTGAACCTATCTTGAAATTGCCTAAGTGTTGGGAACTTGTTTCTTTGAGAAAGCTTGCCTGTTGAAGTCATTAAACCTATTGAACCTACTAGTCCCTTAACTAAAAAATCTTGAATAATAGATAATTTAAATACTCAAAACAATTTTTCGAGAAGGGAAAAGAGAATTTTGGCCTACAAGACCAAAATAGTTCATATGTTGTCCCAAAAATGAGTGACAAATTTTGGGAACAACAGTTGGCTCCAGTTGGGGAACTTCCTTCAATTGAAATTTTGAAATAATTAAGGGGAGTAGAAACCAGAATCTCCAGTGCCTTCAAGTATGCCATTGGGCTACAAATTCATGCTACCCAAAAAATAAAGGCACAAAAAATAAATGAAAATGAACAACACAAAATAGAACTAAAGACTATACAAATATACATATGTACAAATGATCTTATCTGATACTTCAAAGATTGAAGTGCTTCAGATGCTGCCCATTGTGAGACAATGGAAATGGCATTTCATCTTGATAAACTAGCAAGAAACCTTTTTCTCCCTAGAATTAGTGATGGGCAAATGGAACTCTCCACCAAGAATCACATTTTCTGTGCACTCCTTTTGGTTCTCTCTTCTTGCCCCATGAAAAGACGTGGTCTCCAATCTGAAAACCATAAATCCTTGCTCTCTTGGTGAAGAGTTTCTTTTCTTGACTTTGACGTGCAGTAGTATGGTCCATTACCATAGGTTGTTTCTCTTCTGGTTTAGTGAAGAACATGATTTGATTGTCAACATCAAACACCTACCAATGGTTAGCTTTATCAAGCACACTTAGTCGAAAGACTAGTTTGATAGTGTACCTACTATCTTTGAAATCAGGGTGGGGAACCATGAAGGTTGCAGGGACAACTAATGAATTTGCATGATTATGAGGCTCCATGGGCACTACAAAAATATTGAAAGCTTCAAAACTTTCAATTTGATCCCATACCAGATTGCGATAATGTCACAATCTTTTGTTCTTAGTTTGACGCAGGTTCCTCACATGACAAACCATCAGTTTAGCATCTCTTTTAGCATGAAGGAGTTTAACACCTCTATTTTGGGCTACTTCAACCTGAGTAACAGAGATTCATACTCAGTAGTGTTGTTAGTGTTACTGAACTACAACTTATAAGAAGAAGGAAAAATATCTCCTTGAGGAGATATTAACACAATCTCAGCTCCTAAGCTGGTAGAAGAATTGTTGCCATCAAATTCTAGGATCCAAACATCATCAAAAATTGATCTTCTATCAAATTTTTCTTCATTAGAGAGGGAAGATCCTTTTTCATCTATATTGTGCCCTACCAATTCTTCTAATGTCTTATTTGAATCAATTTTTGGATCACCACCTATAGGACTTTCATATGCTGAAACATAAACATCCTCTGTAGACAGAAAAAAGTTACCCATTCTTGAAGACTCAAATAAAATTTGAGCTTCAAGGGCTGATGTCTTAGTGACAACATATTTTACCTCCTTTTCAGGGAGTAGCCTCTTCATGATGCCTTTAACAGGGATCCTCACCTCAGATAGGTCCATGCTCAATTCTCTAATAACATCCTTGCAAAAATTTCATCCAAGAAAGATGCCATATGAGACTGGGACGTCGGCCACTAGGACTGTCATCTTGATTCTCTTTTCCAAAAATACCACAAATGCAAATTAGGCATCCTTGATTTGTCCTAGTAGTGGCACTTGTTTTTTCTCCATGGAGAAACATGTCTCAAATTTCTTGGTCAGTGTGAGACCAAGAGATTCTACCACTTTGGTAGGCATGACATTGTCAGATGCACCTGAGTCTATGATGCAATTGTTCAGCTGGTGACCATTTATTAGTGTGGAGACATAAAATGGTTCTATCCTCTTAGGAGTGGCAGGAGGAGCAATGACAAAGTTATTCTGGATGAATGTGGGAGTCACCTTTGGAATAGTTGGTCCTACAGGGATAGTTTTATTCTTCACACATTCCACTAACTTATCCAACTGCTCAAGGTTGGATTGCAGGAATTCAAATTCAGACATTTGAATTTTAGTTTTCTTGACATGGTCAACTATGTCAAATGTGTGAAATGAATTATGAACAGGGGAAGGGAGTTCATCCTTTTAGTTCTTAGGGGGGAAGGACTAATCTGCAAAATTGAAGTTGAAGGTACATAAATGTTTGGGGTTCTTACTTTTTATTACTCACTGGGTCCTTTGGCTAGAAAGGCAGAGGAGTTCCTCATTTGGCAATAGAAATTATAGGCTGAGATCCTTCCCCTATTTTTCCTTTATCAACTTGCTGGGCTGACTGGTTCTTAGACTAGGTGAATATAGCATATGATCCATCAAATGCTTCACCTTTACTTTTAGGTTCATCATGGTAATTCAAAAAACCAATGTTGGAGTCGCCAGCTGATTCTTCTTAGTCTACTGCAAAGAGATCAACGTCATTTTCTTGATCAAACTCAGGTTGGAAAGAGAAATCATGTTTTATTTCCATATATCCAACTGCTGAGTTGGTTGGTGCTGCTTCAATGGCAAGTTTCCCATGTGGGGGAGGCAGACAATTTGGTTACCCTTGACTCCTGGCAGCATTGCCTTGATATGATTGGTTCTAAAATGTCTTCCTTGGCATATCTTAATAAGGAGGAACATACATACCTTGGGCCATTTGTCTTTTCAAGGCTAGCATTTTATTTGCTAGCTTTTTCACCATTTGATCAGTGGTGCTTGTAGATGGATATTTAGAGGATGAAGAAGATTTACCTCTGTTTGGATCTCTCCTTATCTTTCCTACCAAGATAAGGTCATCTTCTACCTTAGTGGCCAAATCTTGAGCAGCAGCAAGGTTTATGTGGCTAGCACGTCTTAGTAGAAAACTCACTTTAGGCAGTTGTGAGTTGATGAAGAAACATTTAAGGTTCTCAGGTGTTGGCTGAGCAATTGTAGGAATCTTATTCCTCAACTTGTCAAACTTGGCAATGAAATCCCTCATAGGCTCATAAGGCTCCTTCTTCATCTGTGTGAGCTAGGCCAGTAGGGCATTTGCATCTTCTATAGGCTTGAACCTTGCTTTGAATTTGGCTTTTAGAGTGTCTCAATCAGTCACTGACAGAGCCTGTAAATGGTAGAACTAGTCTGTAGTAGTGCCTGGAAATGTTTCTACAAATAGCCTGACTGCTATGTCTTCATATTCCACACCTATCATGCCACAGGCTATGCTAAAGGCTGAAATATGTTCATCAAGATGAACTCTCCCATCACCAAAAAATTTGGAAAAATTCTTCCTTGAACTACGTGGTAGCTCATGTAGAGGTGGAGTAAGATCGAGTGGACCAAAAGAGTTATCGCAAGGGCCTTGAGCTACCATTGTATGATTATGGAAAGGGGGGATAAAAAATCTTGGTGGGGTATGTATAGGCAAAGCTCTGATAATAGTAGAAAAAGAAGCTCTGCCTTGTATTGGTGACCTCGTATGGGTAGGAGGAAGACTCCTAGTTCATTGAACTTGAAGTTGTGAAGGAAATAAATCAAAATTGCCCTGCTACACCAACTCAAAAATAGGTTCAACAACACCTTGGGCTCTCTGGCTTCTTGTATAACATGGAGCTACCAAATTGTTGAATAGACTAGAAAAGGACTAGAAATGCTCATCGATCCCTAGCAGAGAAAATGGATAAGGAAAAGAACTAAAACTACTCGTTCTTCCCCAGCAGAGTCGCCAAAAACTGTTGGGTGAATATTTTGTCACCAGCTAACTAATGGGCAAAATAGGTTATTTCAACCACAACATAGGGAGATTGGTCGGCCAAATGTACAGGTTTACCACATCAGAAGGGGACAAATCTCTCCTCTCATCAAGGGGAGGTTCCCTATAAATATGAGGCACTATATACTATATATATAAGTAGAAAATAACACTCAGGGGTAGGACAACACCATCCATCTCTCTTTTTTTAGAGATGATGTTCACAGACAAAGGATAAATCTTAGGTGATTGCTGGAGGTACTTCTCTTTTTTTAGAATTAATACTCAGTCAACAGCCAGATTCCTTCCTAGGTGGTAAAAGTAACTGGAACAGGGTCTAATAACCAGCAGAATGAGGTGTAGCACAAAGTCTCCCCCTCAACTACCAAAGAGTGAAATATGAAGGACAATGAGGGCACAAAGTCATCCCAAGGTCCTTTACATAGAAACAAAAAATAAACACACTAAAGACAATTGTGGCAACATAAAGTCTCTCTATAGTTAGCTTCAAGAAACCTTCCTGGTTACTTCCACTAGTCTTGCTTATTTAATTAAATGGATAAGAACGCATTCAAAAAATAGACATAAAAACAATTTCCTCAACAACACAAGCTATTCCAGCACAAAGTCTAAAAGGTCACTTGCTTTCTCATTCATATAACAAAATATGATTCACAATCTGAGCTCAAAGTCTCAGGAAAATGCCTTTCAATTTGGGCAGAGTTTTGTTTCTATAACAGAGAGATCTCCTTTGCATAAAATAAGAGATTATAATATATAGCAGCCAAGAAAAGCTTGGCACTTTGTTTCATGAAACGGCCCATGCTGCATTTAATGCCTTGAATGCATTTTCAATTTTGTCAAGGGGCCATGCTGGAATAGGGCATCTGCCTTAACTATGGCATGTCAATTCATCTCAAAATATCTTTTTCTCTACATGGGTCATTTGATCTTTCTCCCAATAGGTACACAGTTGTCCCCTCGCTTTCCTGTCAAGGAAGAAAAATAGGTCACACCGTTTAATGCTTGTGAGCTCAGATATCTACTTGGTGGATTATTCCACCTACTAGAAATAACTCCTACATAGATATTTTTGGTCTTTCCCTCTTTCCTATTGCAATTTGAGCTCTCAGGCTATCTTTTCCCTTTCTATTGGCTCTTTCGGCTCCCTCTTCAACTGGTCATTGAGTTTATTTTCAGGTTCCTCGCCACATTTGAAAATCAACAGATATTTCATTACCTTGAATTTGATGTCTATGGGGACATTGTTGGTTCAATGATTCAATAGTTCAGGTGGCCTTCTCGACTCCTTGGTTCCATCGCTTCTTTGGTTCATTCACTTTCCTTTGCTCAGAGCTTTCTTTGAACCGTTGAAACCTTTGAACCTTTGAACCATTTTGGTTCAAATTTCAATGGTTTGTCCTCTTTCTTAGAAACATTTGTTTTCTCTAAGTCTTTTAAGCCTTGGAATTCCTTCGGCTTCAAATCATTGGAACCCCCTGAAGAGAAGGTGTCCCTTTGGGCCTTGAGAAAGGTCTATTTTCTAATCACCGAGAGCCCCTGACAAGGGTATCTACCCTTCGGGGTCCTTCGGGAGGCCTTCTTCTTCAAATAATGTAGAGTCCATAGAAATATTCCTTTAGATTCCATAGAATCATTCCTACAGAGTCCGTAGAAACCAACCTACAGAGTCTGTAGAATCATTCCTTTGGAGTCTGTAGAATCATTCCTGTAGAGTCCGTAGAAACTAGCATGTAGAGTCTGTAGAAACCAAACTGTAGAGTCCATAGAGACCATCATGTAGAGTCCGTAGAAATAGGCCTTTGATCATTCCTTTAGCTTTATATCTTTGGAACCTCTCGAAGGGAAGGTGTCCCTTTGGGCCTTGAGAAAGGTCCATTTCCTAGTCACTGAGCGGCCTTCTTCAAATCCTTTGGACATTTTGTCCAAAGGAAATCTTTCCTTTGGCTTAGCCACTTTTTGAAGTATATCTTTTTATTCCCTTTTGTTCACTACCCTCCACAAGGTCACTTTCCCTTTGGGATTTGGGGGACTCCTTTGAACCGTTCGATTGAACCGACCGATTGAACCAACTTTGGTTCAATAGTTCAACAGTTCAATATTGTGTTTTGCTCATTCAATTGACCACTTGAACCAACCACATTAAACCATTTGTTTGAACCATTGAACCTTGAACCTTTGAACCATTTTGGTTCAAGGTTCAACGGTTCAATGGGTTTAATCTTTCTTCTTTTCTTCTAAGTTTTTCGAAGCCATTGAACTTGTCGAAGCGGCTGAACCTTAAACTTTTGTCGAAATGCTTAACTCTTTGAGTCTATCAACGTCGTTGAACCTTTGAACCCGTTGAACCTTTAAACCTATTGGAATTGGGGTTCAATGGGTCAATGGTTCAGTCCTTTGTTTGAAGCTTGTTGATGGACCTTTTGGTTGAACCTCGGTGTTGAACCTGTCTTGAATTTGTCTAAGTATTGGGAACTTGTTTCTTTGAGAGAGCTCGCCTATTGAATTCATTGAACCTGTTGAACCTGTTAGTCCCTTAACTAAAAAATCTTGAATACAGGAGAATTTAAATACTCAGAATAATTTTTTGAGAAGGGAAAAGATAATTTTGGCCTGCAAAACCAAAATAGTTCATATGTTGTCCCAAAAATGAGTGACAGATTTTGGGAACAACATATATGAAGATGTAGAATGATAAACTAGATGTGCTTGAGGTGGTTAGAGACTAGCATAAGGATTTAAATGAGATTTTAAGTGTGTTGGATAGCTGTATACATATAATAGGGAAGATTGCTTAAGTAGTCTTGCTTGTATTCTTGCTTGCTTAATGATATTTAGCAACCCTTTCCAAATCATCTTTGATTGGAATTTTATAGGGATATATTGGTCATGGGTTGAATGTACTTGCATTAGGCCAACAAGAATAAGGATGGGGAACTGAAATATATTAATTGTTTGGGCTAGAAATGGACTTGGACAATAACACCAAAAGTGGACAAGAATGGCACCAGTGCTATAGTCCAAGTGTGGCACTACTATCCTGAGTAGATGAGACCTAAGGGGATTCATTTATCTTGGAAAGAGTAGTTTGGGTCAGCTAAGACCATGTTTAAAAGGCTACAGATGATTGGGAATCAATGAAAATAAGTCAAAGAGGGTCACAAAAGCAAGCACAAGGGACCTAAGGGTTGAGTGTCATTAGCCACACTCAATTTATCAATTTTTGCATTTTATATGACTACATTTATGCCCCCTTGTTCCAATGATGCAACTTAGAAAAATACTAAGATATGATAAAAATGGAAAATGTACCTAAACTTACTTGTAGGGGTGAAGCTCATGAAGCTATATGATGTTAGGTGTGCATAGAGAAGCATGCTATGAAGTATGAATCTACAAGAAAAATAAAGATTAGATGAGTTCTTACTAGATACGCTATATCTAAAATAAGAATGTACAAGGTTGGGTAAGAGAGAGAGGAAGATAAAGGACCAATACAAAACCTGTTGTGATGCTGGGTGATGTTGATTAATGTTGGATGTGTGTTAAACCAAGAGTAATATCATTAATAAAGCTGAGTGCTCAATTCCCCAAAAGTGGTTCATGAGTACAAAATTTGGTCCTTTGTCTCCATCATCACCCACTAAATGAAGCTACATGATCTTTTATATGTTGATCGACATTTGGACTATGTGTCAAATCCCTTTGAATAGGGGGCTCAAGAACACAAAGGCTAACTAGTCTTTTGGCTCCATCATTGCCCTGTGAAGTGAATCTATGAACTGATACCAATATTAAATGTTGATTAAGGATACACATCATCCTGTATGTGGACCAATGCAAAACCTGTTGTGATGTTGGGTGATGTTGATTAATGTTGGATGTGTGTTAAACCAAGAGTAATATCATTAATAAAGCTGAGTGCTCAATTCCCCAAAAGTGGCTCATGAGTACAAAATTTGGCCCTTTGTCTCCATCATCACCCACTAAATGAAGCTACATAATATTTTATATGTTGATTGATGTTTTGACTATGTGTCAAATCCCTTTGAATAGGGGGCTCAAGAACACAAAGGCTAGCTAATCCTTTGGCTCCATCATTGCCCCGTGAAGTGAATCTATGAACTGATACCAATATGAAATGTAGGTCATATGAGATGGCTCATGAATCCCATGAATGCACTATGATTTGATAATGTTGGTATGGATAACTGAATGTATGCTAGAAACTAGGCCACTCTTGGCCACTCTGAAAGATGGAGATTAGGATTGTATGAAAGCCACTCCAAAATGGTGCACTAGGCTTCTATGAAAGCCATTCGAGAACATGAAAACTTAGGAACTCAAGAATGTGGAAGTTAGGCTTATATGAAATCCATTTCAAAATGATGCCAACCACCTATAGATAGAATAAGGCACACAACTACTAAAAATTCTTGGGTAATACTAAACTTGGAAAAAAAGAAAATAAATGTGCCACGTATAATTCTCCCAATCGTTGGTGTCTAAAACATGGATTTTAATCTATAAGTCATATCAACTATCGTATCTAAAACTAGAAGTGAGATCCATCATGCTGTGCATGACGTCCCCTATATCTATATTTTTTAAGAAAAATTATACTGAAACTACTGATTTTGGTCTAAATTGTAGTTGATAAAACTATAACTAAACTTACCTTTATATCTATTTCTGAAAAATATTTTTTTTTTGCTATTTGGAAAAGAGCACTATAAGTGGACACTAGTGGTACTGATGTTGTCCAAGTTGGGCACTATTGTCTAAAGCCAAATTTGATGATTGTTCTAGTATTTTCACTATTTGCCTAATCTATTTTGACTATTTTGATGTCTAGTTATCATTCTAGGTGTTCTAAAAACTATTGTTTCAACTGTTAAGAGCTTTGATCTGTACTCTGATCTTTGAGACAAAACCCTTGTTTGTTGCCCCCTCTTCTGAGGGTAGGAATGAAGACCCTGCAGTGACTACCCTCAGAAGGAAAAACCCTGTAAGTGTGTTATACTACAAAGATACATGATATAGCAATGAGAATTGACAAGATATATCATGATTTATATTGATAAATTGTTAAATAAATAGGGGTATGCTTAGATAGATATAACAATGTAATGATTTACTAAACTAGAACTAGAAAGAGAAGTATAGTTAGTTATTAGTTGTTAGTTGGAGGGATGGAGCATGATGTCCATCATGGCATCCAAGAAAGCAAGATAAATGCATGATGTGAATCATGGCATTTCAAAAATTGAGAAGCAAACAAGAAACAACCATACAAGGCTAGAATTAAGAGCATACAAGGGTTTCCAAGGGGCCAAGCAAACAAGGGACATGGGCACATGTCACTCAAACTAGAAAGTAAGCATACAAGGCATGTTCAAATTCCACATACACATATAATTGAAACAAGTAAAATTAGCTTAGAAGCCTCAATCATATAGAGGAGTACAGGCAAAGGACATTGAAAAATGTCCTAAGGCACACACATGAATAGAAACAAAGGACATTGGTAAATGTCCTAAGGCACATACAAGAGACAAATAAGAACTGAGAAATGCAAACAATCTAGCTATGTTAAGCAAGAAAAGAAAGCATGTATGTAACTATAAGTACAATCACATATAACTAATCAAATCAAGAGGTAAATTATGCAAGACATGTGAGTACAAGACTAGGTATATGCTAATTAATACACAAGTGTTATATACTAGTGAGTGTCAATAGAGTAATCTATGTAAGCAAGTAAGTAATATACATCAACATGATAACTAGAATGTGTGGTGTAGGAATGACATAACCTGGATGGTGTAGTCATGTAGAAGATGCCCCCAGTGAATATGTATATCAATGTGTGTTTCGATGTAAAAGTAGGGTGCCCCCTCAATGGGTAGAGTGAAGAAATCAAAGAATTGGATGTTACTGCACACACTCAAAATAAGATCAAGTGAAGCATGGTAATGTAGATAAATCTACAAATAATAAGCATAGAATAACAAATGTAAGTCTAGCATAGTAGTAAAAATGTAAATCATGGATGGTGCATACAATTGAAATATTTTTGGTGTTTTTGAATGTTATGTGTATGTTTTTGTATTTTGAAATTTTGTATTGTTTTTGGATTTTTTAAAGTTTTTGAGCTATGTACAATCAAGCAATAAAAATTATGTACAAGTAAGTGAGGAAAGGATGATACTAACTAATGAGTCTTGTGGGAGACTCCCTATCATGGTGTCCTGTATAAAGGAGAGGAATCGTGCGTGATTGTGAAGCATGGTGAAAATGTTGAGTCTGTGGCTCTAAAAGCTATATATTTTGTAAATGCTCTAAAATCTCTAAAGTACGAACTAATTTTGGGGTCCCCCTATAAATATAATAATTTGATGCAATTATATGGATCTTAGGGACCCATTTGGTAGTAAGAGAAGCTCTATGAACACAAGCTCTATGTGGAGACACATGAGATCCCAATGATACTGCTCTAGGTGTGAATACTATAGTTGGAAGCTATCTAGAATCATAAATCTATGAAGGTGTATAAACTCTATGTGATGGCAATGGATGCCTCAACTTTATTTTAATCAGAACTAGAGGAGTTATAACTAGTTGAGAAACTAGAACTAGAGGCTGAACTAAAATTGGTGATGGTACTCTAGAAGATGGCTTTGAAGTGGGGAGTGGTAACTCTTATGAAAATCCACAAACTATAAAAACTTGATTAGTGTGAATTAATTACACACATCTATGAACTATAGAAGGTACTGCTTGAAGTTTCTAGATCCATGGTCAACTAAGTAACATATCAAAAACTATTGCACTAGAAACTATAGTGAATGGTGTGGCCATGTGTGTTGGATCAACCTATAAAAGAATTATGATCTCATCTAATAAACTCTATATGTGCCCACTAAATCCATTGATAACTATGTCTGTTAGTGTAATATCCTACTTTAAATATCCCAAATGTTGTAGTAATGTCATAATGCACATGTTCACACTAGATCCATTGTCTATGAGAACATTATGATTAGGATGATTATGAATGTAAGCTCTAATAAAGAGTGCATGATAATATGTATCATCTTCAATGATCTCCTACTCTGAGAAGGAAATGGAAGGTCTAGTTGGAACTCTTTAATTGTATACACCAATCATGTTGCTCAAAATATGCGTCTCAACTGAAGGTGCCTTGTATGTACCTAGTGGGGGATGTGCATGATATGCATGGTGAACACCTAATGTGTCCCCTATTTCTTATTTAAAATGTTGTCGAAAAGGATCTAAAAATATTTTCAAATCTTTATCTTGTGTTTGCTTTACATGAGGAGGCTCAATTGAAGTTCCAAGATCAATATGATTGACATCTATCAAATCCTATATTTTGTGTCTCAAATTGATGCATTTGTTTGTTGTATGGCTTGGTGCCTTATGAAACTCAAAAAATACATACTGATCATATCCCCATAGAAGAGGATTTATTGGGTCAAATTCCTGAATATGAGGGAGAGATATGATACTACATTCTAATAGTTGCTATAAAACTCTAGTTGGATAGACTAGTAGATTGGTGAAGGTTCATCGAGGAGGTGCTGATAAAACCACTCATTGAGGGGGCTCTAAAGCTGCATTAAATTTAGGTTGATTCTAACTCTTGTTATCATTGAATTTTACTTTGCATGGGACTTTGTTGCTCTTGTTTGATGTGTCTGAGATACTTATGTACTTGAGTTTGCCAATTGAAATTAACTTGACTTGTCTTTCCTTTAGTGTGTCACATAATTTAGTGAAGGAAAAGAATATTTTGAACATAATTGATTCATGCAAAGCTAGTAGAAGGCTCTGTTTAAAGAGATCCTATAACTCTTGATCAGCCATGGGGCTAGTCATCTTAGTCAAAATAGTCTTATATCAAATAATATAAGCTATGAGATGCTCATTTGACCTATGTTTTTGTTGTACAACTTGAGCATATGAAACCTTATCACCAATGTTAACGCTGAAATGAGTTAGGAAAATGTTGGCTAAAGGATTGAATGCATTGATTGATTGATTTGATAGACTGTAGAACCTTTGTAAAGCATAATCCTTTAGGATTTATGGAAATAACTTGGTAAGTAACTAGTCATTGGGTACATAGTCCGAGCATGCTGCATGAAAGGCTCTAAAATGTGTCTTTTGATCACCCTTGCCATCATATAGAGTAAGCTTGGGTTGAATAAAACTTTGTGTCAAGGGTGTAGAAGTAATGTGACGTGCCAATGGTGTATGCAGAAGAGAAAAAAAATCCAAACCCTGTGTAGGTCTAGAGGTACCTTGCTCAAGATGTAGCACCTTGGATTGAAGAGATTTTATCTCTTACACAAGGGTTGCCACATCAGAAGACAAAGATGTACTAGCTATAACTAGTGGTAAAGAAGAAAGTTGGGCTGCTATAGGGGGTTGTTGAGACATAGTTGCCCTTGTAGTGTCATTTATAAATGGTTTCTCTAAAAGAATGGAAGATTCAACTTGCTTAGCTTTTTTAATTTCCATGATAGATTTCAAGATAAGAGTATGATCTTGAGGCTGGTCCTAGAGTCTTTCTCAAAAACTTTACAGGATCAAATATTTGTTGAGGATAACTTCATTATCAATAATTGGTGGAAGTGGATTAGTAGTCCAATGTGTTGGAGCATGAGCATCGGTGTGTACATTATCATTTTTATTTTCATACTACTCATTATCAAAGTTATATTTATTGAAATTAGTGTAATCTGGATGTGTAGATCTATAACAAGAACATGAGTTGGTTGTTTATCCATGGTATATGGTTGAGTTGTAGGAATCTGGATGAATTCAAGAGGATTGTCACTGAGTCTTAAACTTCATATTGAAGGAATAGATGCAAGGAACTTAGGTGGCATAAAGAAAACAACTTAGATGATAGTAGAAAAGATTAAACGGATATAATCTAAATAAGGAACTAGAATATGCATAAAAAGAATATGAAGTTCACACACATGTAAGGTGATACCTCAATAAGCAAATAGGAACTAGTACATGTAACTAGGGTTTTAAAAAAGATTATTTGATAAATTTACTTTGAAATTTTGAAATTGAAAGTGAATTCCTGAGTTATATATGTAAGTAAAAAAATCAAAAAATTATTGGAAAATTAGTGATTTAATAGGACCTAGTAGATGCAACTACGGTTTTAAAAAATAAATATTTTTGAAACTTACTATTGAGTTTTGAATGTATTTTCTAATTTAAATATTTGAGAAAAAATTCAAAAAATGATTGGAAAATTATTAGAAAAATATTGGGACCTAGTATGGGCAACTAGGGTTTGAAAGAATTTTTTTTTTAAATTACTAGGAAATTTTAAAATTTAGTGCTAATTTTTTATTTTATTATGTAGGTAAAAAATCAAAAAAATATATAAAAAATTAGTGGGAAATTTACCCTAGAGTTTTTAAGGTTTTTATGCGCAAACGAAGTAATTCGGGTTCACCAAATGATTTAACAATTTTAGGAATATTGGTGTATTATTCCTAATTTAGTTAAAGGGTCTGAGTAGTAAAATCGGTAAATAAGTAGATAATAATTAAGCTACTAATTTGTGTAAATTAATTACAATTCAAACTTTTCTTAAAATAGTAATAAAGAGAAGAAAACAAAACTTAGATGGAAACTGATTGATCTAACTGAGACAAAGGCTAGAATTCACTATGCAGGTTGAGATACTATCACAAACTAAGATCTAAACTTCATTTTTTGATTGGATAGGAGTGCCAAAAATGGATATTAGTGGCATCGACACTATATTCCATCTTTGTCATTGTTGTCCTAAAGATCTAAGCTTTTTAAGTTTTGTTTGTTATGTTTGTGTGACCTTGTCTACAAAGTTTTGACATTTAGAAGTCTACATAGCTCCTTGTAGAGCAAATTCTTTCTTCACACCCTATCTTCCATTATGATTTGTCTAATTTTGCGCAAGGTTAGGGGGGGTTAGTGTGTGTAATATGCACTAGGCGTGCTTCACAACCTGTATGGGGGCACGCTACCTATATACCAATACTCTGAAGAGGGATCAAGCGATATGTAGTTATCCCCACTTTATGTGCTTTATGCAATTATATATATGAAGATGCAAAATGATAAATTGGATGAGCTTGAGGTGGTTAGGGACTGGTATAAGGATTTGAATGAGATTTTAAGTGTGTTAGCTGGTTGTATGTAGATAATAGGAAATAATGCTTGAGTAGTCTTACTTGTATTCTTGCTTTCTTAGTGGTATTTGCCAAACCTTTCTAAATGATCTTTGAATGGAATTTTATAGGGATATGTTGGTTGTGGGTTGAATGTACTCATGTTAGACTAACAAATATAAGGATGGGGAACCAAAATAAATTGACCATTGGGGCCAAAAATAGACTTGGACAATAGCATTGAAAGCAGATAGAAGTGGCACCGGTGCTATAGTCTAAGTGTGGTGCTACTATCCTGAGTAGATGAGACCTAGGGGGATTGATTTGTTGTGGAAAGAGCAGTCTGGGTGAGCTAGGGCCAAGTCTAGAAGGCTACAAATGATTGGGAATTAGTGAAAATAAGCCTAAGAGGGTTATGAAAGCAAGCATGAGGGACCTAAAGTTTGGGTGTCATTAGCCATGCTCAAGTTACTATTTTTTGCATTTTATATAATTATACAAACAATCCTAAACAAATGCAAATATCTTATGAATCTTATTACTAAATAAACAATCCCATGTGATAACCAAATTATGTCTAATATTAAGGGTTTTGATATAAGATTAAAAAAAAAAGGTTTTCACACTACAAGCAAAGATATAATGAAAAACATAACATGGAAATATTTTTAATCCCTTAAAAGATAGGAATAATTCATTAAAAGTGTGAAAACATTACAGATATGTAGAGCTTGTATTTTTTACTTGGATTATACTTCATTTTTGGTTGCTTAGACTCCTCTTTGGCCTCTTCTTACAATTGTCGCTCACTTCATGATTCTCACAACCACAAAGGAATAAACTTTAACATAAATGAAGTTATATGAATTCAGGTTTTAAGGTTTTGTGTTTCTAGATTTTTAAGCAATTTGAAGCACTTATATATATTTATTTTATAAGAGGTAATTTATGTTAATTAAAAAACTAATGGAGAAAGAGGTTAGAGGATGAGAAGTCTATATTCGATATCTTATTTATGATCCTTCTTTTTAATGATTAAATTTTTATTATAGAAAAGATTCTTCTAGATACACTACACAAAAATTAGCAAAACTTGACATTTTGGGTCCTTCTATGGAACCCATCATTAGGATATAAATGTTTTATTTTCATAAAGATATGTTACAATATAAATAAGATCTTTAAAAAATGCTTGGCTTTCCATATTTCTTCCCCCTAACTTATTATTTTATTAATTGTATTAGAGGTTTCAATGAATTACTTAAATTAAACCCATCATCTTTATTCAAATTTTGAGTTGTCTTTTCTATTTCAAGTGCCTCCCTTACTATGTGTTCTTTTAAGTGATCCACCTTTGCAATTAGTTTTGTATCCTCAATGTAAATGTGGTGTTTAAAATTAAAAGAGTGATTTTTCAATGTTGATTTCTCGATTATTTCATGCAAAATGTCTTTGTTGTGTTCTTTTTGTCATATATTTACTGACCCAACCAGCTCTCCAATATATTGTTTACCACATAAATATGGAATGGACTAGACACCACCATATAATTTTGGATCCTATGGGTCCTTCACTCTATCAAGGATATCTCTTAAAGTTTTAAAAGGGGTTAATACAACCTTGATGTCCTTTTTTGCTAAAGTTCATGCAATTTTATCCATGACACCCTATATGTAAGGCAGTTTGACCAATTGATTTATATGATTATCCTTATTACCTTCATTATTTTTTCTTCTACTTTCATGCATAATGGCCCATTTGAATGAATTTTGTATTTTTCTATCCCCATATCTGTTAGCATGAAAGACTTTTGTTAAGTGCTCTAATTCTTATTCCAGATGGTCCTTATCTGATACCCTCACAACTCTTATTTCCAAAGTATTTAACATTGTTATCTTTTGGGTGGGGTGGTGGTACAAGTTATTTCCCAAATATAGATATGTATGTGTCTTCTTCCTATATACCTGATATGATAAGGACCCATCGAGTCTCCTAGTCACCATCACATCCAAGAATGGAAGACCTATTTCTTCCTCCACCTCCATTGTAAACTAAATATGTTTTTATCTACTATTGAGATGGTAAAGAAAATGATCTATATTTCTTTCACTCTCTGATATTATTTTTGCATACACTCTTGATAATACATATATGAGATATTACAAATTATATAGGAAAGTCATTTCCTATAATCATGGAGATTATCTCTCCACCAATTTCTCACACCCGAAATCTCAATATCCTATATTCGATATATTGTTCTAACTTATAACAATATATCTCAACAAATAATATATGCTAAACTATTGTTGTAATAATATTATGATATTTTAACAAATAAACTAACTAATTATATTTACCTCTCAGTAAATACCAAAACTCACACTAATGTAAATGCTAAATTCTTAACATTTCCCCTATGGTTTTTACATGGTGCAAAAACATTCACACTCTTATCTGCAGTATGCTCATCCATTGTAGCATGCCCTATTTGGCTCATGACCTTGATACAAAGAGAGCCTCACTCCTCCTATGATTTTACAGATTTATCACAAAGCTTAACATGAATAGAACAATCAAAATTATATGCCACTATATACTCTTAGTTCTACATACTACTGACATAATCTTGCTACACATGATCACTATATGTGAAGAAATATATCTCATATTTACATTATGTGATCATAATGGATGTGTCACTGAGAGTCATCTCCATAAATAAGGTATTCATAGGATCTTTACAGTAGCTACTCTCTTAACTATTGCCAAAACACTATTCATATCATATGGTTTTCTGGGCCTCTACCACAAACCCTTTCAAGATCCATGAATTGACTTACATTGGTGTTTTTATCTTTTCACAATTTTTTTACCTCGAAGAATCATGTTCTAAATTTTACATAGATTACATTACATGAATAGGCATTATTCTTATATTCTTATTTTACAAACACATAGTGAAAATGAAAAATATGCACACACAAGTCACCAAAATATTGATCTAGCCCCATTATTGGTGACTAACGAGAGGTCACTGAAAGACCTCTAACCTCTGTGTATCCTCCATCTGCCAATAGATTACTACTCACTTAGTGCATGTGTCAAAGATGCTCAAATGAGGAAAAAATCCTCCCATAATTTGGACGTCACGTACAAGAGATAATGTGTTTGTACAATAAAAGATTTAACTTTTAACAACTGACTAAAATTCTTGACAAAATAAAAAAATATGACAATGGACCCAATTGACACTTTTGAATTTTTTTTTTTGATGTGACTCTTTTTGACATATTTTTGATTTTGACATTAAATATAAATACTTTACAATATACCTTAACAATGATTTCAACACTTTATATTTTGAACGCTTTTTACAAAACCTAAAAGAACTCTAAAAGTAATGACACAACAAATTTTTAAACCTGATAAGCAAAACCAATTAAATATTAGTTATAATAAACTAAAACATGATATACAACCCTAGGACAACATAAATAGATTCATAAACAAATAAAATGACTTTACTCATTTGACAAAATAATGTGGGATAACCACAGCTTGCCAATAAAGCATAAAACTATGACTAATAGACCATCTACACATAAACTAAATAACTCACAGTTGTTTTTCACGCATGAGAAACACATCCATAAGGTTGAACAATGTGGTTAAAGACAATTTTATGAATAGAATACATAGGCAAATGTACACAACACATATGAGACTATCGTGGCTGAAATATTAGATGATAAGTGGCATGGTTTGCATAGTGAACCAAATATTCTGCTTTAGTTGAGACGCTCTCCTCCTTTCTTGGTGAAAATGAGAGGCATGATTTTTGCAAAATAATACAAATCTGAAGATAACAAGCTAAATCAACCAAGCATCGGGTGCAAGACTATTTTGAAAGGCTCACGATATGAGAATGGTATCTTGAAACAAAATTGACATAGTCAATGAAGACTGAGCATAGTACAATTAATGGATTTAGCTTGGAACTTATCATCACAAACATGGTTCTTCTTTATTTTGATCAATCGTGGCATCTTGTCTTTAGGAGAATATACCACAAAAAAAAAATTACAAATACAAACATGATAGGTTTGTGTGTTGGAGAGAGGTTTGCATGTTAACAAGTTTGTGTATTTTCTCACACCTTTCTCTGATCTCCAACTGAAATTGGATATCCTAGGTCACAAACTCACCATCTGATAGATAGCTCAAATGGTGATGTAGAATGGAATAATGGCACTAAAATTGATGCATAATGCCCTTAGATATTAGGTGCAAAAATGACAAATACTACAACATCGAGGAGAACATTAGAACTAAATGTGTAGGACAACGATGCAAGGAATATCTATTGTTGGTGCAGATCAATAAAATACATGAATATTGGCATTGACATTACATATATGAATACATGAAAAATTAGAATAGTGTGTACCCATCTCTCCACAAAATGAAAGGCACGATGAATGGAAGCTGCTCAGGTTTCCTTTCCTTGAATGAGTGCAGGTTATATTTTTTTAGCTATGGATCAAACATAGATCTGATACTAGATGATAAGTTTGGTTCAGATCTGAACACTAAATCAAAGAGCTGAACATACATAAACTCAAATTTATTTCAAACACACCATAACATTATTTCTTTCACTCTCTGATAATATTTCTGCATACACTTTGATAAGACATATAAGGGATATTACAAATTATATAGGGAAGTCATTTCCTATAATCATGGAGATTATCTCACCACCAATTTCTCACACCTAAAATCCTAATATCCTATATTCGATATATTATTATAACTTATAAAAATATATCTCAACAAATAATATATGTTAAACTATTATCATAGCAATATTTTGATATTTTAACAAATAAACTAACTAATTATATTTACCTCTCGGTGAATACCTAAACTCACACTAATGTAAAAGCTAAATTCGTAACAGACTATTAGTCTTAATGAATTCCCTTCTTTATGTATTTTTGAAGCTCCATATATCTGGGGGACAATGGGAGCATTTGGCATGATTTTATTCTTTATAATATCTATGAAACAAGAGTTTTTTATTTTTATTTTTATTTTTTCTTTTTTACCTCCTTTTTTTCTTCTTTATAAATTTGTCCTTTTTAAGGACTAAATTTTATGGCCATATGACTTAGTATAAATTAAATACAAACCTTTGTAAGTCTCTCAAAAAACCAACCAAATAATATAATAAACCAAGGATAGCAAAAATTGTGACAAAAAATTAGATTATAGAGTATAAACTAACTACGAGGCTGTATGGAAAGACAACTATGAAAAGCAAGGATGACATAACTGAAAAAATATTCAAAATATTTTCATAATTTGAAAATTATAAACTATATAATAAGGTCTGCCAAAATGTCTTAACCATATCCATATTGGCCTTTCAAATATTTTTGTATTTTAGTTAACAAACCATGCCAACCAAAATATAATTATTACCTTAAACAATTTTAAAAAATACAATATGATCATGAGGCTCTATTGTATTTATTCAATTTATTATTTGTGTATTGTTTAAAAGAATTATTTGCATGCCATTATTTCTCAAAGGAAATCATTTTCTTATTTATTTAAAAGAAGTATGTGGCAAATAACAATCAGATAATATAATAAACTGAGTATGGCAAAAATTATGATAAAAAATCAGAGTATAAAGTATAAATAATAAATTGATTATGGGGCCATAGGGAAATACAACTATAAAAATCATAATGCAATTAAACCAACATGGTTGTTAGATTATGTGCTTTTGAAACTTAAAATATTTTCCATTTCTTGAATTGAATGACCCTTAACATAATGTAGCTAATGGATGTAATTTTGACTCTTGAGTCATCATTTTTATCACTGCTAAATTTTGTAAATTCATTATTTTAAACAAAGAGTTAAAATTTTACTATAGATACATAAGCTATGGCTTAATTAAGAGTATTCATTCTATTGTGCAAATATGATATAGTGTGAGGATTTTTAAATCATAAATTAATTCCAAGATACATGGATTAGGCATATCCAACTTTAGGTAGTATGGAATTTTTAGGATTTTTAAAGATCATAAACTTTGACATGGAGCTCCAGTGTTCTAATGTGGACTTCCTAATTCAATGATGAATTTTTAATTAAGACACAATACTTCAGGCAATTATTTAGGTGGCATGGTATAAATTAAGTACAAACCTCTATAAGTCTCTCAAAAGACCAACCAAATAATATAATAAACTGAGTATAGTGAAAAATTTTACAAAAAATCAGAGTATACAATATAAACTCACTACATGGAGCCATAGGGAAAGACAAATATGAAAAGTGAGAATGGCATAACTGAAAAAAAACATTCAAAACATTTTCATAGGTTTAAAATTATAAACTATATAATAAGCCATGCCAAAATGTCTTAAGCATATCCATCAATACTAACCTTTCAAATATATATTTTTTATTTCAATTAAAAAATCATGCAGACCAAAACATAATTATTACCTTAAAACAAAATATGATATGAAAACCTCTCTACAATTTCTATGGTTGGTTGTGTTTTCAAAACGTGAGCCTCATATTTGATTCATTTGTATCTTCTTTATTATGGCTATATACAATAGTTGTGAAGACTGCTAGAGCAAGTCAACAACTCTTCCATCTAGTGGATCGTGTTTCAGCCTTGCCAAAATTAGTAAATAAATGTATGTAATATGATCAAGATTTCAGATGAGCCTGAGGGAGAGGTTGCAAAAAATAATATTTTTTTTGTTATCCTTTATGTCCCAAAAATATGGTTTTCCAAGGATCTTTTTGTAAAGGACATATGGTAAGATCATGTGTAGTATTTAGTATCAATCAAATATAGACCTCTGTAAGTCTCTCAAAAGACCAACCAGATAATAAAATAAATTGAGTATAGTAAAAATTGTGACAAAAAATCAAAGTATAGAGTATAAACTAATTATGAGGCCATAAGATAAGACAACTATAAAAAGTGAGGATGACATAACTGAAAAAAATATTCAAAACATTTTCGTAGTTTCAAAATTATAAACTATATAATAAGGTCCGCCAAAATGATTTAACCATATCCTTAATCAATAATGGTATTTCAAATATTATTTTATTTCAATTAAAAAACCATGCCAACCAAAATATAATTATTACCTTAAACATTTAAAAACAAAATACAATATGAAACCTATTTGCAATTTTTATGGCTAACTATGTTTTCAAAATGTGAGCCTCATAGTTGATTCATCTATATCTTCTTTATTAGGGTTGTATATAATAGTGTGAATATTGCCAAAGTAAGTTATCAAGTCTTCTAGCTACTAGATAATGTTTTAGCCTTGCCAAAACCAGTAAATAAATGCATGTAATATGATCAAGATTCCAGATGAACATGAGGGAGAGGTTGAAATCAATAATATATTTTTTTGTTAGTCTTTATGTCCCAAAAATATGGTTCCCTAAGATTTTTTTTGTGTAGTACATACAGTAAGATCATGTGTTTTACTTAGTATAAATTGAGTAAAAACTTTCGTAAGTTTCTCAAAATACTAATCAAATAATATAATAAACTGAGTATAGCAAAAATTGTGACAAAAAAATAGAGTGTAGAGTATAAACCAACTATGGGGCCATAGGACAAGAAAACCATGAAAAGTGAGGATGACATAACTGAAAAATATTCAAAACATTTTCATAGTTTTAAAATCATAAACTATATAATAAACTCTGTCAAAATGGCTTAACCATATCCATAGTCAATAATGGCCTTTCAAAAAAAATTATTTCAATTAACAAACCATGCCAACTAAAATACAATTATTACCTTAAACATTTAAAAACAAAATACAGTATGAAAACCTCTATGAAGTTTATATGGTTAGTTGTGTTTTCAAAACACGAGCCTCGTAATCAATTAATTTACATCTTCTTTATTAGGGCTATATGCAACAACTGTGAAGGCTACCAAAGCAAGTCAGCAAGTCTTCTAGCTAGTGGATCATGTTTCATCATTGCCAAAATCAGTAAATAAATGTATGTAACATGATCAAAATTTTAGATGAGCCTAAGGGAGAAGTTGAAATATTTCGGCTACCAAAGCTTCATATTCGCCAATAACTTTTATAAATGACTAGAAAAATTGAGAAACTTTCACATATGTATTCAAGCAACTTACATTAATCCCACAAGTGACGTGTTGGACCAACATTAAATTTTGCCTTGATTAGCCCCTCAATCTGTTTGCACCAATTCACTAAAAAATGGGGTAATATCTCAACCTCGATCCCTATAGCTTCAATTCCACCTACACCACATTCAATGCTAGAAATAAAATAAAAACATGTGTTTTTTTTACTTAGTTTTATAAATGGCACAAAAAAATATTCAAAACATTTTCATACTTTTAAAATTATAAACTATATAATAAGGTCTACCAAAATGTCTTAATCATATAAATAATTGGCCTTCCAAATATTTTTTTATTGTGTCCTAGGTGGTCCTTAACACACACACACACACATGTGATTCTAAATAACCAATATATGTCTCGTATAATTTTTTGATGAACTAGATCCATGCATGTATAGTAACTATGTGGAATCTATGTGTCAAAATATGACCAAGTATAATTTATAACGTGATTTGAAACATGTGTATAAGAAATTGTATAAAATTGAGGCTTTTTGACCTATGTATATTTTCATAAAATATGTCATTTTCAAAATTGAAAAAGCCTACTTATAACCTTTTGGCTATAATAGCCTCTAGAATTTTCCTTGCTCAAAAGAAATTAGAGTCAATTTTTCAATTACATGGATACATTCAAAAGAATGGCATTATGTCCATAAACCCTAGTAGCAAGTATAACTTCATCAACATTGATGTGACTCAACATCTACATGTTCAAGCAAAGAATATCAAATAGGCTCAAACAGATGGTCAAAATATTCATGTTTTTGAAGATTTGAAGTTCACTATAAACAAATATGTTTCGCATTCAGATTTTTATGCTTTGGATATGGATGTTGTGGATATAGTTCTTAGATATCCATGATTAGAGACTTCAAAAACAATAAATATTAATGTTTAGAAGAAGTTCATGAAGTTTTGGTATAGGAAAAATAAGGTCACTTTATAGGATATCATTATTGGAAAGGTAAAAAGAACAGTCAATGTAAAGCATGTGGATGAGATTGAAAAAGGTGAAAAAGAGCATGATGAAGCTTCAAATGAAGAAATAGATTAAAAAACAATAAAAGTAGGGAATAACACTTAATCTACTCAAGAGACAAAGGAACCACCAAATGAAAGGGCAGAAGAGGTGGAATAAAATGTTGATAAGGTCACAATAATAGATCATGATACTTAATTTGGGCATATATACACCCACATCATCATAAGTAAAAATCATGAAGGCATGTCTAGGAGTGTAATAACACTAATCACTCTGGCTATGTATGAAAGCAAAGGAACAACTATTACGGTCAAGTATAAAATCAGAGTAACACAATAAAATATGGATATAGAATCAGAATAACACAACAAAATATAAAACATGAAATCAAAGATAAAATTATTAAACACGAATATTAAAAAAATATAATTATTTAAATATATATTAAAAATATAAATTTTTGCCTAAATTTTTTTATATAAATATTAACATAATATTATTTAAACATATTCCTTTATATTAAATACAACATTAATATACTTCTTAAAATAATACACCTTTAAATAATATCACTCCTTGCATTATATTTGACATCACATCAACTTTATTTGAAAAACTTTAAAAAGTGCATGGCGATTGTGCCATAGACTAGTCTTCAATTTTATTATCGCTTACAATTTTTTGCTTTACTCTAAAAAGTCCTAAAGTTTGTGGGAGCGGTCTATTAACTCAACCATTTCCATCCAATCAATGGCACCCTCAAACAAACACACTCTTCATTTCGTACACACATACATCTATGCACTAAATTACTGTCACTTCAGCATAACCTTTAACAACACAAAGCCCAATGGATACAAACATCATCTTTTTTATTTTACAGGTCTTTGTAAGTTTAATTTTTTTAAAATAAGCTTACCACCAAAAGTACAAATCTGGGGGCATGTGTGGCCAAATTAAAATAATGAAGATATAAAATTCTTATAAGGATGTCATTTCATGCATTGATTACATTCAACAGTCAACTACAGTCGAATTTTAGTTTGATTAAATTGGAGTAAACAACCTTCTTCCATAAATTGGAAGCCTTAAATCTTTGATCCTTTTCGTCACGAAAAATATCTAAAGCTCGCTAGCATGTGATCAGCTTTATCTTGATTTCCATAAATGTAGAAATTGTTGTTAAAGAAAGCACGAGAAGAGACATTACTATACCATGAAAACAAGGAGGGAGATTGAATAAATTAAAGTTTAGAATGGAATCGTTTCAATTAATGAAATAAAGCTGGTTTGGGAATTATTGATCTTAAAATCGAAGGGATTTGTTTATTAGCGAAGTGGATTATTAGAGTCAATTAAGGGGATGAATCTTGGAATATATTGGTCCATCATAGAATCATTACTATTTCTATTCATGATAAATGGCAAGGCATCAATTGGTGGGATGAGATTCTCTTTCCACCCTTTTTCAAAATTCAAGTTTCTTCTCCTTTGCAATCCACTTGGAAACCCTGGCAGCATGTTTGTCAGTTTTAGAATGGAGAGAAGCCTCTTTACAATATGGTTTTAGTGTTATATCCTCATCCATATGGTGGAATAAACTCATTCAGTATGAAGGTAAACCTATTGTCATTACCTTTCATAAACAGGGATATTATTTGTTTAAAAAAGGTGTGTGGCAGTTTGGCAACATGTGGAATTTTTCTCTATTGAGCTGGATTCCATGGCATAATCTTCAAAGACATTTTGGATTGAACAACCAAGTTACACAGTTTGTCACCTTTATTCAGTCTCTAGTCCAATGGAGCTGTCCATGAAAATGTATATCCCTGTTCCATGCAGTTTTTTGAAAGATTAGATATGGTTAGTGTGTTATCATTTCAATGCCTTTCCATTAAAGAAAATTTATAGTCATCTTCTACCTGGTGTCCTTTTAAGTCCTCCAATGAATCTCAAATGGAAATGTCAATTTAGCGAAAGGCTTTGGTCTACTTTGAGCACATAAATTTAGAAATCTAACGCTAGTGTAGATGCTCAAATCATGGCTTGGAAAACCCTACACTATAAACTGCCTATAAGAGATAGATTGAAAGGCATCGTGATCCAACCTATTAATTTCCCATTTTGTTATTCAATAGAGAACTTAAAACATGTGTTTTGGGACTGTGCATATGCTAAAAAACAATGGAAGACCATTTTCATTAACTTACCTACTATATTTAGTCATCAGTTAAACTAGAAAGAAGAATTTTTGGGGATAGGCATGAATAAAAATATTGTTGATGTTACCATTAGACAAGTTATTTTATTGCAAATATGGAAGAACAGATGTTTGGCAGCGTTTTTTAAATCTTCTTTTCATTAGGAAACATGAATTCTAAAGATTTACTCTGAAGTTTTTCTCAATATTGTTTCTCTTTTTTCACAGTTACAGGGGGATTTGGAGAAAAACACAATGATGGCTTTCCAGATTCAACAAATTAAATTTCAAGTTAAGCAGTTGTTATGTAAGAAAAAGATCCATGTTGTTTAGGGATTGAAGAATATGTTGTACGATGGTTGATACGTCTCTCCTACAACTAGTCATCCCTGAAAGAGTGGATATAATGTACTTATGTATTATGTTTTTGAATGTTTTTTTATTGCTTTTAACACTATTTTTCTCTTGTTTTTAATGCTACCAACAGTTTTACCTTCTTAGAGGCACTCATGATCATTAAATTCTCTCTCTCTCTCTCTCTCTCTCTCTCTCTCTCTCTCTCTCTCTATATATATATATATATATATATATATAGTTGTCTCTATATTGACTCTCTATCATACTGTTGGGGACCTATTTCCTTAACCATGTAGATTTATTTTATGATAATAAAAAGTTTTATTACACGTGCCATATGAAATACCGCATTTGATGGTAGTATTATAATCAAATTTATAGGCTCATTTTTTTATTACGTGTAATTTATGCTCATAGAAGTTTTAAAGTAAGGGCTTCACTTTTTGCAAACAATATTCAACTGGTATGCACTCTCTATTTTGTTTTCTCTTCCTCAATTTTTTTAATTACAAATTAAATATTTTTATAATAAACTTAATCACTCTCTATAATAAATTATAAAATGTTCGATATTATTTTTTTTAATTTATCATTTTTTTTATTTTGGTCCTTTAATATGTTTAATTTGTACATGATAATATTTATCCATAATAGTTACTAATACTCAAGCTATAGATAATCTTCTTACTCATACAACATGGGCAATCATGCATAATTCTCAAACATGTGAATTATAAAAGCATCTTGAGAGAGAAATATATATTGTCGATGCCAGAAAACAAAGGTAAAATAAGTGCTAATCAAATTCAAATTGCAATAACAAGTAACACAATACTAAATTTGTATTTTCAAGTTCAAACTATTAAAATCAAGCGTACATTACAAAATTATATGCAAACTCAAACACTACAAAGGCATGGACTAGTTGCTATGTGACCTTGATTTTTATATTGTTTTAAAGGTATCTTTAAAAAAAATTGTCTAACAATTTTTTTAATTAGAAATCATGGATATATCAATTATTCTATTATGAAAAATAAGTTACACAAATCATAACAACAAAAAGATGGTCCATTTGTATTCATACCTTGAAATCTATGTTGGAAAAATACACAACTCAAGACAACTTATAAAAAATATTGGGTAAACTTGGCTACATAAAAGAACTTATTAAAATATCATATCATAACATAGAGGTAAGCATAATAAAAATCTCATTTGTATGGGAGGTTTTGTAGGACGCTGATCCTGTCTGTTGGCGTTTCCTTCCGTGTTTTGTCAGCTGTTTTTACTGGTCTTTTTTTGCTGTTTTCAGGTTCTTGTTTACCCTGATTTTGTTTTTTCTGGTTTCAAGTTTCTTTTTAGAAACCTGGTTGTGCTTAAAGGTTTATCTCTCTTTTGATGTAAAGGGTTTCAGGGCCCCTTCAAAACCTGCTTTTATCTTAATCTAAAACATAGAGGTAAGCATGAAAATCATATACATGTAGAAACACCGAAAGGTGACGCTGGTGGAGCATCTTTGAGAAAAAGATGAGCCCAAAATGAGAGCTCTCGAAGGCAAATTAGGGGAAACCATCGCAACCTAAGTGTTCTTCGAAGGACCTAAAGAAACCACGATGCCCAACCCAAGATGTAAAGGTATGATGATATCTATTTACTCACTATCGTATACTGGGAAAGACCATTGAGATGGACCAACAAAAGTTTTTTAGTATCACTACAAAATCCAATCTCCTTGTTGAAAAAGGGAAGAAAAACAACCATAAAAATGACTTTGTTGTCAACTTAATACCTATAAAAAAAACCATACAACACATTCAAAAGAACTTGACTTATACAAAAAGTGTTCCCCCAATAATTAAGCAACACCTTGAGACACTAAAATTTTCAATTTACAAACGTAATTAATTTAAAAATCTTACGTTACATTTAACCTATCAAGAACAGATCACAAAAGCAAGGCACCTCGTAGTAAAGGAAGAAACAATCATACGAATATGAATATGATAGTAAATACCATATATTTATTTATTTATTTTTATTTTTTAAATTAATATAATATAACAATAAAGCAATTGCATGTTTTAAAATGAGTTGGGTACTGTTTAAGTTTTAAAACTATCCGCTGCCCGGGAGAGGAGGTTGATTGATGGTACAATACTAAAGGACAGAATCAATTGTTTATATGGGAGAGAAATTAGTGTCCACAAATAATTTTCTCTCTCCAAAACAGGATAAATTATAGAATGGTCCCCTGTAAGAAATTACAGGGCAGCTTTACAACGTGTTAACGCTTCACTGGTTTCGTACGTGTGTCACATGGGTAATTTGACGTACTACAGATCCAATAATTTAATAGTCGGCCAACATTTAGCAGAGTCAGTCAGGGTCTGCACATTGCGCGAGCTGAGCGCTGTTAAAATGACGTCAGAGGGATTTGCCACTTCGACAACTATGAGGTTTGGTTTTTGTCTTTTAAAAGAGTTAGAAACATATCCGCTGTAAAGTCATCTAGTGCAAACTTAATTCTGACAAGTTTGCTAGTTTAAGAGTGCATTTTAGGGTTTTTGTGGAAGTAGATTTGGATAAGTAATTACTTGAGAATATCACGTTGATTGGTCTTAGTTTTGAGTTAGAACAATTATTGGTATATTTAAATAATTTCAATATTTGTTTTTTCAATCGGAAAGAAGGACATTTAATAAGAGATTGTCTTACTAGGAAAAGTAGACATATCTAACCTTTTTCGATTTTTTCCTCGGTGCTTCAAGTATCTCTGTCACTTTCTCAACCTTTACCTAGTCAAAGGGATCAGCGTAGTCCAGTCAAACCTTTTGTTGCTTCCCCAAATAGTCATCCAAATTAGCAATATGTTGAACCACCATCCAAGGTTGTTCCATCCTTCAAAGATGCAATTATATCTGATGAAAGGAAAGTGGTCAAAGAAAGAAAGGAACCTTCCAGTCCTTTTATCCCCTTAGTTTCTCATTCTTATTCTCGTGCCATACTTCCTTCTTCCTCTCGTACTTCTCAAATTCAGAATGTAAATAAGTCCATCTCTTCTTCTTCATTGTTTACCTCCCAAGATCAGTTTCGTAAACCTATATCTCTCTCATCTTCTCCTCGACATAGGTCAAGGTCCCTCTCTTTAGCTACTAGAGATTTTCATAATGAAGATCAACAAGTTACTCTTGCCAATCAGTTTGATATGTTACTGCAACAAGATGAACTTATCATATCATCTTTTCCATGAAGTGCAATGTTCTATCATGGAATGTTAGAGGGATTTCTCTCCCTCACCGAAAGTTTAAAGTTAAGGAAGTTGTTATCAAATGGAAGCTTGATATTTTATTTTTACAACAAGTCAAAGTTAGTGGCAATCAACTTGAGGCATCACTATTTCATGTATGGAGAGATGTTGTTTTTCTACATACATATCATAGTGAGGGCAGAGGAGGAGCTATTTTGGGAATAGCTCCATGGATAGCAAGCATATTATCGATAAAGGGGACAACCCCTCACATAGTTGTGTTTGGGACCTTATTTTTATCAATGGTCTGCCTATATGATTATGTTCTATGTATGAACCCAACAATGTGAAAGATCATAATATTCTTTAGGAATGCATGTCAAAGAATTTACCCAATGTTGATTGGGTCTTAGAAGGTGATTTTAATATGGTTGAACACTATAATGATCGTAGCTGGTCTCACCAGGCTAAACTCAGCATTGCGGAATTTGATAAATGGTTATTTTGCCACAATTCTTCGGGTGTTGTAGATCCTATTTTTGACAAATCTTCCAGCCATGTTAATTGTTGGTATACTTAGACCAACTACATAGTAGGAGGTGAGAGGAAATTAAGTAGACTTGATAGGTTTTACCTATCCCCTAACCTACATTTGGTCCACGCTGCATTGGGCACTTTGGTTCAAGTTGATTATTCTATAACACTTTCAAATCAATTTCTAATCTTTTGTACCTTTTTTGCTTCTCAAATGCCTAATGCTAAGCATGTTCTTCCCTATAAATTGAATATTTCTCATCTTAAAAACCCTAATTGTATAGCCACTTTGAAGGGATTTAGGATTCTACCCCCAAGCCTCAAGAAGGGGAATCATGGATCGAATGGTGGTGTTCTACTATTTCCCAATGTATTTTGTTTTTTACGTGATTTGGTAGGAGAATGGCTTGGAAGCGTAGGCACAGAGAAAAAATGCTTAAAGGGAAAATAGAACATGCAAGGAAATAGCTAAATGTAGATCCTAGTAACATTAATATTCAAGCTTCTATTGCTAATATTGAGATACAGTTGCATAATCTTGATACTTATAGAGGTTGGGGGCTAAAATCAGATCTCGCCTTCATTGGATTAAAGATGGTAACAAAGGCTCTAGTTTTTTCTTTAATTACTTGAATTATAAACACAAAAAGGAAAACATTATCGCTATTAAGGATGATCAGGGATCTTTGCATACAGATTCAAATGAGATCAATTTGAATTTTCAAAAATTCTATGCAAATCTATTCAGTGATGATCATCATAGGGATGATTTGCAGCACAACTTGGAAGATATTATTAAAGATTGCATTCCCAACTGAATTGATCCTGGTTACAATCAATTTTTGGATCGAATGCTATCTTTAGAGGATCTTGAGCATGCTCTATTATCTATGGCTTTGAATAAAAGCCCAGGGGCAGATGGGCTCCCAATGGAATTTTATCATGTTATGTGGCCTCATATTAAAGAAGACTTTTATTGTTTGTATCTGGAGGCCTTCAATAAAGGTTCCTTAGGTCCTATTATTAATAGAGGAATTATCAAACTGTTACCTAAAGGAAGAAATGAGGATTCCATTTCTGGTTGGCGATCGATTACCTTATTAAATACTTATTATAAAATTATAGTTAAGGCTTTATCTAGGTAAATTAAACAAGTGGTTCAAGACATAGTAAGACTTGAGCAAACTAGTTTTCTAGGGTGCAGATTTATTCTTGATAATTTAATCCTTGCTTGGGAGGTGAGTGAATGGGCTCAGAAAACTAGTCAAAATATTTTGGTGGTCAAGCTTGATTTTGCTAAAGCCTACGATAGAATGTGTTGGAGATTTATCCTAAAAATGTTACAATGGTTCGGTTTTGGTCCCAAAATTTGTGATCATGTTTGAATGTTGTTTAAGGATGCCAATGCTCAATTAATTATTAATAACCATATGTCAGATCTTTTTTCTCTACAACACTCTATCAGACAAGGTTGTCCACTTGCTCATTTTTTATATGTTCTTACAACTGATGCTCTGGGTTATTTATTACAAAAGGCTAATCAATTGAATTTATATCAGGGATCTCTATTCCACAAAATGCTTGTGTGATTAATTCCCACTTTGTTGATGACAGTATGTTTTTTTTGCAAAATTCAAAAGCATAAATCATTAATATTATTGATATATTGGATCTTTATTACTCAATTTTAGGTTCGCAATTAACCCATGAAAAAATTGAGTTTTTAATGGTTCAAACTGGCCTTATCCCCCAATGGATTCCTAGAGAATGGAAACAAATTAAGCATGGTGAGATCACATGATGCTTAGGCATCCCTTTCGGTCTAGGTGTCTCTCTTAGTGAGATGTGGAAATGGTTTCTTAATAAACTCAAAATCAAAATCTTTAATTAGGGTAACAAGTTTCTTTCATTGGCTGGTAAAATTCAAGTTGTCAATAAAATATTTCATGCATCTCATGTTTATTTTTCTTCATGTTAGATGCCTTCAAACAAAGGATATGAGGATTTAAATAAGATCTATCGTCAATTCATTTGGTCCAAGTAGGATGGCAGTTCTGGGTTCAAATATACCTCATGGTCTCATTATATACAGTCAAGAGAGAGAGGTGAATTGGTTGTTATTGATTGCAAAACTCAAGAGATATGTTTAGCGGCTAAATGGATTGTTAGAGTAGTTGAGGGCGAAGAGCCTTGGAAAATCTTAGTAAGATACAGATTAAAATTTGATTCTGTTAAAAGTAAATGGTAGGAAGTTATTTGGTTAGATAAAATACTTCTTACGCCTTTCTTTTGCATTAAGGCATCCCCAGCTTTACAATCCATTTGGAAGGCATGGCAGAAGGTCAGTCATTTCCTTAAGTCGAAGAAAACATCATTACATCATGGGTTTAGTTTTTCCACTTCATCCATTTGGTGGAATAGACATGTCCAGTATCACGACCAGCCTTTGGTTGTAACATTTCCTAAGTAAGCCTATTTGTTATTCCAAAAAAGAGTTCGTCAATTTAATGTTATATGGGACTTTAGCTCAATGAGTTGGTCATCGTGGGTCTCTATTATGGAACACTTTATTCTCTAATAAGAAGCTTGAAGGGTTTATAATTTTTGTTCAATCTTTAGTCTCTGATAATTTTATAATAAAAATATGCACTCCGGTTCAGAACAGCTTTTGAAAGGATTGGCATTGGCTTACATATGGGCATTTTAGACAATTTCCCTTAACGAAAATATATCTTTCACTACTTCCTCATATGGATCTTAACCCACAACTGAATCAAAAGTGGAAATGTAAACTTAAGAACAATTCCTGGATTAAGCTAAGTGATCAAATCTAGAATACTAAAGCTGATAAAGATGCAAAAATCATGGCGTGGAAGATTCTACATTATAAGCTTCCTCTGGAAGATAGGCTGAAATGCATCTTAGTGCAGCTTGTTAATTGTCCTTTCTACCCCTATAAAGAAACTATAAAGCATTTTATTTGGGACTGTTTATTTGTTAAAAAATAATGGTTTGTTGTTTTTTAAAATATGCATGCTATCTTTGGCCATTAATTAAAATGGAAGGAAACATTATTGGGATTTGGATTACATAATAATTTGATCGTTGATTCTATTAGACTGGGCATTTTATATCATTTATGGAAAATCAAATGTTTAACAGTATTTTCTAATGTTAAATTTCAACCAGAATCAGTGCTTCTTCAGCTTTACTCTGATATCATTTTGTGGATTGCTTCTGGATTGCTTCCTTGTTTTTGTATTTGCAGGGCTTATCTAAGAAGAATGTCTTGTTTGGATATCAGCTTGAGCAAATTAAATCTCAAATTGTACAACTTGCAAAGGCTCGAGCATTAAACACAAAATAGCTGAAAAGGTTTTGAAGTTGCCTTGAACAACATTTCATTTCATAGAGACAATTTTGTTGTTTATTTTGTATTTTTTCAGTGCGCTGAAATGTCTTGTATTGCCATAGTTCTTATAGACAACTATAACTTGGCTAGGTGGTTCGCTGTTTTAGTTTAGCTTCATTGTAATTTCTTCTTTTTGCAGCTTCATTTCATCTTTCTCTTGTATTTTAAATAACTTCAATATAAAAAAGAAGTTTAATTTTTAAAAAATAAGCTTACCACCAAAAGCACAAATCCAGGGGCATGTGTGGCCAAATTAAAATAATGAAGAAATACAATTCTTATAAGAATGTTATTTCATGCATTGATTACATTCGACAGTCAACTACAGTCGAATATTAGTTTGATTAAATTGGAGTAAACAACCTTCTTCCATAAATTGGAAGCCTTAAATCTTTGATGCTGTTGGTCACGAGAAATATCTGAAGCTCACTAGCATATGATTGAGCCGCTTTATCTTGATTACCATAAATGTAGAAATTGCAGTTAAAGAAAGCATGAGAAGAGACATTACTATACCATGAAAACAAGGAGGAGGGAGATTGAATCAGTTAAAGTTTTGGAGGACATGGCTTCAATTAATGAAACAATATTGTTGTCTCTGTATTGACTCTCTACCATACTATTGGGGACCTATTTCCTTAATCATGTAGGTTTATTTTATGATAACGAAAAGTTTTATTGCACATGTCATAAGAAATACCACATTTAATGGTAAATTTATAGGCTTATTTTTTTTAAATTACATTTGATTTATGTTCAGAGGTTTTAAAATAAGGGCCTCAATTTTCGTTGACAATATTCAATTGGCATGCGCTCTTCATTTTCTCTTTCTCGATTTTTTAATTATAAATTAAATATTTTATAATAAATTTGATCATTCTCTTTAATAAATTGTAAAATGTTCAGTTATTACTTTTTTTAATTTATCATTTTTTTACTTTTGATTTTAATCCTCTCATGTATTTAATTTGTACATGATAATCTTTATCCATAATAATTATTAATACTCAAATTATAAATAATCTTCTTACTTATATAACATGGACGACCATGCATAATTCTCAACGACATTTAACCTAACAAGAAGAGATCACAAAAGCAAAGAAAAATGCTAATAACGGTCTTGATCAACATACATCCTAAGCACCTCGTAGTAAAGGAAGAAACAATCATACGAATATGAATATAATAGTAAATACGATTTTTTTGACACTTTTGTCGTTAGTTTTTGAAGAAAAAAAAATCAATAAATATCAGCTAAAGCAATTGCATGTTTTAAAATGAGTTCGGTACCGTTTAAGTTTTAAAACTATCCGCTGCCCGGGCGGCAGACCTCTTTTCAGTTGAGGTTGATTGATGGTACAATACTAAGGACAGAATCAATTGTTTATATGGGAGAGAAATTAGTGTCCACAAATAATTTTCTCTCTCCAAAACAGGATAAATGATAGAATGGTCCACTGTAAGAAATTACAGGGCAGCTTTACAACGTGTTAACGCTTCACTGGTTTCGTACCTGTGTCACATGGGTAATTTGACGTACTACAGATCCAATAATTTAATAGTCGGCCAACATTTAGCGGAGTCAGTCAGGGTCTGCACATTGCGCGAGCTGAGCGCTGTTAAAATGACGTCAGAGGGATTTGACACTTAGACAACTACGACGTTTGGTTTTTGTCTTTGGAAAGAGTTGAAACAAATCAGCTTTGAAGCAGGACGTACACTACTGTTTTCTTTTGTCAATCCTTTGTTTAGAAGAGAGTTTGTAACATAAGGAAAGAGCATCTTCTCGGTTTCAAGTTTGGTTCATTTTACTTATAATTTTATTTTCTATTTATTTATAAATTATAATTATAATTATTGTTTTTATTTTATTTTTGGGATGAAACATTAAATTTAGTTTGCAAATTTTGTTGAGATGATTTTTTTTATTTAAATACGAGAATTCATATTATTTAAGATATAATTTACATTATAAAAATAAAGTATTTTGTGAAGGATATCTTTAATAATTGTTGTGTACTAACAATTTGTCATTGTTTAAATAAAGTAGGTGTTTCAACCACTGAGGACTTGTGCACATGATGTGATTAAGTATGTTTGAAGTCACTTTTTATCACTGCATGCATGCATTGTTATAGCGCTACAAGCAACCCAAGGCTTAAAAAGGTTTGCACATTTTTCAATATAATTTGTGTACTTTTAATTTTATATCATATAGATTTATGCCACGTAAGGATGATTTTGGTGTGCTATGGGTTAAGAAAATGTTTTATGTGTACAAAACGAAGGCCAAAGCTATTTGACGTCAATATAACTCCCTTGTGAAGCACACTTTCTCAACTTCATATGTACAAGGCATGAGCTTCAATACATACATTCTTACATACTCTATGTTCATGGGATTTGTTTATATTAAATATAGTACAAAAATCTAAAAAAATGCATTGAAATCAAAGAGAAAAGTACATCAAATAAGAGTGTAGTTTTCAACATCGTCATTCTTTTGGAACGATGTAGTACATCATTTTATGTGAGGATAAAGTAGTCATAATTTGATACCACATAAATGTTTTTTTTTTTTTTTAAGTCTATATAAAAATACCATCATGTAATGATGTCAAGTTTTTCCTTAATTTATTTCTCATTAATCGATTCTCAATTTGTGGAAATATTTATTATTATTATAGATGCAACATTTATTCTAATAACTTTTCGATACCATCAAAACACACAATATCACTCAAATAATCATGTGAAAAAACTCGTCAATACACACAATATCGTCCAAATGGGCTTGTAGAGAAACTTATGGTAAAATAAGGTAATGTTCAGACTATACTACAAAGCGGTCCTCATATATATACTTGATACACTGGTATTCAACTTAAACAGATTATAATGGTAAGCCTTCCAAATAGAATGGAGTAGATTACTAATGATAACGGGTCTGGAGGAGGAGCTCCAACAATAATTACATTAATTAACAATACCTTTATCTTCCATTGTCAAGTATTTTCACATACGTCAACAATAGGGGATGGCATAAATGCAACATGTCATCGGAGTTTGGCAACAAGAAATGATAGATTGGATGACATAGATTATTTGATATAAATAATTAAATCTAAGAGGTAAGAACTCATTTTGCAAAGAAGAGGGCCAACGAAAAGTCTTTATATATATATATATATATATATATATATATATATATATATATATACTTAAATCCCTCTATTTACTTGAATCTCTTAATGAGTTCAATACATTTAATATGGAAAGTAACGACACAAAAGGCTAAAAAGTACCAACACACAAGAAAAAGATGGGTAGATTTATTATTGGTTTAAAATGTTTAATAATGCACGGTCTTTAACATGTGGGAAAAATGCATTTTAAAGTTGAACATGTGATTTTTGTGTACTTTTTAAGGAATTTTATCTAAAAGAAAATATTAAATATAAAATATGAATCAAGTATCAATATAATGTAAAGATTTGTTGTTGGCACGTTTTATTAAGAAAGCATATCCACTGGGTTGAAAAATGCTTGTTTAAGTGGTTGAATTTAACAACGATATAAGTATATTTAAGCTTTTAACAGGGAATTAAGAAGAAATTTTGTAAAAAAAATTGAAAGGAGAAAATTTACGTTGACTATTGCATGTATTTCAGGGGTATAGAAGATATAATCTTACTATGCAATATTTATTTTACTATTAGAATGTTTCAGAATTATTATTAATAAAAAATCGTAGATTACAAAAGGTTACATAGTAAGGTAGATGATAGGTATTCAAGGCTCAGACTCTTTATTGAAGAAAGAAATCGGCTCAAAATAAAATAATAGCAGTAAGGCATGACAAATAAAAGAACAATGCTCAAAGCTCCCTTGTTGGTAGGGGAAACCAAATACAAGAACTACTCACACAACTTCCTTGCTCGCCTAGCAAAGCTATGCAAGTGAAACATAAACCCTAAGGACAAGCCCTAAAATTTTGTTTGCATGGAGAAACAACAACAAAGTATTGTCATCACCAAACGTAGAAGAAGAAAACCTCTATCATCACTATCACCACCAAAGACTACTTATGTCGAAACAAAGCCAAAGTAAAAGCTACACAACCTAAAAATCTAATTATTACCACCAACGAATAACATTAAACGCACACCACCATAGTCCAGATATAAGAAACCATTGTAACCAATGGAGAAGACACCATCACCAAAAAAACAACTTCAAATTAATCAAAAAAAAAACTAAAACATATATCAAAAGTACCTTAGAGTTCTCCTTCTTGTACCTTAACCATCAACACCCTCTAAACCACACCCAAAAAAGACAAACCTTAAATCTAAGATTTCACATTGAAAACAGAGGTCTCTCCAAATTGTCAATTTCAACTACATCGTTGGAAAAATATATCAAAATAATTATACTTTTAAAATGAACAATTCTAACTTTTGAAGGGCATGTTAAAGAATAATCGTCATAAAAGTTTTCCCTGATGGGACAGGATAGACCGTCAAAAATAACCCCATGCCGTTCGCAGCACCATAAATTCACATCAGGTCGAGAATTTTCAGGGATCTTGAAGACTAATCTTGGTGAGTCCACAAAGCATTGAATGCTATTGAATGGTTTCCCTTTCTTATCATGGCAGATAGTCTTTTAAGACACAAACGCTAACAACTAGTTTCACTGATTCAAGTGTAGCGTTCTTAAAACGGGGTTTTTTTTTTTTTTCCTACGGTGCATATTCTGCACTAATACCAATGAAGTCACAATGTAATTTGATGGTTTAAGAGTCTGGATCGCTTGATTAGATTCAGTTCGAATACTAAGCTTAGCATGGTGTATCATGTAATGCAGGGTATATACCAAATCAGATTACATAATGGGGAAGTGCAGCACGGCTTTCATTGCTGTTTTCGTTTATATGGGTGCGGCCCTTGCGAGTGCATTCGATGCAAGCCTGCCAACACCAGTGGCAGGGCTTTCCTGGACATTTTACAAAACCAGTTGCCCAGCGTTGGAGTCCATAGTAAGGGAACGTATTGACTTTTATCTCGATCAAGATATCACGCAGGCGGCAGGGCTGCTAAGATTGCATTTCCACGACTGCTTCGTTCAGGTATACTTATTAAACCGCTTTTACCAGGTGTTTTACCATAGAAAACAATCATTTTTTTTCGAAACACTGTATGAGAAGATGAAACAGGAAATTTCAGGGAGTTCATTTTTCCTTGTTTAACCCTAACTGTCCCAACCTGAAGGGTTGACTGTCAAATTTAATTTTATTCGGACTCAGTGGTGATTGATTTGTGTAGGGATGCGACGGGTCAGTGCTCCTGAACGGGACGGGCAGCGAGAGGGAAGCTCCCCCAAACAAAAATTCGTTGAGAGAGATGGCATTTACCATAATCGATGACATTAAAGGGAGGGTGGAAGCTGCCTGCACCGAAAAGGTGTCCTGTGCTGACATCTTGGCTTTGGCCACTCGCGACTCCGTAAAGAAGGTCTGTAATGGCTTCATTTTTTATTTTATTTCATATGACACATTTATATGTAAAGATAATATTTTATATTCCTATCTTTTTTAGTAAAATAATTTACAGGACCGTTTGGAAAGGACCCTGATTTTTTATCAAAATTTCTTACAGTGAAAATTTATAAATTGTATGTGACAGCACATAATAATAAAAGCTCCTTTAATTTTTCAGCAATAAACCAGTTAGCTTACAATCTGAACCATTACTTTCACTTTAATTTTGTTGAAGTTTTAGGGGATATATATTAAATGAGAGAAAAATAATTTTATAATTTTGGGATAATTTATATTGATTATATTTCACAAATAAATTTATTAAGAATTATATAATTCATAATAATAAATGTTAAATATTAAAAATGTAATTATTTTCTTATTAAAATTAAAGAATTTGTGAATGTTGAATAAACTTTGCCTCTTAATATTATTCCAACTCAAATACAAATAATCAATTTTTTTTATCATAATCAAATCTCTTTTTATTTAACATACAACCTTATTTATTCATAATTTAATATATTTATTTTATTTTTTATCAGCGACTATAAATTAACACTTTTCTACTTCTCAATCAATAACTTTACTAAATTTCATTTCAATTTTATTGAAAATTTGTCCATATCATTGTAATAAACATTTACATTGTTCTCAATTACAGTAAACTAGACTTTTTAATATCTACATAGTATAGTATTTTATTGAATAAGCATTTTCTTTTCATTTTTGTTTTGTTAGTCTAGGAGATTTTTTTCAATCAATAGTTTTCTTTAAGAAAATAAAGCTGTAACATTCCTTTTTTATGTCGTGGTGGTTTGGAGATGGCTGGCCTCAGTTCCTCTGTTTTTTTAATTTACCTTCATTGCAATCTTTATCTATTAAAGAGCAGCAGGGCTTTTATTGTGATTTTTTTTGTTTTGTCAATATATTTGAACATAATAATTAAAAATAAATATTTGAAGATTAGTTGATGTAGTGTTTATTTATATAGTTATTTTTTAAATTTTTAACAGTTTATAAGTACATTAAATATGAAATAATTACGTTACATAAATGTTTTGTTATGAAGAGTGCAGGATCTATTTTATCATTTTCCTTTTTATGTAGTGGTGGTTTTGAGAGGACTGGCTTGGGTTCCTCTGTTTTTGTAATTTGCTTTCATTGCCTTTTCTGTCTATTAAAGAGCAGCAGGGTCTTTGTTGTGACTTTTTTTTGTTCTCAATATATTTGGATAGAATAATTAAAAACAACTATTTAAAAATCAGCTAATGTAGTGCACATTTATATAAATAATTTTTTTTAGTTTTTAATAGTTTATAAGTACTTTAAATATGAAATAACTGAGTTACATCAACATTGTGTTGTGAAGAGTGGAGGACCATTCTATCCTTTACCATTAGGGCGGAGAGATAGCCTTAACTTCGCAGATACCAATACTACTAATGCTAACCTGCCGTCTCCGACTTCAAACGTATCACAGCTTATGAAAGTTTGGCGTCTCAAAACGTTTAAAGGCAAAAACTTTACATTGACGGATCTGGTGGCCCTCTCAGGTATGTGTTTCATTGATTAGTATTATATATTCAGATTTATTAATGAGAAAAATTTTTGAGGGTAAAAAATCTAAAATCGTGAATTATATAAATATTATTTCTTATCATTAAATTTTAAAATATTTGTGTTAAATAAGTCTTTATTTTTTTTATAATAAAAAATTAAATTTCATTTATTAATATTGACTATTTTAAAAAAAATTAATTTATCTTATCTAAATTTCATTTAAATTATTTCATACGTCTTTATCTATATATATATAAATGTGTTAAATGATTTAGATGAAATTTATCAAAATTTTGATTAAGAATGTATTTTTATATGCGTAATAACTCCTTTCATTACCATAATGACTATTATTATGATTAAAAATCTATTTTGTTAAATTTATTGTAGAAACCTTTCATTACTTAACATTTTTAACTTTAACTATTACTTTGTTACAAATGTACTTGTGACATTCCAGGGGGACACACAATTGGTCAAGGGAAATGCTCTTCATTTAATAACAGATTGTACAATTCAGCAGGAGAAAATGCACAGGATCCCACTCTTGATCAGAGCTTTGCTAAGAAACTTTACCTCACATGTCCTACAAACGCTACCGTCAATACAACCATCTTGGATATCCGTACCCCAAATGTGTTCGACAACAAGTATTATGTGAACCTCCAAAACAAACAAGTGCTCTTCACATCTGACCAAACACTCTACTCAAACACTCAAGCCCAAGCCATTATTAACAAGTTTGCACAAAATCAAACCTCCTTTTTCGAACAGCTTGTGCTTAGCATGCTTAAGATGAGTCAACTTGATGTCCTCACTGGAAACCAAGGACAAATACGCAAAAATTGTACGATTCCAAACCCAACTTATTCCATCATAAATCCAAAAATTTCCTCATCTTCTTACTCCACCTAAATAATTGCACAACTAGCTATTTAAATTTACTATAGTCTTCTGAACTTTGTAATTTATCTTTATATGAATCTTGAGTTTACAATATAATAAATAAAAACTCAGTTTAAATTTATTTTGGTGCATTGCCCTTGTATTATTCTACGTGTTCTTGAAGTGAATTAATGTTTTTAGATTATTTGCAAGTATCAGATTAATTTTTTCTCCTTTCGTAGTTATAAAGAAGTAAATAATTTTGCTGTCTTGTATAATTAGATATTAAGTTATTGTAATCATGAAACTTAAGTTAAAGTTTTAAATATATATTTTATTATATTCAAATTATCAAATTTTGAGTAATATTTTTTGAGATAAATAAAATGATTTTACCTGATCAATTTTATCAATTATTTTGTAGTCTAATTTTTATATTTTATTATCTTTTTACTTTTAAATTAATGTTTGTGTTTTGTTATCATGTTACTTTAAAAAATATTTATCAAAATTAATTAAGAATTGTTTTAAAAAAATTAATTGAAAAGTTATTTAATTATATATTTTTAAATTTTTTAAATTAATTTTTTAAAGTTATTTAATTATATATATATCAATTTTATTTTTTTAATTATATTTAATTTTTTCTTTTTGATTTTCCCATCAAAAGTGGGTTCGTGAAGAAAACTTTGTAATTAGCATGTGGGCAATAAGAGAAAAAAAGACATGCCTAGTGAAAATTTGTAAGAAAAAATTAAGCTCTTTATCATAATCTATGTAGTTTAAACTTGTAGTTTTACCATTTTTGAAAACACTTTCTAGCTCGCTTAGCCGCACATGATAAGGGAGGCAAGTAACTATTCCTCACGAAATCCATCTTGAAAAATCAATCACGAATGTTATTTTATTTGTTTACTTCTTATCATTCAGAATGTTTGGTAAGATTTGCAAAGTATATTAAAAATGAAATCCTCAAAAGCCTAAAAACTATGTTGGATGATATGATTTTGATGTACTGAACTTATTTTTATAAGATTTCATAACTTAACACTGCCATTTAGATATGATAATTTTTTTTATCATAAAACTTCAATTCTATTAATTTTTTGGAGTGTAGATTTGCTTCTTGAAATATTATTTTTTCTTGGCATGGTTAAGATTTTTTTATTAAATAAATTAACAGAGATAGAAAATATGTAGCAATAAATAGTACTTAATATTACTTGGTCTCTTTTCTTACCGCATGGTATGATGGTTTTTTTTTCCCATTGCCCATCTAATCAAAGGCTTTTTTGTTATGCATCTAACAAGACTTTTTTTTCAAACTAATCTTATGTGAGGAATGGTGATATAAGTAGGGTAAAAGGAAATTAAATGAATAAGGGACTTTCCTTGAGAATAGAATGGGTACATTTCAATAGATACACTCTTAGACATGATACCTTACTATTTAAAATAAAAAATCAAATTCTATTTAATTTAAACAACAATTTTACAAATATTGCATAGATATATACATATTTTATTTTATTATATATATATAATAAAATAAAATATGTATATATCTATGCAATATTTGTAAAATTGTTGTTTAAATTAAATAGAATTTGATTTTTTATTTTAAATAGTAAGGTATCATGTCTAAGAGTGTATCTATATATATAAAAATATATGTATATATATATCTATGCAATATTTGTAAAATTGTTGTTTAAATTAAATAGAATTTGATTTTTTATTTTAAATAGTAAGGTATCATGTCTAAGAGTATATCTATTGAAATGTACTCATTCTATTCTCCAAGGAAAGTCTCTTATTCATTTAATTTCCTTTTACTCTACTTATATCACCATTCCTCACATGAAGATGACTCTATACACAATTCAAATACAATTATTTGAGGGACGAGCAATTTTTGCTAACCTTTAACTTTATATTTATATATTAACAATTTTCTTTTAATTGGAAGTTGGGAAAATGTATGGAATTGGATTCAAAAGGAAGTTTTAGGTAGAATTTGTTTCTATAAAAATGAGAAACTTCAATTGTATAGATTATTTAAGAAGTTTACATTTAAAATTTGAAATTATTAAAATAACAGAAATTATAAAATTTCGAGTTAATTTTTAATTTATTAATATGTTTTGAAATTGGTTAAGTATTAAGTAAATTAAACTACTTAAATTTGAAGAGGTACTCATTATTTTGAAAATAAAACAGACAATTAGAAATATATCCTCTTTTTTGTAAATATTATTTAATATTTTTTGAGATCCTTTGATGGAAAGTTACTAAGATCATTTAATTTACAAATGTGTGTGTGTGTGTGTGAATAGACCTTGAAAATGATAAGACTATGCACCTTATCCTAAATACCATAATAATAATAATAATTGGGTTTTTTAATGTATGTAAAATTAGGCCTAGTTTGCAATCTTAAATTATTTTTTCTAGCTTATATCAACCAAATGAAAGTCCATAAACAAAGATATATCATAGTTTGATCCCAGTCCAGATAAAGCAAATGCAAAGGTCGAATGGTCATATGAGATAAGAAATGAGTGCACACCACCAAAGCTTTGTAGCAAATTGAAATCACAAAAAAGAATTGCATGAGACAAATCAAAATGGAGAAAGCCAAAATATTCAATAAATTTGGATCATGAATACAAAGAGAGAGAGGTACATATATAGGTAGGAGAGAGAGTGAAACTTCACATTCCAGTGAATGTGGGACTAATCTTCCCAAATGAACCAAATTGTCTCTAAGACCTTATGCAAGCATAATGAATTGCGTAGACAAACCCTATAAGATAAATGTCTACACCAACACCCCCTTTAAACATAGCTTAGGTGGACTAGAGAATTAGGTCCCGGTAACAAAGCTTGATGAGATACCTAAGTACATAACAATCTCTCATAAAGTAAGGACAATGAGAAAACTTGTAGGAAAAATTCCTCCCAAAAAGAGAGACAGAAGAAGTGAAGGGGCTAGAAGCCCCCTTGAAGATGATGGTAATGTTGATGTAGATTGCACCCCAATAAGAGCTCGTAGATGAATAAACTTCCTCTCAGTGAAGGGTTTGTAAGGATATCTGCACCCTGCTCTAAAGATTGGCAAAGATTCAAGATGATATGCTGACCATGAATAAGCTTCCAAATAAAATGCATATGAATCTCAATGTGTTTGGTCTGTTGGTGTTGAATTGAATTTTTGCATATCTATATGGTATTCTGGTTATCACAATAGATGATGATGGGCTCCCTGAAAGGAATACCAAACTCAAATAGAATCCCTTGAAGCCAAATAACCTCAGTAACTGCGTTAACCACTCCTCTGTACTCTACCTCTGTGGATGATATAACAATAGCATTTTGCTTCTTGCTAGACCAACTAATGGGACCAAAACCCAAAGAAAAACTATAACTTGAAGTGCACTTATGATTTTGAGTATCACCAGCCCAATCTGAATCTGTAAAACCAACCAAGTCAACCTCTGTGTCAAATCTGTATTGAATCTTGAATCGATAAGAGCCCTACATGTAGTGCAAGATCCTCTTAGCTACTTTTTATTATATCTCATGGGGTTACTGCATGAATCTGAAGACGAGTCCCACTGGATATGAAATATTGGCCCTGGGATGAGTCAGATAAATGAGGTTGCCAACAAGTTGTCGATACTGAGTGAAATCAAAGAAAGGTGTAGAACAATCAACCTCAAGTTTGACTCTTGATAGAAAGGGAGTCATAAATGGCTTACAATCAACCATGTGAAATTGAGCCAAAATATCGAGAGCATACTTGGGTTGTGCAAGTGAAATCCCTAAATCGGACTGTGAAATCTTGATGCTAAAGAAGTAGTGTGGAAGACCTAAGTCAATCATGTCAAATATATCATGTAGAGTTGTCTTCACCATTTTAATAACTAATTATGAACTCCTGGTGATCAAAAGATCATTAACATAAAGGACCAGTATTAGTAAATAATCATCTTATCACAAAAAATCATACATTGGGGTCATAATGACACTTGGTGAAACTTGAAGTAAGGAGAAAGGAATCCATCTTAGCATACCAAGCTTGAGGGCCCTATTTGAGGCTATATATGGATTTTCCAAGCCTGCAAACTAAGGATGAAACCTGAACAAACCCAGGTGGCTGCTCTATGCAGATCTTCTCCTCAAGGTCTTCATGAAGAAATCCACTCTTTACATCCATCTGGTACACATCTCAACTATGTGTTGTGACTATAACTAGTGTGAGTCAAATCGAAGTCATCTTTACAATAGGTGCAAAGGTCTTTGAGTAGTCAATGCTGGATACTTATAAAAAACCCTTGGTGACCAATCACGCCTTATATTTATTGATCGACCCATCTGCTACAAAAGTGTTCCAATATATCCACCTACACTGAACCATCTTCCATCCATTAGGAAGTGAAGTCAAATCCCAATTGTGATTTTTGATCAAGAAAGAATTTTCTTCTTGCATAACACCAACCCACTCAGGAATGCCTAAAGCCTCTCAGAATGTCTATGGATCTAAAAATGAAGCAAAGAAAGCGTGTGGAACACTCTGATAATCTTTTCAAGTACATCTATCATCTGCTAGATCCCCTACCCAAGTCCCTGCACTCTGAAGTGTTTGCCTAGCCCAAAGGGGCCTAGATGTAGGTGAGTTAGGTGCTGACTCTTCATCCTTTGAAACATGACTAGGGGTGTATGTAGAAGACTCCTCATCACTTCCCTTATTGTCAAAAGTGGAAGAAGAATAAGAACCTGGCTTAGGATGATCCGAGTCAAAAGAAGAATCATCAACTCTGAGTGAATCTAATGATAGAGAAGAAGTGTCAAGTGTTGAGTCTATGGGACTCTCCTAAAAGTGAACACTTCTCTCTATGAACAACTCATGTGTGGTTGGATGTAGAAGGTGTTACCTCTTGCCACCATATGGATACCCTACAAAGATACAAGGCTTGGACTAAGGTTACATATCTTTGCGTATCTTCTTCGATATACATGCCACAGTTGGAGATCTAAAAACCTTAAAATGCTCAACCTCAGGTTTCCTTCCATGCCAAACTTCAAAAGGGTGTTATGCCTTTCAAATATTTGTGAGGAACCCTATTATAAATATAGCAAGCATAATTAACGGCTTTGACCCCATACTTAGGTGCCAAATACTTAGAGTGAATCATACAACTAACCATCTCTTTCAAGGAACTATTCTTGCATTTTACAACTTCGTTCTATGAAGGACTATAAGTAACTATCCACTATAAATCAATCCCCTATGTGGTGCAAAACTACTCAAATATGTTGCTAGCATATTCACCTCCATTTTCAATTCAAAGAACCTTGATGGATTTCTTAGATTATTTCTCAACAAGCACCTTAAAGTTTAAAAATATTCAAACACTTCAGAGTTTTGCTTAATAAAGTAGACCCATGTATATCTCGAGAAATCATCAATAAAAGTGAGAATGTACTTAACGTTTGTAAAATATAGATTAGGAAAAAGCCTTGATACATCACTGTGTATTAACTTCAATGCTTGTGAAGTCCTCTGAGCTTTGCTTTTGTCAAATTTTGCTTTGGGATGCTTTCCAAGAGAGCACGTCTCACAAAGTCCTTTAGAGAATTGGACTCGAGGCAAGCCTATGACCATGTCATTTTTACTAAGTTGTTCAAGGTAGCAGTAGTTAAGGTGGCCAAACCACTCATACCATAATTTGCTAACTCCATCTGAATGAGTTAGCAATGCTTTCAAATAATAATTAGATGAAAAATGTGAAAAAGTGTATACCCTGGGTTGGTGATCTGCCCTAGCCACCACCACTGTAGTATCATTATGCAACTCCTTGATGATAACTGAATCTAGTAAAAACTCAACCCTCATGCCTTTATTGATATGAGTGATTTGATACATTGATAGGAGATTGGTTGAAAGGGAAGGGACACTTAGAACATTATTGAATGTTCCTCCTTCCATTTCAATAGACCCTCTCCCTATAATATGTACATAAGTGTCATCATCTAAACTGATAGAAGACATGCTACAACTCTCTAAATAAGAAAATTAAACTAGTGAAGAGTCCATGTGGTGAGAAGTACCCAAATCAATGACCCATAAAGATGTTGAAGCTACAACTGCTACAATAGCCTTACCCTTTTCTTTCTTTTTCCCCTTGCCCTTTGCCTTAGTAGAATCTTGAGTAGATAAATTCTGATTGATGGACTTAGGAACACCTACGTTATTCTTATTTAGGAAATGAGTTAGGGGATCTATTTTCTTTTTCATGCATTTAATTTTATCATGCCCATTTTTCTTACATTAGGAAAACTTCACCTTTTCTTTCTTAGGTTTGCCATGGGAAATGAAGCTTCAGTGTTGGTTTTAGTAGAAGTTGATTTTTTTATTCTTCTCTGGATCTTTATTCTTCCTCTTCTTCACTTTGTTGGAAGTCTTTGCTTTCCCATTCCCAACAATTAGGGCTTGAGGTTTTGTGGACTTCAATATGACCATTTGGGACAACTTGTCTTTCTCCCTATTTAAGTTGACAATGAAAGCATCTAAAGAGAGTATTTTTCAAACAGTGTCTAAAACACTTTTAATGGCATGAAAAGTAGAGAAAGATTGAATAGTCAAGACCTAGTTTATAGAGTACATAAAGAACAAGTTGGTCATCTTCTTTCTTTGTCCTACATTCTTTCAACTACAATCTCAAGGACTTGAACTTAGTGAAGAAATCTTGAAGGATGTCAAAGTTACGAGGACTTAGGCTAATGAATTCGTTCTCAAGCTCATGACCTCTCATCACATCTTGCTCCTCAAATAATTTACCCAGAATGGTCCATACATCATGAGGTGATTTGACAAGATCTAAGTGAAATAAAAGATCAAGTGCTACAGAAAGGCATAATAGCTTATAGGCTTCATCACTATAGTTATACCATTTAATTATCTCTACATCATTGTTAGGTTTAGTTTCATTACCCATGGTTATCTTATACAAACTCATTAACTCCCTTTAACTATCATGAATGAAAAATCAAGATGACAATCATTCTAAGGAGTAAGGATAAGGTGAATGTGAAGATTGAATGGTCACATGGCTCCCAAACTGATATAAAATATGCTACAAGGCTCACACGAGATAATGAGTGCACACCACCAGAGAGTTGTAGCAAATTGAAATCAAAAAAGAATCACATGAGACAAATCAAAATGGAGAAAGCCAAATTATTCATTAACTTTGGATCATGAATACAAAGGGAGAGAGGTACATATATAAGTGGGAGAGAGAGTGAAATCCCACATTCAAGTGAATGTGAGACTAATCTTCTCAAATGACCCAAATGGCATCTAAGACCCTAAACAAGTATAATTAATTGTGTAGACAAAAATCATAGGACAAAAGTCTACACCAAGAAGATAGACATGTATAGCTATGACATATAGCTGCATAAAAATACTTAAGAATTAATATAGATGAAAACTTTAGTGTAGTCAAAAAATCATATATGTATGCATGTGTGTGTTCTCTCAAGGTTGTGATAATATTTGTAGGATATGTCTCGATGAAAATCATATTGTTTATCATGGTGGAAGTTGGATTTTGTATTTAAGTCAAAAACATGAATTTGATTGTGTGTGTGTGGGTATAGGCCTTAGGATAGGGAATCCAAGCAATTTATGAGCCTAGAGGTGTATGTTTTAAATTTACACAACAAATACTGCAAACCCATTATTGTTTTCATTGACTTCATGAGTGTATTAGAATGTAATGCAATTTTGCATTAAACTTTAAAGTGGGACATGTGTTGGGCATGAGAAGTGATGGAATTTGTTATTTATTTTAATTTTTTTAGTCCCTTATAATTTTTTTTTGAAAAATCTTGTAATTAAGTGCATGATTGGAAAGATAGTTTATTTTAGGGGAATAAGAGATAAATGACATTAAAATTCAATTGGGTGTCATTATTTTATCAAAATTGGAGGTTAAGGGATAAGACTAATGTAATTTAGACGAACAACTAAGTAAAATCAGAATATATATTATATAAAATAAATCACACAAGATTGATTTGGAACTTACTATTTTTAGATATATGCCAAAAGGGTAAATAACTAAGACAAATAACTTAGTTGGATTTCAAATATGATAGACTATAATATGTAGCTCCAAGAATCTGAATAGAGCTCCTAGGGTTTAGCAAGGGGGTGTAAAGGGTACTAAGCAAACACCTACTGTCATATCTTATTTTCATATGCATGTAATAATTATTTATTCATGTTGATATGATGGACACATAAACTTGTCTAGATAGAATTTATGATGTTTATTTACTATTTGAGTTCTTGTATCCATTGTGAAACTAAATAATTATGTTCTTAATATGATTATGTATCTTATTATTATGGGATTAACATTGGTTATGCATATGGGTCTAACGTACATTTGTCATTGAATTGTGAAGGGTAAACAAATAGGTTTGCAAGGGATGAAGAAATGTGTAATGCTTTAGAATTTATTGTACTTGTATAAGTTGATATATATCTAGATTTATTAATTGTTAACGGCTCTTGTCTTACTGTGTGTTTACAACATAGATTACTCCAGCGCTATAGAGAGGGAGGGTATCATTGATGAGAGTTAGACTAGATAGGGTGTCAGGGAGCAAGAAAGAGATTATGTCAAATAATAAATCAAGAATTTTGTATAGATACATAAACAACATAGATCTGGGCTTTTACCATTTTTCATTATGTGATGTTTTAAGCATCATATTCTATCTTGTGTTTCAGAAGCCTATTTTTCATTAATCAAGTTGAACATGTACACCAATAATGGTTGGGTTTCCATATCCCAGATTTTATCTCGAGTAAGGAATTCACCATATTTAAAAATTTAACTAATATTAGCAAAGGTAAATTAAATTTTTATATTTAATAAATCAATACGGATTTAAAAGACTTGAGAATAACCATTTAAGCCACATGGCTTTCTAGAAATGGAAATAAATACATTTAGATGAAAAGTTTTTCACACACGCAGAAAAGCAATGTTTCAAAAAAGACTTTAACAAAAATTTATTTCATTCTAAATCCTACCTGTGTGAAAAACTTTACCTGCAAGTCTTCACTAATATGCCATCTTCAAAGGACAAAAAGTGTTGGTATTAAATTTAAACATTGTCAAAAATTAACTTTTTTCACCTTATGCAATTAGTCTCACCCATGATGCACATGGGTGCAAATAAATATTGAATTTAATTAAAAATATATTTATAGGAGATGGAATGCAAGGAACTTAGGAAAGAAGGAACAATGCATAGAAGAGAGAGACAAAGTGGGAAGAGAATTCAACTCTTACCCAGGTTAGTTAAATTCTAACATTTTCTTTCTATTTATGCTTGAATTAAATGCCTCGTATATCTCTCTTTGGAGACTGTTTATATTTGTTTTTAAAGAATAGATGTTTATGTTACATGGATATTGTTTATATTTATATTGAAAGAGTGTGAAATAGTCAGTGCCATTTACCCATAATTTCGGATTGCCATATGAGTTATTCAAGACTGCCTTGAAGGTACAAATAGCTTGAGATTCATAGGGATGACATTTGGGGAGGTAAAGACATGGGAATGGGTTGGAAAATAGGATAACAAAGAGTTTGATGATAATAATAAAAATAAGATTTTGGAAAAGTGAAAGCCATTGGGAAGGAAATGGGCTGCAATGTTATCCACCACAATTGTGTTTAAATATATTCATGCATATATATAAAATAAAGTTCTATATGATAATAGCGATAATAATAGTGGGAACTTAGAAATCTCCTCTATCTAAATCCTACCTTCTTTTAATTTTGCCTACTACTTGGATCTACTAATATTCCCAAATAAATGTTAAAGAACAAAAAGCAACTAAATCAACCCTATTATTGACTGGTTGAGTTGATCTTTCTATGATATTATTATTCATCCACTAAAAACCTATAAGAACACCTAATTACTTCTATTAGTAAATAAAAATAAGATGATTTTACAACCAAAAACCAAGGTACAAATCTTGGTAGTGAGTCGCCCTTATTTCCTCTAGTTAATTGTAGTTGTTAAAGCATAAACTATTAGTTAATATTCTTACTTATTAGTTGTAGTATGGCATCCCCAAGTGTCTAAATTTGAATGTAATGAGAAATAAAATAGTTGTGTTTTTCCAATGCCAAGTGTGTCTAGTAAAAGGATGTTATCTACCCAATAACCAGCTATAGTGCCCCTTCCCTGCATTAAATAATAATAAAATCAAATTTGGAATTCATAATAACTATTGTACATAAGTGGCACCTAGGTATCTTAAACCATGCTAACATTTTATTAAATTCTAAATATTTTAGCTAACTTCTGGGGCAATGCTATAAGTAGTTTTGTTCCTTCTTCATTAATGATCTAATATGGAGTATTTAATAGTCGACCCTATCTATTTCTAAATGTGGGTGATGACTATCCTTTCCATATTGCCTTCATATGTTGTTGTAGATCATAATAAAATGAAGAGAACATAATAAAGATAAGTTATTTTATATATTTATCTAACAACTCAAAACATGATAAGCATTTTGATTTCCAAATGTCTAGACATACATCGTGTAGTATTCTTATTGTGTGTGTGCTTTCACATTTTACAATCATGTATACTAATGCTCTCATTTTTCTTTGATGAAAATTCCACATGAGGATGTCATGTTTTGTGTTAATGTATAGCTTTGTTTATATTCTTAACATTCTCTTAAAACTAACCAATATTTGTTTACCAAATTGAGAAAGTGGTAAGGGCAGTGTTTGTCTTAGCTTACACCTGAATTGACATTTTGAGGGAAAAGTAAGATAATTATTTATATATGGGATGAGTGTTATCTTTGTGTTCATGACAAAATATATACCAGTTATATTGGTGTTAATCTATTATAGACTAGAAATGAGCAAATTTTAGTATATGGTTGATTGGTCTTATTAATCCACAAGATATTATGAAGAAAACCATATGGGATGGTTTTCGATTGAGATTTCAGATATTTGACTAATATTTATATACTCACTCGAGTAGCCTCCAAAGTAATATCATTGATAGGATTATGTCTATGGTATATGTCTTAACTTTAAATATTTTCATAATGTCTATGAGACCAAACAAACCTATACTTCTATTTATTTTTAAAAAGAATGAAAGCTTCATCCGACAACAAGCTTGATAAGCGTTGAGAACTCTTAATGAAGTAAATAAATGCAAATGGGATATTCCTTGACGAGACTTCATAATTCATTATTTTGTTAAACACTAAAAGCTAATCGAATTGCTTGCATAATTAGAACAACTTATTTATATGTCACGTGTTGTATCGAAAGCTTGGTATTCATTATTGAAATGCATGATTTATAAAACATGAACACGTATTTGGATTTAGTTCAATAACTAATACCTATTTGGAAATATAGAGGACCTATTTATTAAATTGTAATTGTTCAATTAGTTACAAACACAAGTTAAATATATTGTTTCAGATGATTATTAGAATAGACAATAGGCTATATTGAAAGACAATGGATAAATATCGATTAAGTGACATAGATTGCATCCCATGTTGGAAATATAATGATGACCAACTTAGGTTCACTATTAGCAAACCATTTAAGTGATTAAAAACATCACATTGAGATTGAATGAATGAAATATTTTAATAATGTCCACTAAGCCAAGTATGTCAATACGTCGATATATTAATCATAATAAAATCCTACTTGAATTAATACCTTATTTAATGGATTGGTAAAATATATATAATAGATATTTGATGTATAGGAGTGAATAGGGATAAATGTCCATGGTGATGATTAACCTATAGTCGATAAGGTACTCCAATGAGTAAATAAGGAGCAAAGATAGTTTTAGGCATGACTACCCTGTGAAAATAATTAAAAACTTTCTATTATAGATCCAAGTTAATAAAGTAGCTTTTGGTTATAAATATTATTATTATCACTTGGATTTGCACCCTTTGAGGAGATGTCTCAGCTCTCCTCATCCAAGTGACATAATTAAAACACCTCTAGGCTATGGGTAGCCTAAGAATGAAGCGAATCTCTAGATAGGGTTAGCTCCCTTGATGTACTAATTTTGGATCACTACTACACCTATGATTGCAAGAAAAAGGGATAGAAAAATGAAATTAAACTATCCTAAAGGCGGTGATACACCAAATTTATTGATGACTACCAACTAGATGCATGTCACACATGAGATCAAGAGACTAACTAGGCATACACTTCTTTAATCTAAATCTTCTCACATCAGTATTTCATTATGAGGTTGTGATGAATGTTTAGGCTAGGAGGACTAGACAAGAGGCCTAAGATGACACTATTTGAATAGACTGACTCATTCCACCTTGACACTTCATATAACACTTCACATGACTTGCAAGAAGAAGCTTTCAAGCTGTAAATAGGTGAGAGAATGAGACAATAATGCTAAAGAAACAACATATAACCACTAAGAAAGATCAATCATTAAAGTGAACACACTATGAATAGTCATAGAAGAGGTAAAATTAGTAGTCTTTATTGATCTATGGTATGCAAATGAGTAGGGCTTCGTCATACTAAGGTGAAACATCTTTTTCAAAGGCCAAAATGACTAGTTCTTATAGAATTTGAGAGAAAAAAGAGGAGAAAGAAGTCCAAAGGTCACAAAGAGAAGTGTCAAGCTGAGAAAAGGAGTTACATGTGCATGAGAAGAGAATGTGAAATTGTTCATACAAATTCAAGAGGCACAAGTGTCAATCCAAGGCATGAAACTTTTAAAATGTAGCATAAAATTCCTTTTGATGGCACAGAAAACTATCTTCATCATTCACCCTATTTGAACATCCCAAAAATAAGTAGGGATAGGTCTAATGATTGAACTGAGATGGAAGGGTTGTATACATGTTTTTACATGCATTGGTTTCATACCTAATCACCTGGATTCCTCTAAAAATGAGCCATCACTACCTGCATTAAAATAAACTCCTTTCACACACCTTGCACACTTGGGTTCCAAAATGGCTTTAGTTTATAATGAAAATTATTAAAATGGAGTGGATGACACTTGGAAAGACCCTCTATGGTCTTAGATTGCTCAGCAAAGCCTTAAATAGGCTTCCACTTGAAATTCTCACACTTCTCACTATCTTGCTCACTTTGCCAGTTTTGATTGGCTAAGATGAATCAACTGGTATGAACACTTAGGAGTTTTTATAAAGAATTAAATGGACAAGGGGAGTTATCTTAAGTCTCAATATTCCTTCCAAAGTTCATTTTATCTCTTGAAACCTCCTAGAACCTACACAATACATAAAATAGTCAAATAAAGCAATTATGTACCCTATCCGTACAGATAGGGAATGTATCAATTGGATGGAAAGGGTCTTTAGATAGTCATATATGATCTAAAATCATTTTCCAAGTCATTATGGTCCATTTGGATGCATTTCCTTCCTTGTTTTCCCAATCGGGTCCTTATCTAGGGTTTGCAAGAGTTTTGAGTACTCTAGGATCTTAAGCTTTGTTCATAGAGATGAAACATTAGAATTAAAAAAAAATTAAAAAATATAAATGTTTAGGACTTATTTTAACATATCAAAACTTCTTGGATCTTGATTCATAGTGTCCAAGGAGATGTCAAAGTTTCAACTAAGCTTATTGAGCTTGTTTCTCCATTTCCTGTAGGCCTGAGTTGGTTCTAAGACAAAAGTGGCTCTCCATGTGACTTATCTACATTAAAAAAGCTTGGACACACTTGAAATGACCTCATAGACATTTCAAAATGGATTATAACTCTCATCTCATGATATAAGTGAAAATGATGCTCCATTTAGATTCTAGGCCTAACCATGCCTAATAAGCCTACCTATAACCTTGAGGGTTTATAACACTCTAGTGAGTTTCATCATTATATGCAAGGTATATTATGATTTTTTGGATGTAATTCATCTTCCCAAGTCACCCTAAAACCCTCCAATCACTCCTCATCTCTTCTTCTCAATCACCAACTATGCCTAGTGGGAGCCTGCTTAGTTGAGTTATGTGTAGGAGACTTTTCACCATTTTGAGAGGTTTAAGTTTTTATGAGTGATTCCTATAACCAATTAAAATTCCATATGCCTCACAAGACATTAATTGAGGTCCCCATGGCCTCCTATCAAGTTTATTACCCATTTTGGCTTTATTTGCTTATCTTTGTAAAATCTTGATTTTCTTGACTAGCTGACCTCTGAGACAAAACATTGAGGTATAGCCCTCCTCTTTAAGGAAAAATGAAGGTTTCAAAAGTTCTATTAGGTCCTAAGGACCCTATTCATAAAATTTTGGCCCTTGATCAGGTCATTTGACCCCTCAACTCCTCAAAATCCAAGACAAACTATTAGAAGACAGACTATGTATGCAGGGTTCTCATATGGACTGTATGTTGCATCATGGGGTCGTCTCTCTACTTTTTTTCATATGAAAGAGCCTATTCAACTTATTTTATCATTATGGATGTATCTCCAATCCATTCATCACACTAGACTTTAATGTGCCCCTTCATATACCTTAAACTCTCAAGGTTGACTTCTATCTCTTTACTGTGTTTTGTGTCTTCGAAGGGCACATGTAGGTAACCATGCTTGTTTGTGTTTGAGGAAAGTGTCTAAAAACTTGCCTATAGTCCCTTAATATCATTTTTTACTTATTTTAATTCATTTATTTCATCTTGCCTAGGCTAGACCATATCAAAAACCCAGTCCCTTGGCTCTCTACCCCTCACAGTTAGCTACAACTGACTGTGTGGGGTCCTATAGGTATATATGAGATTCAAAAGAAAATAGTTTAACCTATTTATATGATATTTATATCATGAGTGATATTTTATATTCCTTATAACCATTTGATCATGGAAGCGTGGCTTAGGACTACAACCTTGGGTGAAGGGTCTAGTTGGAGCTCAAAGCCTGTAGATTTCACTACTTAGATTCAATATATAAAAGTGCAAATTTGGGTCATCCAACAACCAATTTTAACTGATCATTTATCCTCTAAAATTTTCATGGATCTTGTCCTATGTAGGTGCTCTATTTCCTGTTTTAGGGATAAGGTCTTTGAATTCAGTCATTGGATTTTGAAGGTAGTTTCTACTTCCATTTGCCAACCTATCCTTTCAAGTAGGTCTGCCATGATCTACATAACATACTAAGACTTCAAAAGAGTTTCAACTTGTCCAATATTCTTCATACAAGTACCTATATATCTCTACTAATGCCACCTGTAGGTGCATATTTTCATGTACATGTAGTAATATAGGATTGTAGGTAGTGAGAAGGATATACATGTTTGTGATCAATCCTAAGCCTTCTCAAAGTTTTCTAATGCACTCTTAGCATTCCAAAAGATTTAGATAAACTATCAAATCTCCCATTCCACCATGACATCATCAAGTAGATACCCCTATAGGTACATTCGAGTTGCATACAAACAATGAGGAACCTTTAGGCAGTATTGCATGATTTATGAGTTTCAATAATGTTTGGTCCTTTTCCAAAAGTTCTAAATAGACTTTTTCTCACTATCAAAACCTTTCTCAGCGCAGACACTCCTCTTCAACATGATTGGTCTCCATGAAGAAACTTTTAGGTTATGCTAATGGTAGGAGATTGTGTAAATAAAGAAAACGCTGCCCTCATGCTAATCACATGTTATTTGATGAACTCCACTTGATCACCCATGTGATAAAGATGTGTCCATCACCATAGGACTCTCTTTCACTCTATAATGAACATGTTCAAGCTTTACCACAGCTCATTCAAATGACTGTATATGACAATCATAGAGTAGACTAATTGTATGGTGTCTTATGACTGCACCCTCATGGGGTATTGTTTTGGAAATGAGACTGAAAGGTGATGGGACTAAGAGGGAATTGAAAACATGTAAATCGACCTATCATCACCTTTAGAAACCATTATCATAGCATGAAGATAATAAAAATGATGGAAACATGCATGTCATCCTAAATGAGACCAATCTACAAACTTGAAATGATTGGCTCATCAAATCAACCCCAAACTTCAAAAAAAGGATGGGGAACATGTGAGAGGGGAGTACAAGACTTTTGGAATTAACCTCAATAGTTGGATTGTATGGAATTCTCCAAACCAAATCAAAACCTATAGGCTGCATAGATTTGCAAATAAATTACATAGGCCAACTTTTTAAGAATGGTTCATAAAGCACATGTCACCATTCCAAGTATGGTAGCTCGTCATTCCAACTAATTTATCTAGTCATAACTCAATGGGTCACATTTACTATCCTAAGCCATAAACCAACCTTTTTTAAGCCTATCATTATATAACCATCAATCATTCTTCATCTATTGCCATTCATTCCCCACTTTAGAAAACCCTTGCCAATTGTACAACCTAAACCAAACCAATCAATACCTCCCCAACCAAGACAATCATTTGAAGACCAAGATATGCTCAAAATTGGTATTTTACAACTATTTGTAAACCAAGGCCAAGAAAACCACCCAAGCTATGATATTTTTGTTGAACCAACCATTTGTGACAATCAACCTATGATGAATCACCTTTTAATCCTATACCTATTGTTGAGGAGTCTCATTCTAACAAGCCAATTTTTGTTGAGTCACTTATTAATAATTATAACCACCTTTGAGCAAATCATTATCTCAACCATATGCCTATTTTTAAAGAGCCTCCCTTTGACAACCCAATATCTAAGGAGTTATCTCTTGACATTTTCTCATCTATTGAGGAGTCTCACTTTGACAAATCAATGTCTATAGATCCCATTATGCCATCATAGGCCGTTACCTGTCTAATACGAAATGTTCAACAAAATATCATTGTAGCAACATCCATACTAGATGAAAAATTAGAATTAGAGTTAGGTTTTATTCTTGAAACAATATTAGATTTAGCATTAGAATCAAAATCAACATCAGTCTCAACAATGGATTCAGAGTCCCTTGAGTCAGAATTAGCTTTAGAATTAGAATACATTCATGATTGTTACAATATTGGTTACACATGCCTTGCAGATCAATTTGAATAGATTTATGATCATTTGAGAATTTTTTAGGATGATTACTTCAGTTTAAAGACAAGTTCTCCTAGTATATTCTACAAAGATTGTGTGGCCTCTTCCCATTCTATTACCATTTCACATGCCATTAACACCAACCAACCTAGCCATTATATTGACCTTTCGCCTCCCACAAGTGTTAATTGGGACTGATAAAATCATACCTTATTGAACTGCATCCATGGTGGCATATCAGTTACAAAATATTGGGGGGGCAAGACCAAATTCATGTAGAAGAATAACCATTTCCTAGTGAAAACTTTCTAAAGGTGCTAGGGGACAATCAAAGTTCAAACTTGGTATCTTTTTTAGTGAAACCTTATTTGAGGTACTAGAAGACAATCAAATTCAAAAGGCAATGTTCTTTAGTGAAAACTTCTCAGAGGCATTATGGGACAAATAAAACAACTTCATTGGTGAAAACCTCGTCAAGGTCCCAGTAGCTGAGCACAAACTTTATTCACTGCTTGATGAAGATATTATCAAACATGACATCAATGCAACTTCCAATCTATAGCATAATCAGATGGTAGCTATTCTTAGGCCCAAATAATATAAAAAATTGGTTGTCCTATCGAGAGCATATTCATAAGCCTTCAGCCCCACCACATCCAAAGCTATATCAAATCGGGAATCAAAAACATTGTGTGTGATTGAAAATCTCAATATTCATTTGTTACCCAACCATTATATATTCCATTATCATCCACCATTAATTTTCCAAATCAAACTTGTTATCCACCATTTATCCATATTTACCATCTCTAACTGTACTTTCCTTTACAAAGGTTACAAAGATAACTTGTCTTGACATTTAAAAGAAATATAATAAAAAACTAATGAAAATCATAATAACACCATTAGAATCCAAATCTATAGCAAGTTCTTAATAAAGAAATTATTTAGAAGAGGTGTGGGCTAGCAATTTACATGATTAATTGTTCTAGTTGTATCATATCCTGATCAAGATGTGCATCTCCACATCAGTAGAAAAAATAAAATCATTTACTTGGCCAAAATAATTTACCTTGATATTTTCATTTACCATTCCTCTTGCCATTGTTTCATACCCTACCATTCCCTTATCACTTAGGGGCAACTCTCTTATGACTACATCCAATATTCATATGATCATCATCCTAAACAATACCCTATGCCATTTTATCATACCTTTACAATTGACCAAAGCTTATTTTTAGCCATCCTACACAACTCCTTTTGATCTTGGTTCCTTTATTTTTTCCTGCACCTTCCATGAGGGGATTCCAATCCACTTTCAACAATATTTGAATTATGTGTTTAAATGATAGTCTATGAAAGTAGTATGACAGTGGATATGGAAAGTTATCTTTAATTTATGCTTGATTGGTGCCATTGATTATAACCGTCTATGGGAAAATTAGTATCATAGATCTATATTATTATTTTCTAATTATAACCACCTATGGGTAAATTAGGAACAACACCTTTACCATGCATTGTTGCATCACCTTACCATTTTTATTCTTATTTGCCTAGCCATTTGCCTCAATTTTAAAACTTATTTTGACCTGGTTAGTTCTCACCACCTTTCATGTTGGCAAAACTACTGTGACTTGAGGTCCTAATAGGATTATGTATGCCACACTCAATTCACATTAAGGTCAACTTAGTCTACCTTTCCATTTACTCTCACCATTTTGTAAGAAATCTAAGCCAACATTTTTTCCATTTTATGAGTGGTATCTTATCAATCTCTAACGAGTTAAGATACCTCAAAATTTTTAAAAACATTCATAAATTTTAAAATCCAAAAACATTTTTCCTGTCTAATTCTAGTTAGTCATCCTTGATCCACCCTACTAAGGCAAATCCATTGTTAGGATGTTTTCTTTTGCTTTTACTTTCAGAGTTTTTGTGTGTTTATTTGCTCAAATTTTTGTTAGTTTGATTTTGTTTTTATGCCTTGACTTAGTATATATGTGTTCATTGGGTGATTTCTTGCACATTATTCTTGAGTCTATCCATATTCATATGCCAACATGGTCATCATGATTTTTATCATTGATGCTTTGTTTTTAGTTATTTATTGGATCAGGAGTCAATCCTTATACACATTTTGGCTAAGTTATCATGGTGTTTTATATCATGATACATACTATCACATGCTCTAGCAAAACTCAGCTCAAAAGGTCTTACAAGTAATAGAGCCACAAAAGTTTCTACTTAAAAACCTTAGTAAACTCTTCCACCCATCTTGATCAAATCAACCATTTGCCCATTTTGGATATATCAATGTTAATAAGGACAAACATGTTTGCATTGGTAGGTATAACTAAATTATTCACATTGATCACTTCTTATTCTTATATTCATCTCTTTCATCACTTTGTGCATCCTCGTATGCCTGGTTTCTTATGGTTTCTTCAGTGATTAGACCATCACATCTATGTTTGCACTCAATCATCTTTAATATGTGCACCATGTTTTATCCTTGACTTATGTTTGCCAATCTACCCTATTGGGGCATAATCAAAAATCATTTTTCAATCTAAGTCATCTTAATTATTATAATTGAATGTGGAAAAATCATTATTTTGACTCATCAGCCTCAATTAGGGCATATGCCATTTCCACTGATTATAATTGCCTATGGGAAAATCAGTGTCTCAACCTTTGTTATTGATTATAACCACCCTTGGGCAAATCTGTAATTCTTAAATCAATGCATGAAAGCATTTTTTCAATTGGATTAATCTCACCCATAGGTTAATTTCTTTCTTCTTATTACTTCTTTTCGAAGGACCATCCATCAAACATATATTGGCCACTCCCTCGAGGGGGCATTATTATAGGCTTCCCAAATGTTGTTTAGAGATTCTTACTCAACCATTATATTTTTAGACCTATTTAATTATTTGAGAAGATATTATTGTTATTCCATCTTGCACTGCCTTCCCAAATATGGTCAAATTATAGACACCTAAAACTGAACACAACTTGCTTTTGATCGGACTTCGAACCAATTCCTACCAACCATTATAAATTAAGCCTAAGAATCACTAAACGTCCCAAATTTTCTTTCACATTATTCATCAAAGCTCATAATCACATTGAGACGTTCCTAATTTGGGTATCCTATCATATGTAATCTAACCTCTCACAAATTCATCCCTAATTACATTATGACATTACAACATTTAATTTGGCCTATGTACCCATTAAATGGGGCACATAAACAAAAACCAAATCTTGAAAGAGTTAAATGGCTAATAAAAATTAATTAACAAGATAACCCAAATTAAATGCCTAGTTGAATTATCCATGGCAATTAATGAATAACTAAAAAAAGAAAATTTAAAAATTTAAATATCTTAACCTTTCATCATGAACTTTATGAGTTGTCAAGCTCTTTGAAAATATCTTAAAATATATATTTTGGAGACCCATGCTTATTCATTGAAAATCATAATTACTTGACAATTATTAAATCTAGTGGGGTTATGTTTGACTCACCTAGGTTAGGTTTGAACCCATTCCATGTTTAAACTCCACCTTTAATCAACTTGGGTTAGGGTTAGTTCCTAAGCCTATAAATATAATGCCTTGCCTATTAAATTTTAAGCTATTTTGGTACAAATTTATCATGCACAAATGACTTCAAAGCCTTGAGAAGAGTAGTGTTATAATGCAAAAATGCCTAGCAAGTAAGGTTATAATGCTAAAATCTTGAGCCAAGCAACATCAAGCCACAATGAAAGCTAATGGTACCAAGGAGAAAAGGATATACATAACCTCCATTGCCAAAGATTTTGAAGTGCAAATCGAGCAAGCCACTCAACAATGCATTTGGAGCACTCAAAAAAGGTAATAGATTCATTGTCTTTTGCATTTTAGTTATGCTTTCATTTGTCCTTTGTTATCTAAGCTCACCCCTAAGATCTAGGATTGGAGTGTAAGTGTTAGCATTTCTATTGAAGTTTTTATTACTTGAACTAACATGTTACTAACCCCCCTTATTGGATTCCTATGATTAAAATATGAATCAACCTTTGGTTAAGAAGTTAAAATTCTATTAAAAAAATGACTAGTTTAACTTTACCCCAAAGGGAATGTCACATTGTGGTATTAGAGCCCTAGGTTCAACTCTCGACCTAATGTGCTCACTCACGAGTCCATGATACAAAGTATTGAGAAACCAACTAATAAGATTAGTAAGCCACAAAATGGAAGGACTATCCATTCAAGTGGTACATAGGTGAAGGTTATTAAGGAACACGATGACCTTTACTTCTTAGGTGGTCATACCCAATTGAAAGGGTTGCCTATGAATATCAATAACATGAGTGGAAGATAAGTTTCCTTAGATATTGAGGAAGTATTAGCTCTGAGTGAATGTACCTCCTCACTGGGAAACATGCCCATGAAAGAAATATACTTATTTATTTTGTATAAATTGAATACTATGTTTCCTAAAGCATATATTTTATGCTGGTTTGGTATCTTTGAACCTTTATGGGTGTCAACCTTTGGACTAAAATTTATCCTTTCATGTTGACCATTATGTTGTCCCTAAAAAATATCACTCATTTTTGGGACAACATTTGAACTATTTTGGTCTTACAGACCAAAATTGTCTCTTCCCTTTTCAAAATTTGTCTTGGGCATTCAAATTCCTCTTTTTTCAAGCTTTTCAGAAATCTATGGACTCTGTAGGCTTGAATCTACGGACTCTGTAAGAAGAGAAAATCTATGAACTCAGCAAGAAGAGAAAATCTACGGACTTTGCAGACCAAGTTCAATGGGCTTTATAGGTTGATTTCTACAGACTTGATTTCTACGGACTCTGCAAGCAGGTTCATTTCTACAAGTTCAATGGGCTTCACGGCTTCTGCAGGCGGGTTCAATCAAAGAATCAATTTCTGACACTTGGTCATTTTCGAGATTGGTTTAGTACCTTGGTTCAAACAAAAATGTCCATCGGCAAGCATCAACAGTAGGTTCAATGCATTTGGTTCATCCTTTGGTTCAACGTCAAATGGTTCAAAGGCGGGTTCAATCAAGCAGTTCAACACTTTGTTTCCCTCATTTGGTTCATCCGCTTTGTTTCAACACTTTGATTCATCATTTGGTTCAATCAAACAGTTCGTCAATCGGTTCAAAGATTTGTTTGAACCTTTGAAACAAAGCCTTAATTCAATGGTTGGTTCAATGTCTTTTGGTTCAAAGGCAGATTCAAACACATGGTTCAAAGGCTTTGTTTGAACCGTAGAACCAAAACTTGGTTCAACATTTCAATTACTCAGTTCATCCGCTTGGTTCAACGGTTAGTTCATTGCTTTGGTTCATTCAATTGAACCATCGGCTTGAACCATTTTGGTTCAAATCTTGGTTCAACCGATTGGTTCAACGAAGTAGTTCAATATTTGGTTCATTGGCTTGGTTCAAGGCTTTGCTTCGTTTGCTTGGTTCAAAAACTTGGTTTAATCAAAAGGTTCATCAGCTTAAACCATTTTTGTTCAACCAAGCGGTTCAACATTTGGTTCAAGGAAGAGGTTCAAAGCCTTGGTTCAACAGAGTGGTTCAACAGTTTGGTTCAAAGGAGCGATCCAATGTAAAAGTTCAAAGAGCCTCCCGAAGGACAAGTGCCCTTGCGGAGGGCACTTGGTTGACAAAAACACCCTTTGGAAGGGTCACTCTCGAAGAAGGCCGCAAAGGTAATTCTTTCGGATTTTGTTTACGGAATTCAAGAAAAGGCTAAGGCAAGAAGCAATTCCTTCGGACAAAAACCCTAAAAGAATTCAGAGAAGATGTGGGCAGAAAGCCCGAAGAAACCAAGGCAAAAGCGATAGGAACAATTTTCGTGGACTTTTTGTCTGCGGGAATTTGTTTGGGGAAAATGCCCATAGGAAAGCCGCGAAAGGCCGCTAAAGGACCCCGAAGGGCAGGTGCCCTTACAGGGGACTCCCGGCTGCTGAATAGAAAGACGCCTCCCCGAAGCCGAAGGGTCACCTTCCCTTCAGGAGGATGTAAAACAAGAAGCCCAAAGGCCATTCAAAGATCATTTCTTAAGGCCTGAAAGGGAAGGTTCTTTCCAGAAAGTGCCAAACAAAAAAGCCAAAGGACCAAGGGGTGATGCGCCTGAAGATGTTAAATTCAACACAGCAAACTAGCCGTTGAATATATAGTGACTGGCGTGTGAACGTCAATTTTAAAGCTCATAAAATAGTCGTAAATCATTTGAATCTATAGACCCGAATGCATTCACAGACTTCAAGGCCAAGACCAACAGAAAGCGCAGAAGGAACAGAACAACAAATTAAATTCAAGACCCGATTCAATTAACCAAAAAAAGAGGAATGATGAAGGTAGGATCAGATCGCCAGGTGGACATTGAAAGTTACAAACTTTCAATAGCGTGACTTGTTTCTCTGCATTGATAAAATCAAATAGGTAAATGCCCCTAAGTTTCAGCCTGTCTTCTTAACATATTCCAACGCAACATGATGTGTTACTATTCCAGAGTCCTTGAAGAGGTTGTATAAGGAACTCTCTTCTATTGTAATCGGATCATTTTTTTGACAATCAGAATGAAACTCTGCCCAAATTGAAAGGCACTTCTGAGACTTTGAGCTCAGTTTATTGATCATATTTTGTTATTGAAATAAGAAAGCAAGTGATTTTTCAGACTTTGTGCTGTGATATCTTTATTGTTGAGGAAACTGTTCTTATGTCTTTTTCCTTGATATATTCTCTGTTCTTTTAATTCAACAAGCAGGATTAGTGAAATTAGTCAGAAAGGTGCCCTGAAGAGTCAACTGTGGAGAGACTTGTGCCCCCATAATTGTCTTTCAGTGTGTTTTCTTTTATTTTTGTGTAAAGGACTTTGGGAAGACTTTGTGCCCTCATTGTCCTTCGTATATTACTCTTGAGAAATTCAGGTGGAGACTTTGTGCTGCATCTCGATTTGCTAGTTATTACATCCTTTGCTACATTTTGTTGTAACTACCTGGAGTATTCTTGTGGCTTGCTGACTAGTACTTTTGAAAGAAGAGGAGTGATTTCTGTCATTTTCCTTGAGTTTCTCCTTTGATCTACACACATCATCTCTGAAGAAAGAGAGATGGATGGTTTGTCCTACCCTTGAGTATTATTTTTTGGTTATATATATAGCATACATACAGGGAACCTCCCCTTGATGAGATGAGAGATCAGTCCCCTTTTGATGTGGTAAACCTACACATTTGGATGACTAATCTCCCTACTTTGGCTGATCAGACCTATTTGTTTATCAGTACACTGATCGACAAAATATTCAACCAACACATTACATCATTGGATAGGAAATGTTGTACTCATGTATGGAGAACTTACTAACATGTAGTATTGTATTGGTTAAGTGAAGTGCATTTTAAACTTAGAGGGCCTCAGTGAGGAATCATGCTACACCATGATTGGAGTTGTAATATTTAGTAGATCCTCGTGTTTGGTTTGATGACTATTGTAGGTAATAGACATCCATGATTATTGGAATTATGTTTACCTATGTGGATGAATTCTACATTTGAATAAATTAATTAATCTCTTAGGAGTGTATTTTATAGTTTGACTCTTTGATCAATGTATTTTCTCCTTTTTTGCTTGGTATGCATTGATATTTATACAAGTTGCACTGAAAATCAACTAACCTCTGTTAAATATCTTAGGTCTGCTTTGCCTAAGAACCTGCCTAACTAAATCATCTGATGTGTGGAACATCATGATAATAGAATGGAATTATGGAAAGGATAAGGCATAATCATATTTTACCTATTACATGAAGTGAAGAGGATTGATAGTTGATTCCAGGAAATTTTTATTTAAAAATGAACAAAGAAATAATTCAAAAAATTGTAACACATTTTTGGTAGTACAAGTAAATTTTCACCTCACATAGGCAACATGAAATGTTGTGTGGTAAATTGAGTGGGTACCCTTAGGAGTACTCGTACCTTCGTAGAGTTGTTAAAAGGTTGGTTTATCGAGTGTCCAGATGGTGATGGTTGTACATGATGTTGAGTAAGTGAGTACATAACATAGTTCATGAGTTATGAATAAGATATTCCTACAATATTTTTGATCACTTAGATTGAACACCTCGAGAATGATTACATATTTTACTTGGTAATCAAGTTACCATTGCCACTTATGATTTATATTACGAGTGTTTAAAAATTATGAGCTGATTTTCACTTAATAAAATGTGCACTATAGATAGACCTTTGTGTCTTATGGACATTAATACTAGGGAAGGGAATCTTAAAATACCCCTTGGGGATTGGCACCACATAGTGTAGTGGGAATTCTCCTTGTAGTGGAGTGTAGTTATCTTTGTTGAAGATTCCTATGTGTCAGGAGTTTGCTTATGGATTAGTTCGCAATATGGTTCTATGGATTGGGAATAGGTGTTGTTTCATCACATAGCTAGCATAGAGGTGAGTTGTTACTATCTCACCCTCCAATGCCATCATTATATGTCCACTAAGTGTATTCATATCTTTCACAATGTTGGTTAAATGTTACCTTAATTGGAGACTTGTTTTTGAAACGTTAGTTTTGAAAATATTCCCTAGATTTGGTGGGATGGTATATTCTACTTCTTGTTGATAGATAAGTTGTATGAATGGAATGGATTGATGCATCTATGTGGTTAATATTTTTTCTTCTGCTTATGGAAACAAGTTTTGATACTTACACTTACAAGTTTGATAAGTGATAGTGATTTTGGAAACTTGGGTTGAGGTGATTTATTCATACCATGCGAGGGTATTGAAGAGTTTTGTTTTCTAGTTGTTGAGATGTTACTTTGCTACTTTCCACTTGTGGATTTTTAGAGTCACACTTTTCAGTGCTACTTTATCTAAACTCGTGAACTTTGACCACGTGGGATGGCCAAACTTGAATTTATTTTGATTCTAGATTAAGATTTATACATTTATAGTAATCATTATTTTATGATTTATTCTTGATTGAAATTGGTATTATTCTCATCTTTCTTATAATGTGTTTTTTGATTAGTCATTTCTGTACCTTTTGCTTAGATCAATTATGTGATAGGATGTGCAGAGCATATTAAGTCTAAAGGGTTGAGATAAGATTATAAATTGTTGTGTAATTAGATGAGCAAGTGTGGAGGTATTGTCTCTCTTGTTCCTTTTATAAGGTTGTAAGGACGATATGATCATTGGCCTTTATTTGTTATGTTAATTTTAATATCGTTTCCTCCTAATTATGAATATAATAAAGATGTGTTAAGCTATGAAATTTGATACTAATTATGCTTAGATAATGAAATATAAATGCAATTATGGAATGTTTTTTTGATTTTCTTTGTGATGGATATTGGATATATCTTGAATTATTTAGCATATATCATTTCACTATGTGGTATATTAGTATAGATTTATGATTCACTAAGCCATGTGCACGTTTTGGAGATCATTAGATTATGGAGACGTCAGGGATGAGTGGTGGATTAGGAGCATGAGATGTGAGTGGATCCTAATTAGTCTCACATCAACTTGGTAGTTATTGAATTTAGATTTGGAAAGGTGGACTTGTCATATTAAGTCTTATGGCCATAAACATGTATACAGAGAAATGTACATATTCCTTAATTTTGTATACATTGGAAATGCATTATTTCTAATTCTTATTCATCATCATACTTATTAGGAGATAAGTAGAGTAAAAATAATATTGGCATGTCATACTTATTAGGAGCTACACAGAGTAGCAACATAATTAAATTATACACATCATTCTTGCCAAATTCTCTAACACTTTTCTTAGGAATGAGAAAAACACTCTCTAGGTGGGGAAAATGTGTAGAGAGGTTGGGAGGCTTTGTGGGACTCTCCTTGGCCATTTATTTTTGGCTTGTGTGCTGATCTCATGTGCTTATGTTTGATGAAAAAGGATTATGTGATTTATGGTAACATTTCGCTTAAGTGATATAGGAACTTATGATACATGTTATCATTCTTCACCCTAATTGAAATAGATGTTAAACATAATTAAAGTTTGTGAAAAACTTACTAAGCATGTTCATTTTGTTGTGAATAAATATAAATATCAAACCAAATCTTGTTGAGGAAGTAAACTTATTAGTTTCCATTGAGAGAGAGTCAAATGAAAGTAGTGTAATTTTTGGAAGCGACTCATATTTTCCAAAGGTAATGCCTGATCAACAATATAGTTGGATAATTATGAGACTTTTATTTTCTATTTATAATCAAACCTAAGTTGACTAAGATATCAGGTTGATGTCTATCCCAGGGGGAATGATGTCATATCCCAATTTCATATGCATTCAATAACTATTTATTCATGTTGATATGGTGGACATGTAAGCTTGTCTGGATAGATTTTATAATGTTTATTTACTAATTTAATGCTTTTATCCATTTTGGTACTGAATAACTATGTTATTAATATGATTATGAATTTTATTGTTATGGGATTAACATTGGTTATGTGTATGGATCTAATGTAATATATATCTGGATTTATTACTTGTTAGCAGGTATTGTCTTATTGGGCATTTGCAGCATAGGTTGATCCAACCCTATAAGGAGGGAGGGTATTATCGAGGAGAGTTGGAATAAATAGGGTGTTGGGAAGCAAGAAAGAGATTATGTCAAATAATGAATCAAGAATTTTTTAGGGATATGTAGACAACCTAGATATAGGCCTTTACCATTTTTCATTATGCGATGTTCTAAACATCATCTTTTAGGTCATGTTTCAGAAGCCTATTTTCCATTAATCAAGTTAAACCTGTACACTAATAATGGTTGGATTTCCATACAATGGATTTTATCACAAGTAAGGAATTCACCTTCTTTAAGACTTTAAATAATCTTAGGAAAGGTTAAGTAAAAATTTATATTTAATAAATCAATACAGATTTAAAAAAATTGAGAATAACCATTTAAGCCACATGACTTTATAGAAAGGAAAATAAATGCATTTAGTTAAAAAGTTTTCACACATGTATAAAATAAGTCTTTGTAAAAAATGACTCCTCTGAAAATTTATTTCATTCAAATCATACTTGCAAGTCTTCACCAATACGCCATCTTGAGAGGATAAAAAGTGTTGGTATTAAATTCAAACATTGTCAAAATTTAATTTTTTTCACCTTATGCAATTACTCTCGCCCGTGATGCACATGGGTGGAAGTAAATATTGAAGTTAATAAAAATATGTTTATATGATCCTTGGGAATATTATGGGAGGGAGAAAAGAAAAGAATTTCCTTCCAGGAGCTAAGTGAAAGAGCAAGGAAGGAGGAGAAGGACGTTGAATAAATAGGAGATGGAATGCAAGGATCTTGGGGAAAAAAGGAAACAATGCACATAAGAGGGAGACAAGTTGGGAGGAGAATTCAACTCTTAACCAGGATAATTAAATTCTAACATTTTATTTCTATTTATGATTGAATTAAATGCCTTGTATATCTCTCTTTGGAGATTATTTATATTTATTTTGAAAGAATAGATGTTTATGTTACATGGATATTATTTATATTTCTATTGAAAGAGAGTGAAACAATCAACTCCATTCACTCATGAACTTGGATTGCCATTTGAGTTATTGAAGACTACCTTGAAGGCATAAATAGCTTGAGATTCATGGGGATGACATTTGGGGAGGTAGAGACATGGGAATGGGTTGGAAAATGGGATAATAAAGAGTGTGATGATAATAATAACTATAAGATTTTTGAAAAGTGAAAGACATTGGAAAACTGGGTTGCAATGTTATCCACCATAATTGTATTTAAATATATTCACACACACACACACACACATTGATAATAATAGTGGAAGATTAGAGATCTCCTCTATCCAAATCCTACCTTCTTCTAATTTTGCCTACTATTCAGATCTACTAATTTTCCCAAATAAATGTTAAAGAAAAAAAATCACTGAATCAACCCTCTTATTGATTGGTTGAGCTGATATTTCTTTGATATTATTATTTCTTTGATTACTTCTATTAATAGAGCACAACAAGATGATTTTACAACCAAAAACCAAGGTAAAAAACTTGGTAGCGAGTCACACTTATTCCATCTAGTTAATTGTAGTTGTTAAAGCAAAAATTGTTAGTTAATATTCTTTCCTATTAGCTTTAGTATGACATTTCATTTTTCTCTTTATGATATGGTCAAGTTTCTAAATAAAAATGTAATGAGAAATAAATAACTATGTTTTTCCAGTGCTAAGTATGTGTGGTAAAAGGATGTCATCTGCCCAATAAACTAGTTGTAGTGCCCCCCTTCTCTACATTATATAATGATAAAATCAATTTTTGAATTCATAATAACTATTGTACATTAGTGGTTCCTAGGTATTTTAAACCATGCTGACATTTTATTGAATTATGGATATATCAGTTACCTTTTGGGGTAGTGCTATAAGTAGTTTTGTTTCTTCTTCATTAATGATCTAATCTGGAGTATTTGGTGGTTGACCTTGTCTATTTATAAATGTGGGTAATGACTATCCTTTCCACATTGCCTTCATATGCTATTATATATCATAATAAAATGAAGACAACATAATAAAGATAAATTATTTTTTATATTTATCCAACAACTCAAAATGTGATAAGCATTTTGATTTCTAAGTGTCTAGACATACGTTATGTAGTATTCTTGTTTTATTTGATAGGTTAACACTTTTGAAATTGGAGCTATGAACCATAAAATGATTTTAACTAGAGCTATGAACTGGTGCTGGGAGATAAAAAGGGGATCAGTCCATGATAAATCAAAGATGCAAAGAATAATGAACAAGTAAGAGACATAAACGACTATAGAACACAATTATAATGGGTAAACAAATATAACATAAAAGAAGGGTTAAGTAGTAGGTCGCCAAACCTATGATAATAAGCAAAGACACAATCTTTTATTGATATTTTAGCCAAATCAACTAGTGTAGGGATAGAAAACCATAACAAAAATAGAATTCGGCTAGGAAGAGCATGGGTGGGGGCATCATAGCCCTCAACTGGAGGCTAGGAATAGCCTTTTTGTGCACCTTTAAAGGAGGTCCTTCAACTTCCATTGGGAATTTTATTGATCCAAAACTTGAAAGCTTTGGTTGAAAGATAATTCAAGAAACAAGAACAAAATAATTCAAATAATGCTATCTCTGATAAGAGATGTTTTATTGATCAAATTTGCAGACCCAAACATATGCTTATCTCTGAGAAGAGATGTCTGATTTTCATTTCGGGTTACATCTTCATTTATACATTTTTTGAAGGTGTGGGGAGGATGTGTAAGGTCACCAATCTCGAGGGAGATGAATTGGTTTGACTTCCATGATTTACAACAATATAGAATTCGAGGAATTACTATTTTTAGAAACTTACTATTTCTAGACTACACTACTAAAATTGAAATTTTGGACACTTCCATTGGGTTTTAGGGGGTCAAACTTCATTGAGCAAGGCTCCATGCCATCTCACGATGTTCCCCTCATTATTAGCTTTCCAACAGTGAGTTAATTGGAGCTGCGGTGCAAAAGTTATGACTCCCGAAAGTTCTGCCATCAATTGGGGTGGACCCATCACCCGAATTGTCATCTGAATTGTTGTCCAGATCAGTTATCTTGCCAAATATTCTACCTTAGACCCTAGCGTTTCTACCTCAGAGTGTCTGCCCTTCTTTTTGGCAGTGGTGCCAATGTCAACTTTGCATCATGTAGTCTTCTTATTGTGTGTGTGATTTCACATTTTACAATCTTGTATACTAATGCTCTCAATTTTATTTTATGATAATGCCATGTGATGATGTCATGTTTTGTGTAGAATGTATAGTTTTGTTTGTATTCTTAACTTGATCTTAAAATTGACAAATATTTGTTTACCAAATTGAACAAGTGGTAAGGGTGGTATTTGTCTTAGCTTACACCTTAATGGACATTTTGAGGGAAAAGTAAGAGAATTATTTAGATATGGGATGAGTATTATCTTTGTGTTCATGACAAAATATATATCAATTATATTGGTGTTAATCTATTATAGACTAGACATGAACAAATTTTAATATAAGACTGATTGGTCTTATTAATCTGAAAGATATTATGAAGAACACTATATGGGATGGTTTCCAATTGAGATTTCATATATTTGACTAATAGTTATATAATCACATGGGTTTCATCTAAAGTAATATCATTGATAGGATTATGTCTTAACTTTAGATATTTTCATAACGTCTACAAGACCAAACAAACCTATATTTATATTTATTTATAAAAAGAATGAAAGCTTCATCTAGTAATAAAATTGATAAGAGTTGAGAACTCTTAATTAATTAAGTAAATAAATGCAAATGGGATATTCCTTGACGAGATGTCACAATTGATTGTTTTTATAAACATGAAAAGGCAATCAAATTGCATGCACAATTAGAACCACCTAGTTATATGTTATGTGTGTTGTATTGAAAGCTTGGTATTCATTATTGAAATTCATGATTTATTAAAAATAAACAAGTATTTATATTTAGTTGAATAACTAATACCTATTTGAAAATATAGAGGACCTATTTATTAAACTATAATTGTTCAATTAGTTACGAACACAAGTTAAATATAAGTTTGATTTCACATGATTATCAGAATAGATAATAAGTTACATTGAAATGCAATGGATAAATATCGATTAAGTGCCATAGATTGTATCCCATGTTGGAAATACAATGATGACCAACTTAAGCTCACTCTTAGCAAACCATTTGAGTGATTAAAAATGTCACAATGAGATTGAATGAATGAAATATTTTAATAATGTCCACTAAGCCAAGTATGTCAATATGATGATATAATAATCATAAGAAAATCCTACTCAAATTAATAGCTTATTTAATGGATTGAGAAAATATATATAACGAAGCTTCGATGTATAGGAGTGAATAGGGATAAATGTCCACAGTGATGATTAACCTATAGTCAATAAGGTATTCCAATGAGTAAATAAGGAGCAAAGATGATAGTTTTAAGCATGATTAACTTGTGAAATAATTAAAAATTTGCTATTAGATATCTGAGTTAATAAAGTAGATTTTGGTTAAAAATATTATCCAGTAAACAATGCCTTTTATCAATGTCCAGACAAGATAATGATTACATAGGTGGTATAGGACACCTACGTAAAGTATTTCCTTGTAATCATATACCTATGATCTTAAGCAAATGGGAATACAGAATATCTAGACCCTATATCTATGATATGTTTAGGTCATAAAGGCTTTGGGGTGAGAGCAGTGGATGTGAGACATGAGGTCTAGTAGATGGGATGGGATCTTATTTAAAATACACATAATAAATTAGTTATCTAATGAGTTAAGATTCAATAAGGTGGATTTGATGAGTTTAAAACTTAGAAAAGCAGTTATTATAATATATAGAAAATTGTCTTTATTTTTAGTCTTAGTTCGCAGTCACACTCACAAGAAGATGCATGGAGTATATGTGGTGTTAAAAAGTTACACAGTGATCTCTTTCTTAGTTTTTGGACCCATATCGAGCCTACTCATGAAGGTTAGGGGCACTCTCAAAGGATGAGAGGTGTGAGGGGGATCTGAAAGGCTCTATGGTTGGAAGAATATCTCTCTATGATACTCTCCCTCTCTGCATCAACATGGTCTTCTATTGGTCTATGATGATCTTTTACTTGCTTGGTTGGTGAAATAAATAGATGTTGAAAAAATTAGTTATTGTATTTATGGATATAAACTATTGATGTATGTCTATCATAAATTGTTATTTACTTGTAATTTGAAGTTGGAATCAATCTATTGCATAGTAGTGGAAAGATTTTTTTTTTTACGTATTATTCATACCTTTGTAACTTTGAAATGGTATTTAAATGTTTAGGTTAAACAAAAAAGATAAAAATATTTTTGATCTAGTATTGTAATATATAGTTTTATGTTGCAAGTAAATTATTGTAAAAGATAAGAAATATATTGTTGACTAAGGCATTATCTTAGTTTTTGAAGTATCAACATCTGAATGAAACACATATATTTTTTATTATAATGCTTTTGGTTAAACATAATCACACATGGTGTAATGGTGTTTCTTTATTGATGCATGCCAAATAAATGGTATTGTACCTATGAATGATGCAAGTTAATTGTATTTGAATATCAGTACCTAGAATTCATTTTGACATACTATTTATATATTAATATTGATTACAAAATAAATCATTATGAGTTGTATTCTCTAAACTATTTAGAGTTCAGAATGTAAGTATGCATTAGTTAATGTGAATTCCCTTTAATTAAGAAGTTAAAATTCTATTAAGAAAAAAATGACTAGTTTAAATTTACCCCAAAAGGGATGCCACACTTACTAGGATCAAGAGCACTATGGGCTACTAGAGATTTATAGAGGATATTTGGTTTACTAGATTTTAGCAAGCTATAGATAAACTTGTAAACTAGGTTAGGGTTAACAGGATTGAGTGCACAAAAGACACAAATATATCTAATGTGTATAACCAAAAAATAACAAGTAGTAAAAGAGGGAAAGTAATGTAATTTAAACAAGTAATCTGAGCTATTTGAACAAGAATGAACTACCAGACAGTAAAAATAATTCAGAAGCATGCAAGTCTAGTAGACAAAAAATGATTTTTAAGTAAAATACATTTTTAAAGGAAGAGGATACATAAAATTCAGAAATCTAAGCTAATGCATGTTCAAATAAAAATTAACTAATATAAAAAAACTAAACCCTATAATATACATTGCTTTACCAACTAATGATTTTCCCCTTATAAGTAAGGTGCCCTCAGATCAAGATAAAAATCATAGTACAATTGTTTTACCAACTAGAAATCCAAGTTTGAGTCAATTATGAAGGAAGTCTCGGCTATAGTGGAGAGCCTTGTCCAAACCAATGCCCAAAAGTAAAGGGAAAGTGAAACAGGAGCATGTAGGAGTGTGAGAGCCTAGGAAAAGTGTACAAATTAGGTGTAATGCCAATCATATAAGTTAGGAGAAAGACACAATGAAATAAGAACAATTGGAAGTAGTAATGGAATCTCCAAATCAGTATGCAGTAATGTAGATGGACTTTTATCACAATAAATGCCTCAATCACCAACATGAATCAAGAGAGATTAAATAAGGAGAGAGATCCAAAAGAGTGAAGAGAGAGTATGAAAAAAGAATGATTTGGACTCATATAGGGCAAGCAAGGGCATGAATATACAAAAAATAATTATTTTTGACTGTTTAGATGAAGACAAACACACCAAAAAGACTTTTTATCAAATTTATAACCTAGGCTATGGATTTTAGGCTAAAGTGTGTGTCCTAAGCTATGGGGTTTGGATCAAAACTCGTGGCCTATGATGCCCAGGCCCTTGAGTATCCTTTGGAGTGCATCTAGTGAGTTCAAAAGTGAGTGAAAGGTCCAAAAGGGTGATAGGAAGGATCATAGGGTGCATAATGGGCTAGGGTTGTATCCAAACATGTGGATAAAATCCAATATGACTCACACAATCAGTAGTCTACTTGGTGAGCTGATATGCAATCATCAAGAGGAGCAGGGTAAAAGGAATCAATTTACATATACCCCTAAGGTACAGTAGTCTATGTTTAGTATAACAAGGAGTGTTATGTGGTACCTAGAAGGCATACAAAATTAATAAAGAGATAGGAAAAAGGAAAAAGAGAACATTACCTACACTTACCAAATCAAAATAGTGGTATAAGGATAGTTGACAACACAATAAAATGGGTAATAATGTAAAATATATGCAATCTAGCTCCAACTCCTGCAATAAGGGATAAAAAGTGATATCAAACCATGAAACCTAAGATAACATTCACCAGAGTGTCTACTTTAGTGTTATCTACATGAGGGATGTGGGAGATTTGGAAGTCCTCAAAAAGGGAGAGTAAATCATGCATCACCTCGAAGAGGGGAGTGACTTAGAGATAAGGACATTATAGACTTAAGTGAACTAAGACATGGTTAAGAGTGAGTGAGAGAAAAACTAGACATATCACGTACATAATGCATACGCATCAATTAGGGTTTCTATAATCTCATGATACTCAATAATGTTATTTGTCTCATTGATAACGAAGTAATTAGTTATATCAATCTCATGGCACCATGGGTCATCGATAGTATAAGTCATAATGACATGTCTTAGGTTGCCTTAATTACCACCATCAGTGTGGACCACCACAAAATGGTGCACCATGATAGGGGTCAAAGACACAAGGCACTACCATGAAAGTATTAGCTTAACATAGTAAGTAACATGTAAGTTTCATAAGGGAGACAAAGAATGTGACCAAGCCAAAATCGTTGAATTGACCAGTGTTGATCACAGTTAGAGGTGATGAAGGATAGTAAGAGGTTCATGAAATATAACGATCAACTAGATAAGAATAGAGCAAGTCCTAAATAACTACACCATAAACCTATACACATGTAGAAAATGAGATGAAATAGGAATGAGGATTCATTAGGGATCAATTGCAAGAAAGTAGGGAAACTACTAACTAAAATAATCCCACAAAGCTAAGTCTACCTAGGTGTATATGAAAGGAAGTACACAAACCCAATAGGCCAGGGGACCTAGGGGTCTAAGTTATCAAGATGGTATAAAAATAGGCAAAACAAGCCCTAGGGATGGAAATAAAATCCACCATGACTTCTGTAATGGGACAAAACCCTTAAGGCAAAGGTTTCATGGCCCTACTAGCAATGGTAAAAAACCCACCCAAAAAGGTATAAAAAAAGGAGAGTGAAAAGGTAAAAAGGGTGATTTTTTTTTTTCAAACCATGTTTACCTTGACACAATTCTAAGGAGAGCTAATAGGGCACATAAAACCACATTGATGAGACAATGGATCATGGGAGCACATGATTATTGATCACAATGGTTCAAGTAAGTCATCCAACTGTCAATTTGAGCAAAGTTTCTATTTTGAGGGTTTTTGGGAGGCCCTATGGGCATTTTTCTAGATTTTTATTGAATCCATGGAGGGATGGAGGAAAAATGTAGATAAAAACATACATGAGGAGAGGACACACTCTTAAATACAAATGGGGGGCCAAACAGAGGCCTAAAGTGGCTTGCCCTGTATGCATCTAGCCCCAACCATTAGTTTTCAGGGAAAACTAGTAGCCTGGTGGTCTACCAGGATGTGGGATGAAATCCTACCACTTGGGAGTGTATTTGGCCATTCATTTTAAAACACCAGTGATGTATAGCACTACCAAGCTATGGGTTGTTAGGAAAACCTATGGCCTATCCCTAGAAGGAACTAAAACTACCTGGTAGGGCCCAAAAAGAAGCCTATAGGCCAATAAAAGGGGAGGGAGATAAAGAAAATTTGGAAGTCCTGTAGAGAAGAGAGAAAATAATGTGCCTCCTTGGAAAGAGGGAGAGAAATGCAATGTGAATAAATATCCAAACCCTGGTGAGCTAAGACACATCTAAGAGTAAGTTGGAGAATAACTGCACATAATATGTGCTTAGTGTATGAGCATCAATTAGGGTTTTGATTATTGTGTGCTACTCAAAAATGTTTTTTTATCTCATTAGTAATAATAAACCAGATGTAACAAGATCATGCCTTCATGGCTCATGAATATTCCAAGTTGTAGTTGTAGGTCTTTTGTTATCTTGACTACTACCATCGGTGTGAATCCCCAGTGAGTGGTGCACCATGGTGGGGATCAAGGACTCAAGACATAACTGTGTAGGGACTATCTCAATATAAATGAAATAGATAAAATTATCCAAGGGAGATAAAGAATGTGATAAAGATATAATGGTGGGAAATATACCAATGTCGATCATGGTGAGAGGAAAAAAGGGGTGGTAGGATGCTCATGAAAGATGAAGACTAGTCAGAGAAGACCAGAACAAGTCAAGATCAACCACAACCACTAACCACATCACTTAAAATAAAACATGATGAAGGAGAAGAAGGAAATAATAGAGGTATATTTGTAATAAAGTAGTAATAATATTATCTGAAAGAAGCAAATAACTACTTCTATCTCAAGGTACATCTAAGGAGGAGTGCACAAGCCAAACAACCAAGGAGACCTGTAATGTATAACTATAGATGTCATAAGATATCCACCAAATGTGGGCCTAGGGAGGGTGTTTTTATAAGCTTTGGGGCTTAATAAGACAATGCAGGCCCATGTTCAGGCCTACCTCAAAGGGTAAGTTGTCACACAAACCTAAAAAGTAGTTTGCCCTCGAGGTAGACTATTGTTTGACCTACAAAGTTGCAGTCTAACCTCTAGGGGCCAAAAGAACCCTGAGAAAGCCTGTAAAGTGGATAAATAAAAGAGAAAATCTAGGAGGAAGGAAATGAAGCATTTGAATACTTTGGTTCACCAAACATGAACTAAAATGCAGGAGTTCTAGAGCTAGATTCATTTTCAATGAACAAGATATCTGAACCTAGGCAATGAAAAGGGGGACAACATGCATGAACTTATTGTAAACCCTCCTCTCATTTTATAATTTATATGCTATATTATGGATGTAATAACACTTGAGATATGACTCAACAAATATAATAGATCAATGGGAAAGGCATTGATAATGTCAATGTCATGATGAGATAATAGTGATGAAGAGATAGGATCTATAGTCAGGGAAACGTCTCAAAAGAGGTCTATAAAAATTGACGATCCAACTTGTCACCTATAAGAAAGAGGCATCAAATATTTCACAATGGGTTCAAGAAGAGTGAATTTCAACTAACACTATAACGGTTACACTATTCATCCCTGATTTAGTAAAATTAAACTAGCAAGAGCCTTGGGTAAACCCATAGGGCCCCATGATGAGATAGCCAAAGCCTCGTTAGAGGGATTTATCTTAGCATAAAACAATGCCTAGGAATCTGGGTCTGCCTCCAAGGTGTGAACCTCACCTTCATGCACAAAGTAGACCATATGAAATGTTGCCAGTATGAAGACTTGCATGGGAATAATCTCATGATGAACAAGAATAATGTTGTATGCAAGATCTAGGTCTAACACACAAAAATCAATCCTGAGTATCTTGGGTCCAAACTTGACCAAAATATTCACATTTCCCATAGGCATAACTATGTTGTTATTGAAACTAATAAAGTTACTAAAATTAGAGAGATTCTTGTAGATAATTTTGACCTTATTGAACACACATAGTGACATGATGTTAAACATGGCCCCATAGTAGACCCTTCATGTCATCCCATAGTAGACCCTCATGAGAGAGATCAAGCTTGTCAAAGATTATTCCCCTTTTATTGGAGTAAAGGTAAATATGGTCTCAAATGGAGATCCCAACAAAAAGGGACTGCAACTCCTTATTAGGGATCAACCAACAATAGATTACAATTGTGAAAGCAATAAACGCAGAATTAAATTAGATAGACAAGTAATTAGAATGATAAACAACAAGAACACGAGATACAAGAAACCATCCTGAAAACTTGTATTAACAAACTCTTTACAAAAGGAATACAACCGAAGAAACTTCTTTCTTCCACACCTCTCCTAGATGTATAGATCTCTCAATAGATCTCTATTCCTCAAGAGCTCTCTCTCTCAAGAACAATCAACTCCAACAAACCTGGATTGATTCAATTATGTACTGTTCTTCTCATACAATGAATTACAATAATTCACTACAAAAACTATCCAAAACTACAATAAGCTAGGAAGATCTAATTCTACATATAGAATTAGGAGACTTGAGCATGCACTTTCAACAAGCAGTTAAGCCACTTGAACAAGGGCTCTAAAAATAGTAATGCCAATAATAGAGATGCAAGCTTGAGACTGCAACTCAAACTTATCATGCAAACACTCGCTTCTGTCCACGGAAATAGCTCTCTGGACACGCAGGTAACCGACGTCGATTCATGCTGCTTGTCTGTGACTGTCGTCGGCTGACCCTCTGCTGACGTCGACGTCTCTGCAACTGCTTCTGACCGATGTCGATCGCTCCTGACCGACGCCGGTGTCTGTGTAGACTCGAATCTGCTAAGTGTGCTCCTTGGTGAAGCTTTTAGCTCCACACCCTAACAATCTCCCACTTGGAGATAAACAGCCGCACCAGTACCTGTATAGCAACATCTTCTAGCTCCTCCATCTTCAACTCAATCATGAAGACCAACAGAAGTTGTATGAAGATTCAACTTCTCCTTTGTAACTGGCTTGGTTAACATATCAGCAGGATTCCTATCTGTATGGATCTTCTCCAGCTTCAACTCACCATCTTCCAATACCTGTCGTATGAAGTGATACCTTAGCTGTATGTGCTTTGTTCTTGAATGAAAGGCTAAATTCTTAGCCAAATGGATTGCACTCTGACTGTCACTATACAATCTGCAACTCTCATGCTCCCTACCAAGCTCATCCATGAATCGTGTCATCCATATCATCTCTTTGCTAACTTCTGTGGCTGCAATATACTCTGCTTCTGTAGTTGACAAGGCAACAACCTTTTGCAACTTAGATATCCAGCTAACCACTGTTCCACCTACAGTGAAAACATAACCTGTAGTGCTTCTCCTGCCATCCAAATCACCTGCCATATCTAAACCTACATAACCATGTAGAGAAGTATCTGAACCTCCATAGCACAAGTGCTTACTGCTGATTCCTCTCAGATATCTAAGGATCCACTGAACTACTTTTCAATGTTCCTTACCTGGATTGGCCATATACTTACTTACCACTCCCACTGCTTGGGCAATATCTGATCTAGTACACACCATTGCATACATCAAACTCCCTACTGCGAAAGAATATGGAACCTTACTCATGTACTCTACCTCATCATATGAATTAAGACATTATTCTTTACACAACTTAAAATGTCTAGCCAAAGGTGTGCTTACCGGTTTAGCATCTTGCATATTGAACCGTTTCAACACCTTGTCCACATAATCTTCTTGAGACAATATCAACCTGTGATTTTTTCTGTCTCTCTTAATGCTCATGCCAAGGATTTTTTTAGCTGCTCGCAAATCTTTCATAGCAAACGTTTGAGCTAATTTCACCTTAAGCTCTGAGATATCCTGCATGTGAGATCCTGCAACCAGCATATCATCTACATACAACAATAGAATAATATATCTACCGTTATCAAATCTCTTGAAATACACACAATGGTCAGATTGACACCTACTGTAGCCATGCTCAGTCATAAACCTGTCAAATTTTAAGTACCATTGCCTAGGAGCTTGCTTGAGGCCATACAAGCTTTTCTTCAATCTGCACACAAACTTCTCCTTACCCTTGACCTCAAATCCTTCTGGCTATTCCATATAAATTTCTTCATCCAAATCTCCATGAAGAAACGTTGTCTTAACATCTAGCTGCTCAATATGCAAATCTTCGAAAGCAACCAAAGACAATACAACCCTTATAGAAGTCATTTTAACAACAGGAGAAAAAATCTAACCAAAGTTGATACCTGGCTTTTGTGTAAATCCTTTCACTATCAATCTGGCCTTATATCTCATCTGTCCATTCTCACCTTCTTTCAACCTGTAGGTCCATCTGTTCTTGAGTGTTCTCTTACCAGCTGGTAATTCAACCAAATCCCATGTTTGGTTCTCTCTTAAGGACTGCAACTCCTCAACCATGCCATGCTCCCACTGACTCTTGGACTCCACCTGTATTGCTTCTTCAAAACTCTTTGGTTCTCCACCATCAGTTAGCAATAAATAAAATAAAGAAGGAGAATATCTAATTGGAGGCTTACTCACCATTTTTGACCTCCTGATGGGTGTCTGAGGCTCGTCCACAACACACTGTCCACCCAAATTCTCTGACAGTGACTGACCTTGATCACCTGTAGACCTGTTACTGGCCGACGTCGGTTCTGCCTGATCGACTTCAGTACCTGTCCTGCTGACGTCGGTCTCTGTACGGCTGACACCGATTTCTGTCCTGTCGACGCCGGTTCCTAACCTGTCGACGTCGGTCTCTATGTTTTCCTACAAGTGATTATTTTTTTTTCCCGCGAGCTCATCTTGGACTTTCACCTCATCTAATTCACCATTGCTCTGCTCAGATTGATTCAGCTTCCTTAGCTGATCACAATACATCACTCTTTCATTGAAAACAACATCACGGCCCCTGATTACCTTGTTAGTTTCTAGATTCCACAATCTGTAACCAAAATCATTTGAGCCATAGCCAATAAACGTGCATCTCATAGACTTAGTATCAAGCTTCTTTCTATTTTCCTTATCTATATGCACAAAGGCTTCACAACCAAAAACTTTGAGATATGAGAGATCAACCTTTTTACCTGTCCATGTCTCTTCTGAAATACCACCATCCAGCGCTGTAGAGGGTCTTCTGTTAATCAGGTACACTGCAGTGTCAACAGCTTGTGCCCAAAATTGTAAGGACAAATCAGCATGCAATCTCATACATCTTGCACGCTCCATTATTGCCCTGTTCATCCTTTCATCAATTCCATTCTGCTGAGGTGTCCTTGGAACCGTCTTTTGCCTACAGATTCCATGCATGTAACAATAATCTCTGAACTTATGACTGCAGAACTCACCACCATTGTCAGATCTCATGCACTTTAATCTCTTACCTGTTTCATTCTCAACCATAGCTTTCCAAACTTTAAAAGTCTCAAATACATCAGATTTTTTTCTAATATAATAGATCCATACCTTCCTTGTAGCATCATCTATGAAAGATACATAATACTGTGATCCTCCAATGGAAGCAACCTGAGCCGTTCCCCACACGTCTATGTGAACAAGCTCCAACTTATGCCTCTTCTTAGTAGACCCAGTTTTGAGAAAACTAACCCTTTTCTGTTTTCCAAATACACAGTGCTCACAAAACTCTAGATCTATGCCTTTTAAATTTAAAAGTATACGTTTGGACTTAAGAATTGACATCCCCTTCTCACTCATGTGGCCAAGCCTTGAGTGCCACAATTTAGCGTCCACATCTGAAGTAGATAATACAGAAAGAGATTTGTTAGTAAGACAATTACACAAATAGAGAGTACCTTCTCTCTTACCTCTGGCCATAACAAGTGCACCTTTGGTCACCTTCCAAAATTTTGCTGTGAGAGTTACTGTACAACCCTCATCCCCTAACTTTCTTACAGAAATTAAATTTCTCTTCAAGCTAGGAACATGCATCACATCTCTCAACACCTATGTGTTGTTATTCTGCATCTTCAGCTGCACTTTACCTTTGCCAATTATTTTACAGGGCTCATCATCCCCTAAATACACTATTCCAAAGTCTCCATGGATATAGTCACTAAAATATTCCCTGTTAGGGGTAGCATGAAAAGATGCACCAAAATCTAATACCAAGATTCTATATTATTATGCAGAGAGAAAATTAAAGCATCTTGTGCAATACCTGCAATCTTGGCTTCTTCTTTTTCTTCGTGCTGATTGTCTTCCTTAGGTTTTGACCAACAATCTCTGCTTATGTGCCCCATCTTCCCACAATTCCAGCATTGTGGCTTCCTGCCATTCCTGGATTTAGATCTGCCTTTCCCTTGGATTTGGATCTTGATCTGCCTTTCTTGCTCTTATCTTTCTGCCTTCCCCTGCTCTCAAAACTTAAAGCGTTCCTGGATGTCTCTTATGTGCTTTTTTTGCGTATTTCTTCATTCAAGATAACACTAACAACATCCTCTACTTTCAAAATATTTGATGCAGACGCAGTATTACTTACTGCCATTACTAAGCTATGCCAGCTTTCAGGCAAAGAACATAATATCAAAAGAGCTTTTATTTCATCATCAAACACTATATTCACTGAACTTAATTGATTCACAATTCCATTGAAATCATTCAGATGAGTAGAAATAGATCCACCTTCATTCATATGCAAATTAAATAACTGCTTCATAAGATATACCTTATTAGAAGCTGAGGGTTTTTCATACAAATTTGCTAACGTAGTCATCAACTCTACCGTGGACTTTGTCTGTGATAAATTGGATATCACAGTGGATGCTAGACTCAGTCTTATAGACCCCAGAGCCTTTCTGTCAAGAACTTCCCATTCTTCATCCTCCATGTCTTTGGGCTTCTTTGCAACCCCACCTAACGGTAAGTAGAGATATTTCTGATACAGATAATCCTCTATCTGCATTCTCCAATGTTGGTAATTTTTGCCATTAAACTTTTTCATTCTCAATTTACTTTCATCTGCCATTGCTTCTCCCACTCAAACAGAAATTCTTGCAAAAACTCCTGTGAGAACCTGTAATCAATACACACTACACAGATCTGAACCACCTGTTAGTGCACCTGAGCTTTGATACCAATTGTTGGATATCAAGCTCTGAACCTGCAACCAAGGCTCTGATACCATTTGTTGGGGATCAACCAACAATAGATTACAATTGTGAAAGCAATAAACGCAAAATTAAATCAGATAGACAAGTAATTATAATGATAAACAACAAGAACACGAGATACAAGAAACCACCCTGAAAACTTGTATTAACAAACTCTTTACAAAAGGAATACAACCGAAGAAACTTCTTTCTTCCATACCTCTCCTAGATGTATAGATCTCTCAATAGATCTCTATTCCTCAAGAGCTCTCTCTCTCAAGAACAATCAACTCCAACAAACCTGGATTGATTCAATTCTGTACTATTCTTCTCATACAATGAATTACAATAATTCACTACAAAAACTATCCAAAACTACAATAACTACAATAAGCTAGGAAGATCTAATTCTACATATAGAATTAGGAGACTTGAGCATGCACTTCCAACAAGCAGTTAAGCCACTTGAACAAGGGCTCTAAAAATAGTAATGCCAATAATAGAGATGCGAGCTTGAGACTGCAACTCAAACTTATCATGCAAACACTCGCTTCTGTCCACGAAAATAGCTCTCTGGACATGCAGGTAATCGACGTCAGTTCCTGCTGCTTGTCTGTGACCGCCGTCGGCCGACCCTCTGTCGACGTCGGTGTCTCTGCAACTGCTCCTGACTGACGTCGGTCGCTCCTGACCGACGCCGGTGTCTGTGTAGACCCGAATCTGCTAAGTGTGCTCCTTGGTGAAGCTTTTAGCTCCACACCCTAACACTCCTCAATAACATAATAAAAATGTTATCCAGTTTGGGGAGGGATATTAAGTCGAAAGTGAAATCCAACTTTGAGGTTTCCCATTCCCATGGTCAAGGTTGGAGGACTTGCATAATTAGTCTCTCCAATGGGGTTGATCGCCTAACTAGAGTGCGTGTTGACAAAACACTCATATCTAGTAGAGGCTATATAATTTATAGTAATGACCTTGATAATCTCACGCTTGGCCTTTCCTTTTATGTCAATTAACGAAGGTGAACTAGAAAAGGTAGAAGAGTGAGAAGGAGAATGATGGACCTTGGCCTTTGATTTTTCATCTTCTTTTTCTTCTTTTCCTTACCTTGATTAGGAAGAGGCTCTTTGAACACATTCAAATTGTGGTTGGGTTTTGTAAGTGGATAGCTCTGAAGGGTGGGCAAGGCCTTGGAACTAGCCTTCTAGGCAATACACTCTTTGTTTGAATGGCCCTTCATTTGGTGAAGCTTATAAAAATTGGTGGAATCATAGGGATATGTTATCTGCTACCCTATTGCACCCTTTTCAAGGCTATATTTTTAATTTACCTCTTACTTAGAACATTAACCCCATGATAATCCTTCTTGTCCTTCTTCTTTAAAGGGGAACTAGTGATACCATCATCGGTCACATTGTAAACTTGAAATCATGTGAGGAGGATGAATTTTGACTTAGCATGGGTTGAATGCCCAAATGTACCTCAAAGATCTTGATATTTAGACACTCGTTAATAGCTTCATCATAATAGGTGCGTTCACGCTTGAGGACCTCAAGGTGAACATCCTTCCTTAATACTCATGTGAACATGTCATAGATTTGATCATCCAAGAACCTTATCCTACATATATGGATGTTTGAATGACACCTATGCATGAAGTCAAAGTTAGACTCACCCTTGGCATGAACCATAAAGGTGAGTGATTGTATGTTGATGTTACACAGTCTGAATATATCAAATTATTGGAGGAATTTATCTAGAAGGAGCTAAAAACTAGAAAGAGAATCTAGTGGTAGATTCTAAAACTGAACAATAGTTTCAACTAGCAAGGAAAGAGTAGAGAGATTCAACATCATGCCTTCATCTTATTCCTAGTCCATACATACCATCATAAATTTTATGATATACTCTGTGGGACTAACATCCTGAGTCCCATTGAACTTGGGTAGTTCATGAATTAGAGTGAGAAGGGGAATAACACATACTCAAATGGATATAGGATTTATACAAAGATCCTCATAGGCATAATTGATATCAAGTTGGTGACAAGATCCTTGGAGAGGCTTGTAGTGGTCATGATATTGCTTACGCAAGTAGGAGTCATCATGATCATGGTAATATAGGAGATGGTGTTGGGTCAACTCTTGATATGGGGGATGCTCATGGTGAGGATCCTCCCAATCGCATAGTTAATGGCCATGAGAATGGTATCATTCCATACAGGTATGATAAGATGATGTAGCATGTGTAGAGTAGCCATGATGACCTAAATCATCATGGTATTGGCCACATGTGGTAAGATGAGATCCCACATAATGGTGCTAATGTTCAAGATGTGCATCACATGGATCCATATTCTAAAAATGGTGGTCAAAATCAACATGCTTGTCTAAAACCCTAAAATAAGGACTAAGATGGTGGGATGGCTCCATGGGAGGAATATATTAGGTTGAGTCAGGGTGCCCATATCTTTTAACATGGACATGATGGGGTTCTTACCATAAATTATCCCACTATGAAAGAGGTAGGGGACTCATATGAGAACTATTTGAGTCATCTAAACCTGAAAGGGTGTTGTCTCTATCTATAGAGGAATCACACTACCTAAACCTAAAAGGGTGTTATCTCTATCTATAGAGGAATCACACTACCTAATCTTATGTGAAGAACAGTGCTTTGCATTCACGTGAATATACTGACAATAATCATCAATGATTGTGTGAAACTCATTGGGTGTCAATCATATGATGGGTTCATCTTCACCCCTCATATATGAATGCAAAGCAGTTTGAAGTTGAGGGGAGCATCCTCAAGTAGGTAAAGCTCAGACTACTAAAAAGGTGAGCAGTTTATTTATTATAGACTTGTCAATCTTGTCCCCTATGAGACATTAGCAGGTCTTGGTCATCAAGATAGGGTGGGGTCACATCATGGACCTTAGGGTTTCTATTCTATTCAATTACATCATCAACCTACTCAAGAGTGAACTTAGGGACACGACCCTAAATATGACAGGAATAACATCCTAAAGGTGGGACACTGACCATGGAGGTAGTGAAGCAAGATAAACTAAGAAGGAAATAGAAAATGAAAAATTTCAGAGACCTAACAGGAAGGAGGATGCAAAAACAAAGAAAGATCAAACAACCAGAGAGAGCCAAAACATAACTAAATGAAAAACCTTATAGATATGAGTGAGAAATTGGCTAGGAGAGCTCTAAACAAGCTAGAACTAATGTGAAACCTTGTAGAAGGTCCCACAAGGCATGCTATAATGTATCTCCAGGAATCTAAATAGAGATACTAGGTTTTGGCTCAAGGTCACTATGGGCTACTAGAGATCTATAGGGGCTATCCATTTTCCTGACTTGCACCAAGATATAGATAGACATGTAAACTAGGTTAAGGTTAGCATGATTGAGTGCACAAAGGACAAAAATATCTCTCACCGGTATAACCATAGAATAACAAGTAGTAAAAGAGGGAAAGTAATGAAATTTAAACAAGTAAGCTAATCTATTTAAACAAAATGAACTACCAGGAAATAAAATGATTTAGAAACATGTGAGTCTCGTAGATGAAGAATGATTTTGAAGCAAAATATATTTTCAAAGGAAGAAGATGCATAAAATTTAGAAATATAAGCTAATACATATTCAATTGAAGCTAAACTAGCATGAAAATACTAAACCATAGCATATACACTCCTCTAACAACTAATGAGTTTCACTTTACAAGTAAGGTACCCTCAAATCAATCTCAAAAACATAGTGTAGATGTTATACTGAAATATCCTTTTTACAGGATATTTACTAAAAAACATAAATGACAATGAATAAACTTCTTGAACCACTTATGATACATAAAACTTAGATTTATTACACTCCCTAAATCACCTAGATGTTATAATTTTTAGATTTATGATTCAATAGACACATGACATAACATATCATATTACTAAGAGACTCACTTATAATCTAACCTCCCAAATCAGCACATACATGGAGTGGCCTCAAATATGAAATGCACACCTTCTATTATTATTCCACACTAAATAAATACAACCCATACAGAGATAAACTTAATTAGACAATTACACATAACATATATGTATTGGAAATCATGTTGAAAATAATCTATTACAAGAAATGGAGTATTGGAACTCTCTTGCATTACAAGGTAAGAAAACCTAAACACAAATGGAAGAAATACCACATAATATATACTCTAAAATCTAAAATAAACATGTTGGAAACTCCACACACTTGCACACAAGAATTTGAAAACACTTGTACTTTGTAAACTGAAATTTGGAAACATGCACTCTACACACTAGAAGCTGAAATCTATAATGAAGAATAAATTACAACTAGCAAGGGTGGAATATTTCACCACCGAGATTAGTATTACAACCCAATAGATTTTAATCCAAAGAGAGGGGGAGTTGAACATATAAGTTCAAATACAATAAGGGGTTTTGGTTTGACATAGAATGCTTAAAACAATGGAGAAATCCATACTTAAAGAAATTGGGAAAGAATGCATGAGAGAGAAGAGAGAGAAGTAATAAGAATGAGAGAATGGGAGGGAAAATTTTGTCCCTCTTAGTAATATTCATCAAAATTATCCCTTACCCCACACATGTGTGAGCTAACCTCATGATCTCATGCCCCACCTTGTCTAAGAGCATCTTATGATGAGTTTTGACTATTGCAAGTCCTCAAGTGTTAGTCCCACCTTATTTCTCCCATGTGCAAGATCTTCGTGATTCTTCCTTTGACCTTCTTTATGTGTCTGCACATGATTAGAAATCACTTTCTCTCCCACATATGCAAGATTCTCCTTTTGACTTCTCTCATGTGTTTCTCCATGATTATCAGTCAATTTATCCCCATACATGTGCAAGGAGTCCTCTTTTTGACTTCTACCAAGTGTCCCCACCTGATTGCCAATCTATTTGTCTCCCCCATGTGCTTTTACTATTCCTTCACATGTCCAAGAGAAGAATTTTGCCCCACTTACTTTTCCACCATTTTAACAATATAAAATTATTATGTGGGTGCCATGTCACCCCAGACACCTCATCACCTATGTCACCTCATGTCTATGCCATGTCACCATGAATAGTGACATGTGAATAGTGATACGTGAATAGTACTATGAATATTACTTGGTGAATAGTGATCCCCCATATTGTTATTCCCTTACCATACGTGAATTATCCTACGGGAATAAAATAAGTGATTAGGCCTTCACCAAAAGACTTGTTAGGAAGTAGGGGACATTACAGTCTTCCCTTCCCAAAATTGCTTGTCCCCAAGCAATTGTAGATTGGGATGCTATAAAATCTTCTCATCTTCCCATGTGTCATCTTTGAAAGGCAAATCCTTTCATCGCACCATAAACTCCTTGATGATATGGTTTCTAAGCTTCTTCTCTCGTGCCTCCAAAATTGATTATGGAACTAGAATCAATTTACCCTCCTCATCCATTGGTGGAAACTCCTCAGATGGTTTAACATGTTGCCCAAGTACCTTCTTGAGACAAGACACATGAAAAACATTATGAATCCTACTATGCTCAGGGAACTCTAACTCATATACAACCTCACCAATCCACTTCAAAATCCTATAAGGCCATAGAGTCATGGCTTCAATTTATCTCCACCATTCTTTTTCAAATAAGCCTGCCTATAAAGCTGTAAGAAAAGGAATACCAAGTCATCTACATCAAATGACCTCTCTAACCTATGTGGATCAACATACTTCTTCTGCTAGTTTTGGGCTTGCTATATATTCTCTTTGAGAGCCCTCATGATATCTTGATTATCTTCAATCCAATCATGAGCTTTAGGAGCTCAACTATCTTTTATCACTAGATCCCTAAAGGAGGAGGCATCATACCCATAGAGTGCACTGAATGGTGTCATGCCAATGCTCATATGATGGGTTATATTGTAGCAATGCTCTTCCAAGTACAACCATTTTCCCCATGCCTTCTAATGGCCTATCACATAACTCCATAAATATTCCTCGATCTATTTGGTCATGATCTCAGTCTGGCCATCAGTCTATGGATGATAGTCGATGCTTAGAGTTAACTTAGTGCCTACTAATCTAAATAGCTCCTACCAAAATGTACTCATGAATCGGTGATCCTTATCACTGACTATGTTTTTAGGTAATCCATGTAGCCTAAAAATCTCCTCAAAGAATAATGCCACCACCTGAGATGCATTGTACTCCATTGATATTTAAAATAAATGAGCATACTTGGTCAATCTATAAACCACCACATAGATGTAATTCTTACCCTGAGCCTTGGGCAAGCCTGTAATGAAGTCCATTGAAATGCTCTCCCACTTCTGGTTCAGAAGGGGTAATGGTTGGAGTAGTCATGTAGGAAATGAGTGCTCATATTTACTTTGATGAAAAACTAAACACTATCTAATATGAATGAGGACATCATCCTTCAACCCTCTCGAAGTAAATCTCTCTCTCATATATATATATATATATATATATATATATATATATATATATATATATATATATATATATATATAGGTTTTGAAGTACCTTGGATGTCCTGCTAATGGGGTATCATGTACGATACTCAATATCTTCTTCTTCATTCGTGACTCAAGCACAATGTATACTCTACCCTTATAGAATATCACATCATCAACAACCTTGTATCTATTATCTTGTATCAACCCATCCATGATCTCACAATTAAACTAGTTCTTGGAATACTCAACCAAAATATGAGCCTTCTAATCTAATGAAATCTCCATCATAGAGCAAAGGGAGGGTTGCCTAGATAATGCATCAACTACCATATTATTCTTTCCCTTTACATACTCTATATCAAAATCATAAGCTTATATCTTGATTACCCACTTTTGTTGGTGATCATTGAGGTCCTTTTTCTCCATGAAATACCTCATACTATTGTGATCTATTTGGACCACAAATTTATTGCCCACCAAGTACTATCAGAATTTGACCATTGCATATAGAATGTCTATCATCTCCTTGTCATAAGTAGAGTAACCATGCTCTACTATACTTAGCTTCTGAATCTCATAGGTAATAGGGTGCCTATTCTATATTAGGGCTTCTCTAATTCCCACATTTGAAGCATTACACTCAAGAATGAATAGCTGTGAAAAATTTGGTAATGCTAACACTCGGAATGAGCTCATCACCTTATTAAGGTGATCAAGTACCTGCTGAGAAGGTTCTGATCAAATGAATGTTCCTTTCTTGGTCAAATCAATCAATGGTGCTGTCAGTTGAGAGTACCCCTTCACAAACCTCTTGTAATAGCAACAAAGTCCTAGGAAGACCCTCAAATGAGTCAGGGTCCTCAGAGGTGGCCAACCAATGATTGCTTGAATCTTAACTTGATCCACCTTGACTCGAATTACTCCAATCACAAATCTTAAATAGAGGACCTCTCTCATTCCAAATTTACACTTGGAAGCCTTTGTATAGAGTGACTACGCTCCCATGATAGTCAGAACCTCATCCAAGTGCCTAAGATGTTCTTCCCAAGTGTGGTTGTATATCAAGATGTCATCAAAGAACACTAGAACAAATTTCCATAGGTTGTAGTTGAACGCATGGTTCATGCAAGACTGAAATGTGGTTGGAGCATTCGTAAAACCAAATGACATCACCAAAAACTCATAGTGCTCATAATGACACCTAAACGCTGTCTTGTGCACATCCTCCTCTCATACTCTAATATGATGAGATTCGAATCAAAGATCAATCTTGGAGAAGTACATTGCTCCATGTAGTTCATCAAGTAACTCATCGATCCTGGTTATGGGATACCGATTCTTGATGGTCTTCTTATTGAGATAATGGTAATCAATACACATCCTTAGAGTCCCATCCTTCTTCTTCACTAACACCATCGAAGAAGCAAATAGACTAGAACTAGGTCAGATATGTCCTATGTCGAGTAGTTCTTTGAAATCCTTCTTGATCTCTTCCTTAAATCATCGAGGATGATGATAAGGAGTAGTGATAACCAATTTGGCCCCCTCCTCCAACTCGATCACATGATCGAATCCTTAGTCAGGAGGTCTCCCTAGAGGCATTTCACCAAAAACTCCCTTATGATTTTCCAACAAGAACTATATGTCACTGTGGTAATCCTATTTTTCACCTTCTAACTTTTTTGTTGAAATAAAGAAATGAACTACCCAATTTATATTTTTTATGTCTGAATTTCCTCTTCATACTTTTGGCCGTAACTACTGTCAGGGCTCCATTGGATATTCCCCTCAACACCACATGCTTCCCATTCACTTTGAACTTTAGTTCCATGGTTTGGAAATTTTGAGTGAATTCCCCAAGTGAATGTGGCCGCTAAACACCCAACACAATGTTGGTATTCCTAATAACGACCACACAGAATTCATCAGACACCAAATGATGGCCCAATATGGTGCTAAGCAATGGAACCTGCTTGGTGCATGTCATAGTAAAGCCATCAACTACCACCACATTGAAGCCCTCAAAGTATTTAACTTTTAGTACCCACTGCATGACTAGTGCCTATCAGTGAAGTTGTGGGTTGCCCCTGAAGCACACCATGTACCCTAAATACAATGTACTTAGTGGTACTAGATAATGTAGCAATGGTACCTCATGGTATGAGCTCTTTTGTCTGGGTAGGATCCAACTCCTCATGCTCCTCATGCTTGTTGTGATCATCTGGCACATCACTATCTGAATTCTCATTGTCATCTTCTAGAAACACCTCAATGTAATGAATTTTTCCCTTCCCCTTGCACTTGTGTCTTGGTTCCCATGGCTCCTTACATGTGAAGAAAAACTTCTTCCTCTTCAACTCATATCTAGCCTCATTTGGAAAGATAGGCTTCTTTGGCAACTCAGGTTCCTTATATTTCTTCTGTGGAAAAGGTTTAGTAGGAAAGTTTGATGGAAACTTTGACTTAGGAGTAGAGAACTCCAAGTCATGTGATCTTTTGATAACTTCCTATAGGTAAGGTGGAACAAATGCCTTCACCCAACCTCGCAATGGATCCATTAGTCCCTCAATAAATAATATGGTCAACCTTCTTTCAAAAACATATGTGACCATGACTGCTAGTCTTTAAAATTCTAAAATGTAGGCATCAAGCGTGTCAAACTGCCTCAAGTGTGTTAGCTCTCTAAAGAACAATTTAGGATCCTTCTTATCAAACCTATCTATAAACCTCCTTATGAAATCTCCATAGGTATCAATGAGTCTATATCCTTGGGTTATCATCCCAAAGTGCCACTAATCACGTGTCTCACCTTCTAAATGCAGAGTGGTAAATTAGATGACATCCATTTGGAACATGGGGTACAGGTTGAAGTAGTTATCCAACTTCTGTATCCATACACGAGCAGTATATTTTCCTAAACCATCAAAAGGTGAAAGAGTCACTTTCCCCATCTTCTGTTGTAACTCTAAATTGTGCACTTTGTCTCCTTTAGGCTTATTTCTCATATTTAACTAAAAATAATAATTTAATGACATGGCCATTTTACATTCCTCATCCCAAGATTACCACTCATGAATGTAATCAATAATAGTTTCTTCTATATCCTATGGCTTATCACCTTGTGGCTTTTGTTGATCAAGAAAAATAGGCATGAAGGGCCTGACTGTGGATGCCTGAGTGGCTCTAGTGTGACTAGGTGTTTGGGCATGGTTGACCACATTTCTTGTCTTACCATAGGACCCTCCATCATGGTAGATAATGGGTTTGATTACAAGCTACTTTAAGAGATGTTGCACCTCCCGCTGACCTTGGTTTATTTCCCTTTATTCTCTAACCAAATTATAGTGTCTATCTCCCATGTTATCCTATATCCTCTCAACATTATCCTCCACCTTTTTAGCCTCAATATAAAGATTGGGTTCTCCAAGAGGATCACCAATTGTGATCCTAAAATTGTATCCATGACCAACTCTTCTAGGCTGCATGAGTAAGAGAAAACTTCTACAAACAATCTACAAATATTAGTTTTCAATAGGCTAGAAAGATCACCAGCTTTGATACCACTGAAATATCTTTTTTATAAGATATTTCCTAAAAAATATAAATGATAGCGAATAAACTTCCTAAACCATTTATGCCACATAAAACTCAGATTTATTACACTCCCTAAATCACCTAGATTTTATAATTTTCAGATTTATGATTAAACGCACACATGACATAACATATCATATTACTGAGAGACTCACTTATGATCTAATCTCCCAAATTATCACATACATGGAATGGCCTCAAATCTGAAATGCACACATGCTATTATGATTCCACATTGAGTAAATACAACCTATACAAAGATAAACTTAATTAGACAATAACACATAACATATATGTATTGGAAATCATGTTTAAAATAATCTATTACAAGAAATGGAGTATTTGAACTCTCTTGCATTACAAGGTATGAAAACCTAACACAAATGGATTAAGCACCACACAATATATACTGTAAAACCTCAAACAAACATGATGGAAACTCTACATACTTGCACACTAGAATCTGAAAACCCCTGCACTCTATAAACTAAAATCTGGAAACCTGCACTCTGCACACCAGAAGCTGAAATTTGCAATGAAGAATAAATTACAACTAGAAAGGGTGGAATTTTTCACCACCTAGACTAGTATTACAACCCAATGGATTTTAATCCAAAGAGAGGGGGGGTTGAACATGTAAGTTCAAATACAATAAGGGGTTTTGGTTTGACATAGAATGCTTAGAACAATGGAGAAATCCATACTTAAAAAAATTGGGAAAGAATGCATGAGAGAGAAGAGAGAGAAGTAATAAGAATGAGAGAATGGGAGGGAAAATTTTGTCCCTCTTAGTAATATTCATCAAAAGTATATTTTACCCCACACATGTGTGAGCTAACCTCATGATCTCATGCCCCACCTTGTCTAAGAGTATCTTATGATGAGTTTTGACCATTGCAAGTCCTCAAGTGCTAGTCCCACCTTATTTCTCCCACGTGCAAGATCTTCGTGATTCTTCCTTTGACCTTCTTTATGTGTCTGCACATGATTAGCAATCACTTTGTCTCCCACATGTGCAAGATTCTCCTTTTGACTTCTCTCATGTGTATTTCCATGATTAACAATCAATTTATCCTCCTATATGTGAAAGGGGTCCTCTTTTTGACTTCTACCAAGTGTCTCCACTTGATTGCCAATCTATTTGTCTCCCCCATGTGATTTTAATAATCCTTCACATGGCCAAGAGAATAATTTTGCTCCACTTACTTTTCCACCATTTTAACAATATAAAATTGCTATGTGGGTCAATGCCATGTCACCCCAGACACCTCATCACCTATGTCACCTCATGTCTATGCCATATCACCACGAATAGTAACATGTGAATAGTAATATGAATAGTACTTGGTGAATAGTGATCCCCCACACTATTATTCCCTTACCATACCTGAATTAGTCTATAGGAATAAAATAAGCTATTAGGCTTCCACAAAAAACTTATTAGGAAGTAGGGGACATTACATATACCAACTAGGAATCCAAATTTTAGTTAGCTATGGAGAAAGATTGGGCTACAGTGGAGAGCCTTGTCTAAATCAGTACCCACAAGCAAGGGGAAGATTAAGCATATGAATGTGAGATCCCAATCCAAGTATATAAATTGGGTGCAATGCCAAGCATATAATCTAGGAGAAAGCCACAATGAAGCAATAAAAACTAAAAATAGTAATGGAATCTCCAAATTAGTATGCAACAATTTATATGGATTTCTATCATAATGCATGCCTCAATCACCAAGAATGAATGAAGAGACAATCAAGAAGGAAAGGGAGCCAAAAGAGTGAAGAGAGAGGAGGAAAAAGGAATTATTTGGACTCATATAGGTTAAATAAGGGCACAAATGGGTAAACAGAGTTATTTTTTATCATTTGGTTGAAGATAAACACATCAAAAAGGAGTTCTACCCAATTTGTGGCCTAGGCCACAACTTTTTGGCCAAAACGTGTGGCCTAGGCTACAAGTTTTGGGCTAAAACCCACTGCCTAAGATATCCATTCCCATGAGTGACCTCAAGGGTGCATCCAATGAGTCTGAGAGTGATTAAAAGGTCCAAAATTATGCTAGGAAGGATCATAGGGGTGCATAATGAGATAGGGATGTGTTAAATTATGTGGATAGAATCAAATATGACTCACACAATTGGTAGTCTACATGGCAAGATAATATGAAATCATCAAGAGTAGGATGAAAGGAATCACTTTTACATAATATAGACTATGTAATAAATTCTATGACTATGTCATTGTTGATCATGAATAGGGATCCAAATCTACCTAGGACAAGGCCATACTATCTAGAGAGGCCATTCTACACTATCATCTATAGGGTGCACTAGGGTTCAATAGCATTTTTGTCCTTTGTACAAATTCTAATGGGTACATATCTACTTATAGGTCTTATATGACTATGTGAGAACTTTTAATCTACTATGAGAATCATTGTATGTGCTCTTATTCACATGGAACCCTAGCTCAATAAACAATGAGGAACAAACCTAATTAAATAGGAAAAAGTGTGTTAGGGGTTGAAGTTTTTCTTGACCTCAACAACTCATGTGTTGAGATTTGCCTACATATCAATACTCAAAAGAGGGATAAAATTTCATTTAGTTTTTCAATGATATAGTGGTGTGTGTGAAATATCAGTGTAATGCTATATGATGGTGTAATCTCAATGTGATTAAGTTATTCAACAATGACTTGTAAACTTAAAAATGTATTCAAACTTATCTTAAGACTACTTATTTTTTAGGGACTTTGAATTGGAATAAATTGATACTATCTTCTCAATTTTTAGTTAGATATTATAGTGCTTTTCAATCATAAGATCCTCTTTCCATCTAATGAGCAAATGAATGCAAAATATGCTTTCATAGTGGTATTTTAGGAATTTCCTTAAATGGGACTTTAAAAATGTGTGGGATGAACCATTGTATCATTTTTTAATTTGAGCAACTAGATGTTATTTAGTGGGAGGATGAAACTGATGGATTCAAACACTACTAGTGGGTAGGATTTTCTTGAAAGAGAGGCCTTATCCAAATCATAAAGACAATTGAATTAGAAGTGTAAATAAGTCAAATAATTAGTTTATTATGTTGGTAATAAGGAACTTGAACATCATGTATCATAATTTATTAAGGGTAAGGGTCATCCACATAGAAGTAGAGGAATAATAGTATAGAACCATGGAACTAAGCATAAGTTATGTGTGTATAAGGAGTGGTCACAAGTGCATTGTTTTAGCATTAAATATTAATTTTACTATTTACATTTTCTACCTTTTTATTATAGTAATGAAACAAATAAAAAATATTAGAGTAAAAGTAAAAGTGTTATATCTGAGCTTACCTACGAATAATTATCTTGAATGTAGGCCATATGCTGAATTTTGCTTGATACAAAACTACAATGAAACATGTATAAATCAGTCCTTAATTAAGATGAAAATATAAAAGTAAAGACAATAAACTTATAGATTAAGTAAAAATTAATGAATACACATGTTTTGGTATGTGAACAATTTTGTGTTTATGTTTCAAAATGGATGACTAGAGAGGGTGGGACACTTAGAGATTTAGTTTTGTTGAAAACACTTAGATTGGACTATGTGTGCACCAATTCTCATTAATATGAAAGTTTTCTTAAGAACTCAAGATGAAATTGACTCCATCATTTAAAACACAAGGTAGTAGAGTAACTTAGAATACTTGTGTGAAATCTAATATATCATTCTAGTGCAAAAAGATGAATCAACTACTACAAAAAGAATAAGATCCATTTCTAGTGTAAATCTAGTGAAAAATAACCTGATCTAGGTTTGGTGTATATGACATAGAGAATGATAATATTGTCATTCCTTATGTCAAAATTGGTGAAAAACTAAGAAATAAAGTTATTATGTGCCACACACATGCCCCCAATTTAATTTTTGCATATAGTGATTTTGATAACTAAGTAAAATCAATTGGATTTATGAGTAAAACTGTATAATATTCTTGAACTCATGTTACACATGATGTCCCCAATTTTGAACAAAATATATGATAACATGTGCACAAATATAAAAACTATTTTTGATTGCCTTGTGTAAACTTTATTGTAACTAAGTATTACTCCAAGAAATCTGGAAACCACTATTTTTGACTTTTGGGATGGAAGTGCACTATTCAAGGTAGCTATAGCCCATGTTGTTTTACAAATGAAGTGGTGATGTCTAAAATTACTTTCTGAATATAAACTAAGTATGAATTATGATTGACTAAGTAAATACTATTATTTCTTGTCTTTGCAATGAAATATTCCAACTTAGTCTCTAAGATAAGCCACTATGTATGCCCCCTCCTTTAAAATGAGATATGGAAATTGTGAAATACCTTAGCTCAAAATAAATTATGTTAAACAAAAAATTTAAATTTGAAGTAATAATGATAAAATTAAAAATAATGGCATCATTTTGATAATTTCAGAAAAATAATAGTGTATAATTTATGTAGAACCAAACATACATAGGGCCATGTCTAAATAAATGTTATAAATTAAGAATATAGTGAACAAAAGATCATTTATAAGTACTTGAAACTAATATAAATCTATTCAAGGAAGATGTATGATGTTCGTCATTGCATCAACAAATTGTGGAGATGAATGATATCTATAATGGCATCACAAATTAGGAAAATAATTCCAAACAAAGGTCATGGTTATGACACACACAAAGACTACACACAAGAACACATGAAACATGTGACAAATACAAGGGGCCACATACACATGTAACTTATTTTCATGCAAATATTTATTTTTTATTTTGTAAATTAGACAAATTTTGTTTAAATACAATATTCTCTCTCCATATCTTCAAAATACTTCTTGAAAAGTTGGTCAAGTCTATTTTGTAAGTTGTTTGCTACAAGAGGTCAAGATTTCAAACCTCCAAATCATAATTTCACTCAATTTTGTGATCACAATCTTATTGCATTCATCATTATGTAGCTTGTATTGAGACATTTTTTTTTGACAATTCGCTATTTTTTTCAAAGGTGGTCATGTGAACAAATGATTTATAGGTTTTTAGACATTTCAAACACATTTGAATTGTAAATTATGTGTTTTAAATCTTTGTAATATTATTTTTACATCAAAATGTATTGAAACTAATGTATAAAGGTGCATTTTTAGTAGAAACTCACACCTTCAAAAAGTAAATTTTCACAATACCACCTCATACTTGTATCCCCTACATAGTGTGTCACACTAGAGGTTTGAGAATTTTTTGGAGGCCGGAGGATAATTCTCCTTCTCTAATTAGTTATTCATTCAAATTTGGGTAAAATGTTTGAATGATAATTTTGGTAGTAGTAGTATTCTTATTTCAATTTTAGTTTTGGTTTTCTTTATTCTATTGATATTCATGATGATGAGCAGATAAATTAGTTTTAATTTATTTATTTTTTGCATGGGATTCTCACCTCTCACCTGATAAAGGGGAGGATATTGCTTGGTCTTCGATTAGTTATCAGTGATTGTACGAGCTGACAAAAATTGATAGCACCATCAATGTTGAACATATGTTATCAATATTTTTTAGACATCAAGGAGATGTGTCATACACAATACTTAATAGTCACTTAGATGGGTTTCTATGTGAGATCTTATGTGGATCAATATGGTTGAGTCAGCGTTGATCATGTTCTACTATAGTATGGTACAATGATCATAGGAAATGAACAAACTTTGATCATTTTTGATGGGGGTCATCAATTCTCTTTATTTAATAATATCGATCCAGGGTTAGTGTCCAAAGACAATATGCAATAAGAGAAAGAGATATCTAAAAGTTGGTCACTTCTACCACACTCCACACTTGTAAAAATTGAAAAGCACACTTGCAAAAATTAAATCACTCATGCATGAAATTAAATCACACTTTTAGAAACGTAAATTATTGAATTGAAAAGAAATGATAAATAAATAAATAAAACATCTATAATTTCACAACAAAATGTAAAAAAAAGTTACAGACATAAATAAATCAAATAATAATTTATAATAAAATAATAATTTATAATAAAATAATAATTACAGAATAAAGAAATAAACAAAAATAAATTGATCCATCTTCCTTAAACTGAGTAATCAACTCATTCTCTGAAAGATGATTTATTCAAAACACAAGTTTTAGAATATATTACTCAGAATGGAGTGAAAAGTATATTGATTGATTACATTCATATGTAAGAGGTTGCATTTATAATCTCATGTTTTCAACCAACATCTAATTCAAGAATAACAACATAGATATTCTAGCATATCTCAATCTTCACAAAATATGGTGAGAGATATTTATTAGAAGAAAACAACATAATCTCAATCTCCATAAAATATGGAGAGAGCTATTTATTGGAATGAAAGTATACAAATATATATTTAGATATAATTTATAAATAAAAAGTTTATGTATAGAAAGACTCTAAATATAAAATATTCTTGTGATATCTAGAAATGTTTTTGATCATCTTAGAATAAACCAATAATAATTATAATACCTTAAAATGCTTTCCAAATGAGTCTGTGGAGGTTATATCATAGTCCATAACAATCTTGTGAAAGTTTGTAGCTAGCCTGCCAAAGTTTGTAATAGTCATGTGGAAGTCTATAGCTTGCCTATGGAAGTCTGTAGCTCACCTATGGAAGTTTGTAGCTCATTTGAGAAAGTCTATAGCTTGTTTGTGGAAGTTTGTTATTTGCTTTTGGACGTCTATAGATCACATGTAGAATTTTTTAGCTCACCTATAGAAGTATGTAGCTCGCCTATGAAAGTACGTAGCTATAGATTGGGTCAGTCTGCAACTCCTAGGTGACTCTGTAGTTGTAGACTGTATGAGTTTGTAGCTATTGGTTGAGTCTATAATTGTAGACTGGGTGAGTTCATAGCTACTAGTCAAGTTCGTAGCTTGGCCAAAATGCTATATATCATTTAGGATCTATTGTAGAAGACTCTAAAACTACTCTAACATTGTTTTTGAAATAGTTACCTTTCATACTTCATTTTTTCTAACTTAGTATGGACTACATATGCACATATTGACATATTTTTTTAGATAATCATTAGAAATAGTTATCAAAGAGATAATAATAAATTATAAAGAAATAACCATGATATATAATTTCTATTTTATTCTAAATAAACTATAAGTTCAAAATTTCATGGCTATAATGAGTCATTTTTTGGGCTCATCATCTCCCTCATACCTAATATCATACATGTCCTCGTATATGCCACTATATTTATCTGAAAAATATTATTAAGATACATATGCATGATTTAGACTCAGTTCCTCATATTTTAAATGGGCTTCAATCTTTAATGACATGCTCTTGTATGGAGGTTTTCCTATTATTCTCAGTTTCTCTTTGACACAGGTTATTGTGTGAAATTTTCATGTTGCTCTTTTTTTTTTAATAAAAAAGGGAGAGCAGGTTATTGTGTTAAGAATTCTCATGTTGCTTTTTTTTGTTAGCAGGTTCTTGCATTGAGAATATCATGCTATGCATACATAGATTTATTTTGACCATAAATCAACTTTTGACATAATGACATAAAATATGAAGTAAATCTTGTTGCTTGAATTTTTTATAAAATAGTTTTGAAAATTATGTTTTATCAAGGTCAAAATATATTTTTTTAAGCTCAATTCTTTATTTTATGATGCTATTTTCCCACACCTAATGTCATGCATGGCCTCATGTATGCCAAAGCAATGAAGTGTGAGAAGATTGCATATATTAGATGGCAAGTTGTTTTCTTTTTCCCTTACATTGGAAATTTTGTAAGGAATGAAAAAGTCGATCTTCATGTAATAAAAAAAATTAAAATTAAATTTAAATGTAAAATAGTAAATTAAGATACCTTGGCATTATTTTAGTCTTTGTAACCTCTTCCATAACATTCAAAGTGAAAAATGTTGAGAAAAGTGTTCATAAAATTATAATCCCCCCTATACTGAGAAATGAGAGCATAAAAGTAAGCAACCATAAATGATATTTATAGAGTATAAAAACTGCATGAACTATTTTTAACATTTTTTTTTTTGACTAACCAGTAAACTAGTTTTCTAATCAAGACTCTTGTTCTGAAACTTGGTTTGCCAACAAGCTAATTTTCAAACCAAGACCACCAACCCCTGAGAGTTTTCATTGTTTTTTTCAAAAATTGATGACAAAAAATGTTAGCCATGGATTGTATAAATACTCATATTGCTTCTAAATTTATCATTTATTTTTTTCTTGCATGTTGACTTTTCTTCATCATTGATCTATATAGTGATGACTAATAACTGGTGATAGATATTTTCTGATTCTGTTACTTTTTTTATGAAAGGCGACTCAAGATAATATATCAAATACTTGAGGAATCCATGGACATAAATTTATATAGTACAATATTTAGAATGACTTCCTATAATGAGATTATCCTACAAAACTTAAAACAAACAAAACCTTCCCATACAAGTATAGTATCAAAAATATTAAAGAATTATAAATGACAACAATAAGAATTTTAATAGGATCATTTGAATATATATGAATGAATGTATGTCAACCTATGTATGAATGATTAATGTTTTAGGAATCATTATTTATAAGAAAATTTTATAGTGGACAAATAAGAACTCACTCAGAAAAGTTCTCTTATTATGTAAGTGGATTTGGTTTTAACTAATTCCTAAATATAGATGGAAATGGATGGAATGGAATGTCATCAATTTTTTTTATTTATGAGTTGTGTATAAAATATTAGTTGTTATTTTTACAAATAAGATAAAGATAAAATTTTAAGTAATTTATGCAAATTTATTAAAATTCTAGCAACTAAAAAATATACCTGTACAATTAAAGTTTGGAGGGCATTGTTTTCTTTGAATTGTTTATAGATTTTGCATGGCTTCTCTTGTAGCTAAAAAAATTGTTTTCATTAAAAAATTGGTATGGATATTCATCATGCTTAACAATCTCTTCATTATCTTTTTTTTAACTAAAAAATCAAAAAGTGGGGGTCTAGGGGTAGTAGCCCCTAGTGGGGTCAAAGTGCAGCACCCCTTACGTGCTCCTTGTCATGATATAGGGTGGGGTCAAGCCCCTCAAAACCAATATCAATTTACCACTTTTGTAATTACAAATTTGCTTCTCATTGAAGATATTTGGATGATTTCATGCTATTTTAGAAATCTTGAAAACATGTAATTTTTGTTATTTTTATTATCTATATCACTCAGAATTGACTAAATACTTAGCCCCATATCACCATATAAAAATTTAGTGTTCTGAATTGTATGTTGATCTTGTCTAGAATGTAATTTTGATTATTTTTAGGTTGTCATCATTTTTATTTATTCATTTATTCAGACTTCAACATCTATGCAAATTAATATTGAAACATAGAAAATGAAATAAACAACTAGCATTGAGATTGGTTTAATTTAATTTTCGAAGTGTCTAGGGTTGTAATCTATTCTAAAAAAACATTGGTGCTTTAGATGCAAGTAAAATATATTTATAGTTCCTATCAGATGTCATTGTTAACGTTTAAAAAGAATCCCAAAAGAATTCTACACAAACTCAACAGTCAATCTAATAAAAATTAAATTTTTTAGATTCTTTAATAAGAGTAAAAACCTTAACAATAACATGTGATAAAAAGTAGTGACAATAAAATCAATGATAATGTAAAATTTACCTTCAATGTTGGGATGTGGTAATTTTATCCTTATAAAATCTAAAGCAATATGACGTGATATCAAATTCATTGCATTGCTCATTTCAATAATTGCATGATGTTTTCATTTCATATTGACTATTTCACAAACCAATTACGTCTTTTTAAAGAAAAAATAGGATCTCTTATTTTTAATAGAATCTACTTCTCCATGATCTAGTTACATACAATTTTTCTATTATTTTACGCTTATCAAATATGTTTGATACACATGAAATCTATCCAAAATAACTACTTTATGCATAGGGATATGTTTGCATGCAATCTTTTTAGAGGTTTTATTTGTGCATAATATTTACATGATTCTCTCCAAAACTTATGTCAATCATGAAAGGAATAAAAATAACAGAATGGTCTTTAGAACTATTTACACATTATCATGCATATTAATTATTTATATGAGACATACTAGATTTAGAATTGAGTCAGAACTATCAGATAAAATCATGTGTCTTGGGTTGGGGAAATAGTTATTTTTTAACATGTCATACATAATTTTGTAGCTTTAACCTCTCAAACATAGCGTTTTGATAAACTATTGTTACATCAGTAATTATTGAAAATAAATTTTTCTTACATGGGAGATTGAATACCCAACATTATTTCAGCTTGGGTGTCTTACTTTAACAACTATGTGAATTATATTACAAACCCTTTTTTTTTTAATTTAGCAGAGATAAATAGCATGATTTTCTCTTATTTCTTTTTAAAAATTAAGCAATTATCAATGTCTAATTACTGCAATGTGATCTTATGACTTCAACCATCGCTTTATAAATTTCAGCCATGTTAGAATTTTATTCTCAATATGAATCAATCGTTAAATCTTATTTCATAATGTTAGTAGTTATATTTGTTCTATACAACAGTGTTAATATTTATGTAAGTTTTTTTTTAAGATTAAATTTCTACCTACAAAAAAATAAATTCCTATCTATATTTGCAAAAAAATAAATTTTAATCTATTTTATAAGAAATTAAATTCTAAAAGAATCGTAAACTAAGTATTCCCTGTCACAAAATTTACAAAGATACATTCCCTCTCACTAGGAATTTTATTTATCTACTACCACTAGAAAATTTTCTTAAATTTTTTTGAATCTCTTAATAACACTGTGTTTTTCAATAATGGCATCAAAAATGATGGAGGTCGTGAATTTCTTTCATTTAATAATGTCAATTTAGGGTTGGTGTCCAAAGACAATATGTAATAAGAGAAAGATATATCTAACAAACACTCCCTTCTACTATACTCTAAACTTGTAAAAATTGAAAAGCGCACTTGAAAAAATTAAGTCACTCATGTATGAAATTAAATCACACTTGTAGAAAAGTAAATTATTGAATTGAAAAGAAATCTTAAACAAATAAAATACTTGCAGGTTCATAACAAACTGTAAAAATGAATAGTTACAGACACAAAAAAATAAAATAATAATTTACAATAAAATGATAATTACTAAACAAAGAAATGAACAAAAATACATTGATCCATCTTCTTTGAAATGAATGGACAACTCATTCTTTGGAAGAGGATTTATTCAGAACATAAGTTTTAGAATAGATTACTTAGAATGATGGAGACAAAATTATATTGTTTGATTAAATTTAGATGTGAGAAGTTATATTTATAATCTTATGCTTCCAACCAACACCTAATTTATGAGTAACAACGTAGATATTTTAGCATATCTCAATCTCCATAAAATATTGAGAGAGATATTTATTATAAGAATATAACATAATCTCAATCTCAATAAAATATAGAGAGAGCTATTTATTAGAATGAAAGTATACAAATCTGTATTTAGATACTATCTATAAATAGAAAGTCTATATCTAAAAAGACTCTAAATAAAAACTATTCTTGTGATAGTTGAAAATGATCTTGATCATCTTAGAATAGATCAATAATAATTAGAATGCCTTTAAATGCTTTATAAATGAGTTTGTGGAGGTTATGTCATAGTCCATAGCAATCCTATGGAAGTCTATAGCTAGATTGTCAAAATTTATGGCAAACCTGTGGAAGTCCGTAACTTGCCTTTGGAGGTCCATAGCTCACCTGTGGAAGTCTGTAACTTACTTATGGAAGTCGATATCTCACTTGTGGAAGTTTGTAGCTTGCCTATAGAATTTTGTAGCTCACCTATGGAAGTCTTTAGCTCCCTTGTGGAAGTATGTAGCTCACTTAAGAAGTATTATTTTAGATAATATAGATTTATCAATAGTCTAAATTTTTGAAAACTATAAAAAATAAATTATATTGTATCAAGATTAAATTAGACTGTATCAAGATTAAGTTTAATTTATTATAAATAAATCACATCTATCTAATGCATTTGTAATAAGTCCAAATTATTTAAAATGATTAGAAATAATTAATAGTTGAAAACTATCATAAATAAATTTGACTTCATATAGATTACTTGGACTTATTACAAATAAATCACATCTATATGATATATTTATAATAAGTCCAAATTATTTAAAATAATCTAAAATAATTAAAAAATAGTTAAACTTATTACAAATAAATTTCATCTATCTAAATTTACAAAATAGTCAAAATTTATATGACCATTCAAACTAGCTCACAAACCATGCATATACATATAATAAGATTTGGTGGTTTATTTTTTAAGGAAAAATAATTCATACATCAATTAGACAATCAGGGGATATGTGATTTCGATCACCTGGGATGATTGAGATACTGTAGTTGTAGACTAGGTGAGTATGTAGCTACTGGTCAAGTCTGTAGTTTAGCCAAAATGCTATATCTTTTTTAGGATCTATTGTATAAGACTCTGAAACTACTTCAACATTATTTTTGAAATGGGTACTCTTCATACTCCATCTTTTCTAGCTTTCTATAGACTGCATATACACATATTGACATCTTTTTCTTAATAATCATTAGAAACAACTAACAAAATGATAATAATAAATTATAAAGAAATAACCATGATATGCACTTTCTATTTTATTATAAATAAACTATAATTTCATAAACTACATTTAGATTCACTTCTTATGCAAAAAAAAATGATGTTATTTTATAGATATAATGAGCCAATTTTAGGGCTCAACATTGTTCCTTAGACTTTATGCCATAACTTGTGGGGCATACTTCTATATAGAACGACATCAATTTTAATCAGTACCATGATGTGTATCGTTCTAGTTACAAGCACAATAGATATTTTTGATGACTTTTTGGTCATAGCTCTGGGTCATCTTCTATAACCCTTATTGGATCAAGGGAAATTGTTGGGTCAGTTGATCTAAAATATATTTGCTTATATTTTTGTTAGTATAGCTTGTTGTTAGTAAATAAATAAAATAATCTTACTAGTGAGTTTGTTGGTTCATTGGAATTAGTTGGATCACGTAACCACCTATGTAAGATTTATAAGATTTCACCTTCTTTGTAAATATATCTCTAAATAATACATTATCAAATTTTATGAAAATATTTATTAGATTTACAATGTAGTTTTCACTTTTACCTATGAATCCTGGTCCTATCATCAATAACATATATCTGATTAGATTTTGAGGTTGTGGTCCTATGAACATATGTAATTTTACTATCTCAACATTTTTGAAGTGATGGATTTACTATATAAGGTCTCAAAATCATAAATTACTATTAGAGGTAATGGGCATATCTCTTAATTATTTTTAAAAACATTTTAGGATCGATCACTTTATCATTTTGCATAGATACATATCTTATTTTTTTATCAAATTAATCCAAGGTGAAATTAGAGGGATTTGAAATGCATATGATAATTATTTCACTTTGTGTACATGACTTACTATTTTTTTTCACTTTTGTTTGATGTTAGGATAAAAAACTATTTTCTGTCATAAAGGAAAGAATGTTCTTAAGTCTAAAATAAGTATTTTTCTTCCTAATTAGGCATACTCTAAGGCTAGTAACATGGTACTAGGTGTTGTTCACCACCCTAACATGGTTTTGATTCCATTTTTCAGCCATAAATCACTGGATGTAGAAATCTCCAACTACATCTTGAATGTTAACATTTTTTGTTAATGTTTTTACATATTGGAGTTTTCACAACATGTATTCAAGTGGATTTAGAGGTCATGGTCCTAGGATAATATGTAATTTTATTATCTTGAGGTATTAGAAGTCAAGTATTTATAAAGGGAGGTCCCAAAAGTGTAAATGTCTATTAGAGGGAGTGAACTTGTCTCTTGACTACGTAAATATAACATTTCAATAATGATAACTATATTTTATACTGCGGATTCATCTCTTATTTTTAATTGATGTTTACCATGGTGAAATTATATGTCTTTTTCTCATGTGATGTTTTTTAAATTTATGTAAATGACTTACAATTTTTATTTTTATTATTATTTGAGGTTTGCCTTAAATTAAGAAGTGATCACATGTACATATGAAGATATGAAGGTCTTTGACCCCAAGGTCATCATACATACCAAGCCATTGAAGCCAGGGCATAATCCCTTTAGATAGAGACATCAGATAATAAATATAATTCTAGAACCTCTCATCCAAATATAATTATATAAGTTATCGGATGCTAGGATTGTCTTCTCAATTAGGTACTCTACCTAGGTATCCAACCTAGTTCTAGTTAGGAAGAAGAATGGAGAAATAAGGATCTGTGTTGATTTTAGAAATTTAAACTGAGCATTAGAAAAGGTAGATTAAAATTTTCCTTTTTTGGAGGAGGTAATTCAAATGGTTAGTGGAAATGAAATGACATCCTTCTTGGATGAATTCTCAAGATATAATCAAGTGCTGATAGAACCACAAGATAAAATGAAAACTATTTTCACCACCAAGTGGGGAACTTTTGAATACAAAAAGATGCATTTTAGCCTAATCAATGTAGGAGTAAATTTCTAGTGAGATATGGACTTTACCTTTTAGGTAATTTTTAAAAATGTATCATCATCTATATGTATAACTTAAAAGTGTATTTAAAATATACATCTGATCATGCAGATCATCTACAAAAAGTGTTTAATGGGTGTAGAAGATATGGAGTGTCACTTAATCTAAATAAGAGAATATTTGAGGTCACTGAAGGAAAACTGGCAGGTTATGTCACCATAAAAGAGGGGATCTCCATTGATCCAGAACAAATCTAGGCCATTTCTAAGATGACACCTCTAAACAACAAGAAAGATTTGAAGTCTTTCTTTGGTAAGATAAGGAAATTCATTTATAGATTTATAGAGATTATCAAGTCATTGAATGCCATGTTTAAATAATATGTCAAAATATAATAGACAACATAAGCCAAAATATATTTCTAAGACATCAAAACTACCATTGCTCAGTCTGTAATTATAATCAACTTGGACTAAAATAAGTTGTACCTTTATTCATTTTCATTAGAGCACATTGTAGCATCTATACTCACACAAAAGGTAGAAAATAATGAACATATGATTACCTTCATGATCACCAATCTGAAAGATGTAAATTTGAAGTACTTAATGATAGAAAAATAAACATATGCATTGATCAAAGCTATGGTAAAGTTTAGTCATTACATTTTGAGAAACAAAATGTACACCATCATTCTAGACTGAACTATCAAGCTCACACTTGGCCAAAATTAATTGGATGAAATAAGAGGTAAGTGGATGAAAAAATTAAAGGAGTTTGATCTTGAAATTAGACCAATTGAGATGGTGAGAGGCAAACAGTGATCTAGCTCATGACAAAAAGTAATCCACATATTTACATTGAACACATCAATAAGACTCAGGTAGCTAGTGGTCAATGGTTTGCTCAAATAATCCACTACTTACTCGTGAGTGCATGCATTTATATGTTAAACAAAGAGCATAGGTGAACCCTTAGGCTCAAATTAATCTATTACATGATAAAGAATGAAGTCCTATGCTGGAAGAACTATCAAGACATCTACTTGAGGTGTATTTTTAAATAAGAAGTTGTGGACATCATGGATAATATACATCAAAATATAGGTAGTGGACATCCCTTAGATAATGAATTAAATCACAAAATCTTGTAGATGGGATACTACTAAAATATGATCTTTATGGATGCACACAACCATGTTAGGACCTTCCATGGATGCCAGTTATTTTTTAAAATAGAAGTGAGTGTTTGCATGCTAATATAACTAGTCATTAAAGGATTCTCTTTTTCCCAATGGGGTCTTGAATTCATTGGGGTGATAAAACCAAATTCTTTAGTAGGGCACACAATTATCCTAAAACCCACTGACTATTGCATTAAGTGGATAGAAGTTGTGGCCACTAAGAACTAAAAAGCACTGGATATTATCAAATTTTTGAAAGAGAACATACTAATGAGGTGTGGCACTGTAATTTTTTTAGTTTTTGATAATGGTCCAACTTTATAATATATTGAATTTACCAAGTGGACTTATAAAAACTAAATCACCATCAAGTTCTCTTCAAATTACTATCCACAAGTGAACAATGTGGCTAACTCTACCAACAAGAATATTATGGATGCTATCAAGAATTTAATATTAGATAAACCAAGATAATGATAGCTGCTACTGAATTATGTACTATGAGCAAACAAAACAAGACACAAGGAAGTCCTCAAGGCTTCACCTTTTATTCTAGTGTATAGACAACAACTAGTCTTTCCCATTACTTTTAAAATCCAAACATACCAATTCCTAAAAAAATACATAGAGAAAAATGAAAGAATCTAGAATAGACTTTTTCACATAGTCCAAATAGAAGAATCAAGAAGTGAAGGATTGCATAGCTTCAACAAACACCAAGACATTATCAAGAGGTGGTTTGAAAAGAGATCCAAGATCAAAGCCTTCAAGATTTTAGACCTATTTATATTATGGGATAAGACACACAAGAAGAAATTATAGCATGATAAGTTCACTCCTTTATGTATTAGACCATATCAAATATCTAAAATTCTAGCTAACACTACCTTCTACTTGAATAAATTCCAAGGTAATGACCTTATTTTTCCATTCAATGGATAGTTTTTGAAATACTATTTCATAGCTACTCCAACTAGAGATGCATATTAATAACTATAAGTGGATATATATATATATATATATATATATATATATATATATATATATATATATATATATATATATATATATATATATATATAAAGGACTATTCTAGATTAGTGTTTCCTACTTTTTTACATTTTGCTTTAGGTAGATTAGTTTCTAGATTAGTTTTTCTAAAAACTATAGAACGAACCTATAGTATGTATTTTAGGCAATGGGATTAAATTACCATAAATCTTGTAATTTAAAAATAAAAAATAACAAACTACCTACTAGGAAGGATTATAAAAAAAATTAGAATCATAAGATAAAACTTACCTATCCCTTGCTTTAGCTAGCCTCCTTCCATGATCTTCAAACAAATGGTTGATTACCATGGACTCAGAATTTTGAAATTATGATTTCTTGATCATGGATTATGTATAGATGCATGCATTGTTTGATCATGGATTTGATATATTTTTTTCTCATTATTTGGCCATGGAGGATGGGTGGAATTAAAAAGAGGGAGGAGGGAGAAATCAATGGATAGAATTCAAATTTGGCTTTGTGGAAATCAAGGGTTGGGGATTATTCAAGGAATTTATAACTCCTTGGAATCCTCTAGATTTATAGGCTTCTAGATAAGAAGGGTGAGAATAGAGAGGATTCTATAATCCTCTTAGGAATTAATTAGGCTTAGATAGAGGGATAGATAAGGATTAGGTGAGTGATTAGGGACTAGGGGTGTAGGAGAGCCTAGGGATATACTTAGTAGGTGGGTTATGAGAATTTAAAATTCTAAAATAATGGATAAAATAGATTAGGATAAGATTAATAAATGATTATATGAATTAACAATGAAGTGGGATAGAATAAGGTTATTAAATGAAGATGAATGAAGAGGGATGTTAGATAAATGATTAGGAAGGGGGGATATATTTACATGATGGAAAGGGATAAATTAGATAAGAAAAATTAGTGTTGATGAATAATAATATCAATGATGTTAAATGAATCAAGTTAATTTAGATGCATACATTTTTGCCCTCTTTAAAATGGCATTGTGAATTGATGAAGTGGAAGGAGTAATGATCTTTTAAAAAAAACCATGTCATGAATGAATATTAGTAGATGATGTTAGTGGATATGATGTCCCCTCAAGGGGACATATAGGGAAGAATGAAACAGATGGACACAAAATAAGAAATGAAGGGTGGGTTATAATGGATAGATGAGGGGATGGGATGCTAGATGTTGAGATAGATGATAACGAACATGAATTTGACTTGAGCAATGAGCTATAAATTAATGATGCCCCTAGTAAGGACACATGCATAGGGAGTAAATATGACTGTGTCACAGTTGTTGATACATCATAAGGGAGAATCAACTGTAACATAATGATGATAAGATTAAAAAGACTACAAAATTTAGATGTATGCAAAGTAAGGATGCATGCAAGGGAGATCTATAGGCTAGGATGAGATGATGATTTGGCAAGGGAGATCTATAGGCTAGGATGAGATGATGATTTGATAATATTAATGATGGGTATAGATCAAAGCTATAGTCAATTAATATGATGAAGGTGATGATATTATTGATTGACCAAAAGACATGACTACATTGCATCAAATCAATGAGCCATAATGTGATTAATGAAGATGCCCTTAACAAGTACACATACAAGGGAGCAATAGAGGAAATAGTGGTTGAGCTATTTTTGGGTACTAAAAAGTGACTAGGTGATGTTACATAGTCTAAAAAGACCTCAGGTCGATGTAGTTCTATTAAAAGATAGGGGATGAGGATGAGGGAATATAAGATGATGATTACAATTATTAGTGATTAAAGGATGATTGGATGTTAGTCAAATGAGTCGAGAGGGTTAAATTAATGATGGGAATAAGGATGATTTGATGATTAGAAGGTGTGGGTGATCAAGCCATTATCACTATCATAAGGCTCACCATAGTCTAAGCAAGCCAATAAATATGGCACTTGGAAGTATGCTCCATGATATAATCATGACCAAGAGGACATCGTGTCAACGTGCATGGGAAAATAACAAACTCTGCATCATTGAGGGCACTTATAAGCATTATTATAACTTTAGGTGATCTCATATCATCCTCATTCATTACCAAAACGAGACACAAGACAAAATAGACTCAAAAGACAAAGACAAAAAAACATTCACATGATACAGACAACCTAAACAATACAAAGCATATAAGTTGACAAGTGTCATTATTACCTCTTCATTTAACCAACGTATGGTGGTGTCTTGTTTTTACCAAGGCGGTGTCTAAAGTTGTTTATAGTGAGCTATTTATTGATTTTAGGTTAATAATACTTGTTTTTTGAGAGTTTTCAGATGTTATGCTAATTTATATCTACATTTAATCTCTAAACTACAATTTTAAAAGGAAACACTCTTTGTAGAAAACATAAACCATTTAATCTAATCTAAATTGTAAAATCTAAAAATGCATCACACAACTGTAAAATAAACCTATTTAATAACTCTTATAGAATTAAAAGAATATCAAATCTTCACTTGCTAATTAAAATAATCATTAATCTATGTTTGCAAAATCTGAAGGAATGAAACAAATGCTTATTCTAGAAATAATAAATTAACCATTCAATCTCCCCTGCAGGTTTTCAATCTAAATTTTACAAACATATATTTATAGCAATTTTTAATTGAAATAAATACAAAATCAACTTATAAATACCAAATAGATTCATTGTTTTCTCAAGAGTGGGCCCTTACTCCCTCAGATCCAGGTCAAAATTAACTCAGCTTAAGATATTTCCTCAACACATCAATTGAGAAAAGAAACTACTGTAGTACTTGTATTTTAGAAAATCACCAAAATTACAATATCTTTGTATGCAGTCATAAAAGTTATAGATCCAAGCATGGATCTATCTATTTATTCTATACCAAGAAACTGTTTATCCCAATATTCAAGGAAACAAATTAACTAACTTTGAAAATAGAAGATATTATGGATAGATTGAGTGATATAGTTGGAATAAAGAGTCATTGCAATGAGATATTTTAAGATTTAAAGAATCCATACATAACATTTTCCATGCCTAACTATATCAATCAAATCTTTAAATATATTTATATTCCTATCTTCTATCTTCATCATTGCAACCCAGAGTAACAACTCCTAAAGAGGAAGAGTAAACAAAAATAGACATCTATTTATATACATGTACATAAATGGAAATGTTAAAAAGATTTCTTCATATTATCATAACGAGAATGGAGAAACTATCTAAACCCTTTAGAATATACTAGGATCAATTCTTGAGCATTCTGGATCAATCCATAGTAAAACTGAAATAATCTATGGCTTGCTATCAAAATCATGAGCTAACTATCAAAATCTGTAGCTCACCTATCAAAATCCATAGCTCGCATGTCGAAATCCATAGTAACTTCAGATTCCATAACTGGGTCTTAGATGATTTAATCTTCTCCTTGGATCCTCTTTGTCTTCATAATCTTGTCAAAACTTATATTAATACTACTCTTTTCCTATACAAGTCAAAATATAGAGCCTAAAACATGCAAATGTTAGAACAAAGTGTGAAGAATATAGACTTAGACTTTACATGAGTTTATATAGGCAAAAGCATCTATTTTTTACTTTATGCAAGTTCTAAACATAAGAATTACACACAATTCTCAACCATTTGACATATTTAAGGCCATAAATTATAGTGATAATGAGTCATTTTACAAACTCATCACAAGTAACACACTCAAGTGTCTACATGCAGTGTCATAATATCTTGCCTAATGATGGGATGAGTGATTGGGTGATAAGATGGATGAGGATGATCATGATGTGATTGTGGACTAAAGATAGAATTGGATGTGGATTGGATGACTAATGATGATGATGAGAATTGGATAGGTATTTAGATAAGGATATATTTTAGACTTGGATTAGACTTAGATAAAGATAAAAATTTAGACAAGGTATGGACATGGAATAGATTAGGGATGCTGACAATGATTATATGGATTCGGGGACCTAGACTAAGGTTAGGATAAGGATAATTTAGATTTAGGATACTAGTTGGGTCTAATAATAAAATCAAAGAGTGGCTAAAATAGGCGATGATGAGCAAGGGTTATGAAAAAATAAAACCCTGCAAGAGTCAAATCTAGTAAGAGGATTAGGAGACAATGGGATCAAATACCTTTCACACTAGTAAAATAGGGATTAGATGGGTGCTAGGTATGAAGAGGCGATGATAGAGAAGTGATGGGTGCCAAAATAAATTCATGGATAAGGTTGTGTATGTTTGATAACACATATTCAAAAGGATGATAAAGAAATGGAGAGATGGGTGACCACTCTGATTTGGTTCCAAGACAAAATGTTGTATCCAAAGAGGATGAATGAAAAAATATGAGATGGATATCAGATGTGACGACAGACAAATGACATGGATATGGATGTGACTAGGGGATTAGGCATAAGACAAGACATCATGGACTATTTTTTAGATTTTTTAAATTTTATGATTTTTAAGGTTTTCAAAATATTTCAATTTTTAGGGTTGTTTTGGATATGTATGTACATTATACAAATAGGGTTATTAGAAAAGAAAATACCAAGCCTATAAACTAGGATGAAGATAGATGGAATGATGAATGGGATGATAAAAAGATGAGGAAGACTAAGAAAGAATGAACTAGGGATCACCCATGACCACATCCTGAAAGAAACAGATCATTTAGTTTCTTGAGTGTTCATTGAAGAATATGCCAAGATGGTTCAGGGATAGTTCTCAAGACATCTTCAACTTCCTTACGAAGGTCAAGACAAGAGGGAATGAGAGATAGGATGATATGATGGTGGATGATGGATGAATATGTTTAGACCAAGGGATAAGATATGCAAAGATATGTGATATAGAGAAGGTGATATGATACATATGGGATTGAAAAGGGATGGGTGTGATGGCAAAAAAGGATGAATTATGCCCCCAAGTGTTAAGGTACAATGCATATAATATATTATTTTACCAAGATCCTAGAACACTGGTTTTCATCATGGTACTTACCCAAGGCACTAGAATACTGATTTTCACCATTGGATGAATGATTTTTCTTTTCTTTTTTTTTTAACTGTTTTGATTTTTTTAAATTTTTGGATGGCATCTTGATTTATTGGATGTGGGGTGAGATGAAAGAGATGGTCCTTATGTGATCTTTAGCCAATACCTATTCTATGGATGTGTGATGTTGTGATCATGTTTTCATTAATAGATGCATTAGGGTCCGTGTAACCTTTAATGATTCTTGATGGTGACCCCTCCATATATCTAGACCAAGTATCTTCATCACCCCTAGGAGAGATAATGCTACCTGGGAAGGTGATGGGAGGTGTGGATTCAATTAGATCTTGATGGAGATGTATGGGACTCGAATGGATGATAGGATTATAAAGGATGGTATGATGGATGATGGACGATTAGGACTAGCAGTCACACACATCATAGGAGATGTTGAAATTTTCTCATTTGATTGGTGCTATGTAATAAAAGAATTTAAGAGATCTGAGACACTTTGAATTTGTCATTCATTTGTGACCTGATTATTTGATGGATTATCGACCATACTAATAGTATTTTTTATCTTTTGAATGGTGATGAGGCCACTAATTACTTAATTTTATAGCCTCATCCATGCTTAGTCTATGTAAATCCCATAACTATCCATCAATAATGCAAATGAATGAATGAAGTTATGATTTTGTTTGTTCATTGATATATATATATATATATATATATATATATATATATGTTATGAATTATTGATGCTTTTCATTGATTAAATTATATTGGTGTGACTTTATCTAACAAGCATTTGAAGGGTCATGTAAAGCTACAGAATATTGCTAAGCCATAACTACTATAAGTTACCCATAGAAACTATAGGCTTCACCTACAGGTTTCCCATAGTCACTATAGAGTGCCCACAATAATTATAGGTTTCACCTACAGGTTGCCTATAATCACTGTAGAATACCCACAAAAACTATAGGCTTCACCTATAGGTTGCCTGCAATGACTATAGAATATGAATAACAACTGTAGGCTTCACCTATAGATTGTCTGTAGCCACTATAGAATGTTTGTAGCAATTAAATGTTTCACCTACAGGTTGCTTGTAGCTACTGTAGAGTTCCTACAACCACTATGCAAAGTAGAGTCATTATTGAGGAGATCTTGTAGATACATCCAGCTATCTTGGAAAACCAAATGAACAATTAGGAAGAATCAAAGTTGTTGTATAGATTCCCTACATGTAAGGAGACACTGTATGTGCTGCCAAAGATGGGAAAGACAAGGATAATGAGAAAAGATATAAATAAATAAAAATAGAAAAATAGTATGTCTTGTCTCTAACCCAATCAAACTTAAAACAAGTGACTTTAGTTACTAACCACTTGAAGGTTGACTGGGGTAGTTTCTAAGTATTTGTATTTTTTCTTAGTTTAGTGTTTTTTATTAAGATTCAATAAACTGCCTTTTGTATTTAAAGCTAAAACCTAGATCAGATTAGGAGTTAGATAAGTTTGAGAGAAATAATAATTTTTTTTTTGAACTATAGCATTTGTATTCAGAATTGAGTAATGAAAAATTTGAATTTGTAAGAATTTTGTGAATTTTCTTAGAGAGGGATTGGAGTTCATTTCTAAACGAGGAAGGCCCCCCTCAGAACAAGTTGCTATGAATATCCTGACTCCCTTTAATTATTAGTGTGTTGTGTAATTTAATTTTAATGTTAAGTTTGATTATATATAAGTGTGATGCATGTATGATACATAAGTGTGGAATAGTTCTATAATTCTGTCACAGTAGTTTCATAATATATATCTAGTAAATTTAGCATAAATTCATTATACTGCAACTAGAAAAGTAAGTTGATTTCTAAATCAGTAATGCATATATAGTGTTGACACTCTTGAAAATATTACACACCCTGGGTCGACAATTAATGTTTAATCAAATTAGCGAATTTGGTAGTCACTGGGTAATTAGTGTACACAACTTTTTGGCATCATTGTCGGGGAGGGTGTCAATTATTGTTTCTAAAATTAATCATTAATTTTTTTTTGGTTAATGCACTATTCTACCCAGCCAAACAGGTTGAGTGAGGATATTGTGGTGTCTTATTTTAGATGTCTAAGTTCCTAGACATATAGTTCTAGCTGGACAAATCAAGTGAGGACACTATAGTGTCTTATGCTAGATGTCTAAGTTTCTGGAAGTAAACAATGCATAAGTTACTTAATTCATGTTTCTAGAATTTATTTCCTACAAAAGTGGTTTATTTTTAGCAAAGTGTGCTTTTAATTTTCTTGCTTTCATTTGTTGCTTTCTAGAATAATTTTTTTTGTTTTCATTTTCTACTTTCTAAAATAAAATTTTCTACTTTCAATAGTTAATTTTTATTGATTTTTAGAATTAGAATTTTAATTTTTGTTGTTTTGATTTTAGTATTCCTTTATTTTTGCATTATTTTTAAAAAAAAAATTGTCTGAAACAACCCCCTTGAAACACATGACAATGAAAAAAAACTAAATCTGTGCAGGAAGGGACAGGACAATTGAAGGAGTGGCATAACATTTATGTAAAGAGAAAGAGATTCTTGAGGGAGATTCCTGCCAAACAAGCCACAAGTTGCTGCTGAAAAAGAATCACAAATACATGTAGAAACTAATTTTTTTTTTGAAGAATATACCATAAGCCAAAAGGCTCTTGAAGAAGAGAACACTACAAATCAAAGAAGGTAGCTTGCAGAAGAAGCATTATTGGCTCTGAAAAAGGAAACAAAATTAGAAGTATTAGCTGAGTTGGTAAGAAGAAATGAAGGAGAGGAACTACACGAACCAAACACTCTGAAGAGTAACATATTTACAACATTTTAGAAAGGCTTTCTTGATCAAATCAAAGGAAGCTCAATAGAATATTTAGACCCTTCATCTAGTAATAAGATTAAGGATCAACAGATAAATATTTATTATCATATTGACCAAGGGATTGACATAGAGTTTGAGGATGAGATCCTGAGTACCTTTGGTATCTATATCACAAGAAGATCCATCATGAGTCGAGAAGGAGACTTTGTGGAGGACAATGAGACTCCAGACATAGTTATTTTTGAATTTCCTATTTCAGATGCAATAGATGTAACACAAATGAAAAACATCCAACCCTCAACCTTGCCCAATTTTAGAAGTATATTATTAGAAGACCTGGACACATTCTTGTTCAAATTTGACATCCTCTATAGAAGCTATGACTATAGGCAAGATGCATAAAAATTAAAACTTTTTTCAGCTACTCTCAAAGACTTAGCACTTCACTAGTTTATGGGACTGGATAGTATTTCGATCTACACTTAGAAGGACATGGAAAAGAAATGTTTAGGCAAGTATCATGAATATGGAAGAGAAAAAAGTTATAGAAAAAATGACATCTTTAGGATGACTCAAGAGGGGGATGAATCCTTGGAGGATTATGTTGAATGATTCATGTTCAGTGTACAAATATTCAAGCAAAGTGCACTTGGAGAAGAACCTTTGAAACTCATCTTCCTAAAAGGAATCAAAGAAGATTGTCTGGAATCCTTGGACCTAAAGAGTGGAGGAGATATTTCTCAACTACCATTCTCAGATATCAAAGAGCTAAGCAAGAATTATTCTAGATCTGCCATAAATAAAGTTAGGAGCAGGAAGCTTCCATTGGTAGCCATAAATGGCCTATCAAAAATTGAGATTAGTAACTTGTTATAGGACATGAAATAGGATATCATTAGCCATTTGGCAACTCAACTAGAGAGCCTGCACTCAAGACAAAAGCAAACAGATTTGGATTAAGCCTTGACCATTTACTGTCTAGATTGTAAGAAGAAAAAGACTGATTTTAGATGTCATGAGGTTTGGGCTAAAGTAGCTCACATCACAGCTAAAAAATTAGAAACAATAAAACTACACACTATATGAGGAGATAGTGACCAGGTTTTCTATATTGCACAAAGAAAACCATGGGTTCAATGACCACCTTATCAAGGTATGGGACGAAATCTACCTTTTTCAAATTCTACCTCCTTTAATTCATAATTTGCAAATGCTACTCCCAATTGGACTAGTCCTTGGATGAACATTCGACTTCCTAATTTTAGTTCACAACCACTTCAAGCAAGCTACCCCACCACCTCTTGGTAGCCTCTATAAAATGTATCCCAATCTTGGATGCAATTTTGGCAACCACCCCAAGGCCTACCCTTCACAAACCAGTAGCAACAAACTTGGAGACCTAAAAAGCCATGAAAAATCTCTCTAGGAGGATGTCCTCCACAACATCAAAAATAACCTCTTACTCTTATACCCAATATAAAAGCTGTACCCAATCCTAACTAGCTCCCTACCCAACCCGTATAGAATTTTGAAAATAAGTCAGTGTAATCCACATTTAGTACTGAGCCTATTCAATACCCAAAATACTTAGTGAACATCAATGAAGTTATCCTCCATTCAAGGAAATTTATACCACCCCCAGTACAACCCATAATAAGGGAGTCAGATAATGAAACCTTATAACAACATGCTAACCCACCTCCATCACCTCAAGAACTCTCTAAACCAGTAAATAAAGTTGATGAAATAGCTCCCCTATTTCTAGAACATCTCAGCCTTCAACGCCATACAATTGAACCTGAATTTGATTTCATGAGATAACTTAAGAACCTTTGCATCAAAATCCCTATATTTTAGGCCATCAAAGATGTACCCATATATTCTAAAGCTATTAGAGACCTTTGTTTGTGAAAACCACGAAGGAAGAAAAAAGATCCCAATACTATACATGTGATTGGTCAACTAGCAGACATCATGCTGGAAAACACCCTACCAAAGGAGTATTTAGATCCTATATGCCCAATAGTAATAGTCCAAATCTATGACTAGTAGTTGTCCAACACACTGATCAACCTGGGGGTTGCAATAAATGTAATGACAACTAAAACTATGCACAAACTATAGCTGAATAATATTCATCCCACATATACACTGCTACAAATTGCTGATAGGTCTATAGTCAGACTAAAGAGAATCATTGAAGATCTTATCATCACTATATATTCTTGGGAGTATCTTGTCGATTTCATTGTGCTACAACCTAAGTCTAATTTGGGTGGATACCCCTTTATCTTAAGATGACCTTGGCTTACCATAGTTGATGCCTTCATTAGCTATAAAATAGGTAAGATGATATCCAATGGCTACCACACTAAGCAGTTGGTTCTTTATCCCCTAACACAGCTAGTTTTTACACCAAAGCCTACATTATGGGTTGAAGAAGATGAGGTAGATCAGTGTTCCTTGATTATTGTATTTACCATAGACCATGCATACACATTGATTGATCAGGAGGAAGATATCATTTTTTCCAATGTTTTTTAGCATAATTACCAAAATCCTATATATCTCAACCACTTGTAATGTGTTGAGTGCCAATTTTTCAGCTTCTGGGAATTGGATAATTTTGATGCATCTGTATAGAAAACATTTCACCAACTATTGCCTCATAGTTTCAACCAAACCAGATATATTAGCAATATGGAAATAATGAAAGCACTCTCATAGTATATTGAAATCTCTTTAAGGAAAACATTGCTTATTAATAACAAGTTGGAGTTAAATGAGGAAAAACACCTCATCAACATGTTGCATGCCAACAAACATGCTTTTACATAGGATTATGAGGATATGCAAGGAATCATCCCAGAAACATACACACATCATATTTACATCAAAGAAGAGTGCCAATCGATAAGACAACCACAATGTAGGATGAATCTAGCTCTTTGAGAAATAGTCAAAAGGGAATTATAAAAACTTTTGACTGCTAGATTTATATATCCTATCTTTGATAGTGAACGGGTGTCACCTTTGGTAATTGTATCAAAGAAAAATAGAGAATGGTGTGTATGCATCGATTACATATAACTCAACACAACAACTAGGAAGGACCACTTTCTTCTACCCTTCATTGACCAAGTGTTAGACACACTAGCAAGGAAGAAATATTTTGCCTTTCTAGATGGCTTTAGTGGTTACAACTAAATTAGAATTGCTCTTAAGGACCAGGAAAAGACCACCTTTACTTGCCCTTGGGTTACTTATGCTTATGTTTTATTAACCTTTGGGCTATGTAACACTTCAACCACATTCCAGAGGGTTGTCTTGAGTATCTTTACATATGTGGCCAATGAATGTGTAGAAATATATATGGATGACTTCACTGTCTATGGAGAGACATTTGATGAATGCCTTAAAAACTTTAAAAAAATGCTGCAATCTTATCAAGAGCACCATCTATCTCTCAGCCACAAGAAATGTTACATGCTTATGATAGAAGGTATTATCTTAGGCCACCACGTATCTGCTGCAGGAATTAATGTTGACCCTACAAAAATCAACATCATCAAAAACTTGCCTGTTCCTAAAAAATAGAAAGATGTTAGAATTTTTTTAGGACATGTTGGTTACTATAGGAGATTCATCAACAATTTCAATAAAGTACTAGCACCATTGTTCACCCTTCTAGCTAAAGATGCTAAATTTCTCTAGACTCCTGCTTGCGATACAACCTTTAAACAATTGAAGGAATTATTGACCACCACCTCTATTCTGCATGGTCTTAATTGGAATATTCTCTTTCACATTCACATAGATGCTTCAGATACTACCCTCAGAGCTGTGCTTGGTCAAAAATAAGAAGCACTCAATTATACCATCTATTTTATAAGCAAAAATCTATAAGCAGCAAAATTAAATTACACAATTACTAAAAAAGAGTTTTTGATGATAGTTTATGCTATCAACAAGTTCCATCACTACATCATAGGGTATCAGGTCTTTGTTCATACAAACCATGCAACCATTTGATGCCTTATGAACAAACTAGTTGTTCTATCCAGAATGATAAGATGGTTGCTCTTATTACAAGAATTTGATATCACCATTGTAGATAAGCCTAGTAAGGACAATGTAGTGGCTGACTTTTTATCATGCCTCCAAACCTCTAAAGAGGAGACTATAGTGGATGACTCATTTCTAGATGAGCACCTATTCTCTCTCACCCTTACCATACCCTAATATGCTGATATTGCTAACTACCTTGTAATAGGGTTACTTTCACAACACTTCCTCCTCAAACAAAGAAGAACATTGATTCACAAAAGTGCTAGATATTCATGGTTGTCTAGATTCTTTTTCTATACTAGGCCTGACTCTATCATCAGAAGATGTCTAAGAGAAGATGAAGTTCTAGATATCCTCAAAACCTACCATGATGAACCCTATAGAGGACACTTTATAGCCAAGCGTACAATAGTCAAAATTTTGAATATAAGATACTATTGACCCTCACTCCATAAAGATGCAATAATCTTTACTATTCATTGTGACAAATGTCAACATATAAGGAGACCCACATGTTCAGATGAAATGCCTTTGCAACCCCAAATGGTGTTTGAACCATTTTAAAAGTGGGGCCTAGACTTTGTAGGACCTTTTGATCCAAAATTCAATAATTAAAAGTACATCCTTGTCTATATCGACTATATCACTAAATGGGTGGAAGTCAAGGCTCTTACACATGCTAGGGATGAGAAGGTGGCAACTTTAATCTATGAATAAATATTTACTAGATATGCTTTGCCACATGAAATAGTCATTGATCAGGAACCCCTATTCACTATTAATTTAATTATTACCTTAGTCCAACAATATGAGATTAGGCATAAGAAATCAAATCCATATTATTCACAATCTAATGGACAGGTGGAAGTCACCAATAGGGAGTTAGAAAATATTTTGTCAAAAACTGTGAGTCTATCTTGTAAGGATTGGGAGGCTAGGCTTCCTGAAGCTGTGTGGGCTTACAGAATCACATGGAAGACCACTTCATGTTTCACTCCATATGAGTTTGTCTATAGAAAGAAACCTATCTTGTCGATCAAATTTGAGCATAAAACCTTATGGATAACAATAGAATTTGGGATGGATATATATGAAGCCCAAAAAGAAAGGCTTCTACAGTTGAATGCTTTAGATGAATATAGACAAAAAGCATTATAGAATGTAAAACTTTCATAGTAGCAACAGATTAGATGGCATGATAGGCACATTAAGACCAGGCAATTCCATACCAGAGATTGGGCACTTCTTTTTTACTCCAAATACAAGGACCATAAAGGTAAACTCCAGACCAGATGGCTTGGTCCTTTTGAGATTGAGCATGTTTTTCACAAGGGAATAGTTGAACTTCAAACCATTGGTCCAATGAGATTCCATCTAATAGTCAATGGTCACAGACTCAAGTTGTACAAAAGCCACTTAATCAAGAAGAATTTACCAGTCACATACACCAGTAGTTATAATATGGATACAATGATGTCTTGGATAGGCATGTTACTTCACCAGACAATGAGAGCACCAGTCCACACTTAGCTAAAGAAGGAGAGGAGGACATCCTTGCCCTCCTCTAGTATGATGAATGGGACCTTCCCCTAGTCTTTGACAAGTCACATTTCTAGGTGACTTGGCCAGGACCTTGAATAAACATTCTACTACAAATAACAGTTAGAGTCAAAAAAAAATCCAACAATGAAAACCCATTTTTAGGCATTGTTGGCAGCTTTTAGGTAGAAAACCAGCCTGTTGGGTACCTAGATCTGTAAAAAAAGGTCTAAGTAGAAAACCAACTTGATAGATATTTAGGGGTAAAAATAAATAAATAAGGTAACATGAAGAAGGAATCCAAGAAAAGGCAATCCCTCAAATCCCAACTGTTCACACAGGCTTTCTCCAGTTGTTATAGGCATTTTTGTAGCTGCTACGGGCACCTTCTACATAGTTGGCCATCACTTTATAGCTTGCTATAGGCACTTTTGTAGCTACTACAAGTACCCTCTCATGCTTAATCTCACCTTTATATAGAGAATACAAGATAAATCCTCTTATAACTCTCACTGATAGCTTAGCTATTAGTTTTTGGGCATTGCATGAAAGTTATCAGACAACCTCATAAAATAATAAAGGAAGATTGGGGCAATAAGTGTCATATCTATTGCCTAAAATTACCCCTAAATACCAAGATATAGATCCACAACAACGAATACAACTTCCCTTTCTATGTGGAAATGTTGTAGACCAAAATTTTTGCCTACAAGGACACTCATGATTCATTTTTAATTATAGTCATTTTATGAAGATCATCTCACTATGTTGACCAGTGAGATCTCATATTTCCTTAGCACACAGGTTCCATGTTGAAGAACCTGTTGATTACTACAGCCAAACCTCAAGCACAAAACCTCTAGGGCATAATCAACATCTAGACTCCTATTAGCCGATTCATCTAGATGGACACTAGGCAATAATGCCCTTAGCTACCTACTCAAGATCTTTCAACCCATCACTTGGATCACTTAGATTTTTAATTTCCACCTTATGGTATGACAACAATCATTTATCTTCCAAGTCTTAGACCCTTGTTCCATGTAGACTATCCTATATCGCATGCACATGAGCTATAGGCATCATCGATGCCTAACCACTAGTGATATCCCAATCACTTCACAAAGGGTCCACTTCACTCTAGTTCTAACTACCAACCCAATAATTATTCTCGCTAATCATTCACATGCAAATATTTGCATGCCAACACATGTGACTTTCCAGACGTCACATCTAGAACACTATTATTAAAAGGTATGCCATATCTTTTATCATTGAAAATGTTATTCATTATTCTAATATAGAATGTATGGTATTAGTAAATCATATTTAATTATGACTTTAGTCATTCATTCAAAAAAAATATATCACATCACCTCTAAAAATCAAACTTCTATTCTATATGATGACCCATCTTATCCCATACTTCCTATTTATTCCATATCACCTTAAGACACATGATAGCTCAAGTGGGGGGAAAATACTATGGGTTAAATCTCATGCACCATAGGAACCCTTGAGATTCCATAATTTGTAACATGAAACCTCACATCTACCATTATTGAGCCAAACCCTGCAACCTGTAAACCACATACTTGATTTTTTAGGTCAAACCTACTGCAGGTAGATTTATATAAGTCTAAAGAGTGTGTAACTGACTATTGGTTGAAGGGACCAATAGAGAAGTTAAAATGGGAGGGTTAGTCATGCAGAGAGAGCCCTCAAACCATAAGCACTTATAGGGAGACCAAGCTAGTTGGGATGTCTTCCACAGAGCTGGTTGGATTACCTATTTTGAATGGTTGCAATATTTTTCAGAGGTTCTTTCCAAGACATTTATAGGTTATTTTGATGGAAACTAAGCCACTATATGTGGCATCACATATCTAGTTACTGAGACCTTGGTGAGCCAAGTAACTGGGCGACCAAGCATGGGGGAAAATTGGTAGGATAGACCCAATGGCCAAGAGGCCAGGCAATAGTTTTATCAGGAAAATGAAAGATTGGTATTAAAATAAAGGATATAAGGAAAGACTCAGTCTACCTAAAGAATGGAGAGAGATAGCATCATATATTACCAGGTACATGACCTGTGAGGAGAGGTATTCCCTCATTTACACACTCTAGTTCAAATTTTTAAATCATTTAAGACACAATAGAGTCATTGATGTTCCTAATTTCTTATAGAATATCTTGAAAAGAATGTCCAAAGAATGTCAAAATGGAATTGAAATACCCTATCTCACTAGAGCCTCATATGGCTCATAATTAAATAAGAAATAGCTTTTGTCAGACCTGATCTCACTTGGGAGCAATTGTTGGCCCTAGAAAATATTGCACCCTAGAAAGAAGAAGGTACTGATAAGATGGAATCCCCTGAGGAGAAACCCAAATAACCTATTCGGGAAGATGTTGAGGGCACTAGTGCTATTGGTCATCCCATAGCCAATGAGGGTCCATGTGAGACTATTATGGGAAAGAAGAAGAGGAAAAGACTGGTCTTATCTCCTTCCGATACAGAGGAGGAAAGCCCACAATAGCATGTCCCTTCTCCCATTATGTACTCACCTCAGGTTGATTCATCCACACTATCTCCTACTAGACAAGAAGAAGTTCCCCTATCAACTGATGCATAATAAACACAAACTCCATTAGTCACCCCTCCTACAAGGAAAATGAAAACCAAGGGGAAGAAACTTGTAGTGTCAAAAAGAAGGAAACCTCCTCTTAGGAGATCTCAAAAGATGAAGAAACAAAAGACCACTATAGCCTCCTTAACCATAGCCATCAGTGATGATGAAGAACCATGGAAAGAGCCTAGGCTTAAGAAAATTCTTGATAGATTTGAAATAGAAGAATGGTCTACTGATGAAGTATAATGGAATGCCTCTTAAAAATCACAAGCATCTTGAAAACACTCATGAAATGAAAATTAATAATTTTATTTTTTTACATATTTTGTCTAACTTATAATGGTGAAACAAGCATGGAAAAAACTTCTAATTTTTATAGATCTCTAGTTTTATAAACATCGATTATTGTAGACTAGCAATTTCATAATTTCCACCTATGGTATCTAATAGTGTCTAATCTATTCTTGCATTAGCCTATGGCTTCATTATCTATCCAAAAGGGATCAAATTTATCTTTAATTGATGAGTGAAACATTTTACACTTGGTTTTTATGAAGTTTTATAACTATAAATATATTTTTCAAGTTTTCTTGATCATTTTTGACAAATTAAAAAGTCACAAACATGCAAAAACATCACAACATATGGTTTTTAGTTGATATAATATTTGACATTATCCTAGATGTTCCTACTTCATACTCCTTATGTAAGTAAACTGATGTATGAACTCATGCTCATAAACCTTGAGTGATATCCTATGTGATTTTCCATATTTGGAAATATTAGATGCACTTATCCAAGTTGTATCTTGAGATGTTATATTCTTCCACTTGACCAAACACTCTTTGTATTCACTACCTATTTTCATTTTTATGATTTTGTAATATACCATCATCTTTATCCCTTATCTTTCCCCCTTAGTTAAATAAAACTTCTAATCTTAACTTAAATAATTTGGACTCATATCCTCATCACTTAGTTCCCCTTATCATAAGTGTAAAAAACCACTATGTTGAAGATAAGTGAAATGTCAATCTCATTTGGTAGCTCTATTTCATAGGAGATATTTTTTTTAAAATTTTTCTACATGGTATGATTTTATTTCAATTTACTTGTTATGTGTTCCCTTTGGAATTTTTTTCTCAAGTGAGGAAAAATCAAGTGACCCAATTGGAAAAAAATTCAACTTCTATTGACATAGTCACATTACTTGTAATTCATTACATTTGTTTATGACTTCTATTTGATGTATTGATTCATCCTTCATATATAATGCATAGTAGTTTTGTTAAAAAATTATTATACTTAAATCAAATGTATCTTAACTTGGTAAAACCTCTTATTTTTTCTTGCACAAAATGTCCTAATTCTTCTAAAAATTAGGGAACCTCTTGTTATTTTTGTAGCCACTCTCACTTGCACTTGTGACTCTTTGGTCTCAACACTCTCAAGTTGCCTTGGTATCTTACTTGATTTTTCATTCCAAACTAGGTCCCACAATCATTACCATTGTGTAAACCACATTTGTGACATAAAACATCATATAAAGCACTTAGCGTGAAAGTTGATTTTTGACCTCCTAGTTTGCTTTTGAAAATCTTGATCTCTTAGCTCTTTAGAGCTTGTCTAGGGCTCTTTTTTTGCATTCTATTTTTCCCTATGAGATATAGCCCATTTATTCAACCAAGATTATGTGATAAAGTTTCATATTAAGCACTTGGTCCCAAAATGAATTTTGGATGCCTTGTTGATACTTTGATGGATTTCAAAAGATGTATTTCAAAAAACTTGACATTTTTCCTAGTTAGACCTCATTATAAGTGTTTAAAATTTCCTAAGTCAGTAGACCTAACTAGTTGTCCAAACCCCAATTAAGTCTATTCAATGTCATATTACATGCCTTAGTTGTAATCAGGTTTTCTTATACCAATTGTGTCTTTATTGAAAATTATATCTCTCATAGACCTAATCGGGCTTCAAAAGCTCGAATAGGTCTAGGGAGGAAGTTTTTGTATTTTTAGTTTTAATTGATATTTTTACCATTATTAGGTATTGCATTGCTTGTATTGAGTTTCCATAGTGAGTTTTGGGGCTTGGAGACCTGTATAAGTCTAGTTGAGCTGCTGAGTATGTTTATAGTGTTGGTCATGGGTTTTACACCAATTAGGTCAATGAGTTGAAGGGGTGGTTTTACTTTGGTGTGTATGTTATTATCCCTACTTAGGATTTGGGACTCTAGTGTTTATAAGGATCAGTTGCAGTCAAGTTTTCAACCCCAAATAGGTTGACAAACATCTGAAAAAGGCTTCATAGTGTTAATCAGGGGAAACCCCCAACTAGGTCAGGGATCATTACTCCCTAATTACTTTTTAAATCAGTCCTACAAACTTGATTACATTTGTGGGGACCCTCCTCACTTTCCCACTATGGTATGTAGGTTTTAAACCCTACTTAGAATAATAAGGCCTACGAGTTATTAATTATAGTTCTAATTAGGGGTTTAAAGCCCTATTAGGTCTTGTGGCCCCCAAATTTAATTTCCTAATTTTTTGGGATTCTAACCTAGAAATAGGTAGGTGAGACAATCCAAGATTAACCCTCATAATAATTAGGAGTTCAAACCTTGATTAGCACTAAGAGTTGAAAATTTTAAAAAGTGAAAAAAATTAAAATCTCCCTCCCAAGAGTTAGGGAAACTTTATATTTGTAATTTTTTAAAATTATTTATATATGTATGTATATACGTATGTGTATGTGTATGTGTGTGTGTGTGTAGACATATATGTATATATACATATGTACATATATTTATATATACATATGTGTATATATACATACATACATACACACACACACACACACACACATATATATGTATACATATGTATATATATGTATATAGATATATGTATACATATACATATACGCGCATGTGTGTGTATACACACATATATATGTATATGTATATATATGTGTGTATATACACACACACGTATATGTGTGTGTGTGTGTGTGTGTGTGTGTGTACACACACACACACACAAGTTATTGAGTCGTAAATTGGTCATGGATCTTGCACTTTTTTTTTTATTCCACTCTCTATCTATTGAAGTCTTGTATATGTATACTTGTAACAAAAGAAGAATTGCATTAAAACATATATATAACATTTTTTTAATCATAGGGAGAGAAGGTGGAATCTTATCTCATATTGAGATGGGTCACCCACATGAATAGAACCATACAAGTCATGATTCTTGGCATGCATGATACATATAGAAAACCCACTCAAATGGCATGAGCCACTAAATTTACATATTTCCTTTAGGCTTAGATGTATTGTTAGATATTATGGATGAATTAGGATCAAAGGAGAAGATATTTTGACAACTTCACACATCATTCTTATTATTGGAGAGAGGATTATGATTTTACTAGTGACAAAAGGTTTCAAGATTATAGATTATAGATCATTTTTAGGTGAACCTGCCTCTTTCAGATTACATTTTTTGTCACTACCCTTCTCAAAATTGCTCATCATCTTATATCATTGTTATTCTTCTAGGATCTCTTCTATTTTATTCCAAAACCTATTTTATAGCATCCACAATCACTATCAAAACTTAAGTACACATATCTCTATCTATCTATTTCATGTTCTAATTATTAATTATTCAAGATAATTTCATTCAATACCACATATAAATTAGGTATTTATTATTGTACATAGTCCACCCTATAAATTCTAAATCACTCAAAACCTTTTAATATTATGGCAATAAAACCAAGTTGTCATGCTTAAATTTTGTCTTTCAAATGTTAAAACATTTCAATAAAATATAATATGTATATTTATTACAATCCTTTATAACTTGTCCTTAACTAATTAAAATCTCACCTTATATTTCATATATTAACCCCTCCCTCCAAAAAAAATATAAACCACCTAACATTTCATAATGTCTATCAAATTTATCATAGTTGTCTTGTTTAAATTTTCATTTTAATAATAGTGTCATAACGAACCTATGCATTCACAGAGTTTAAAACCCTAAACAAGCAAATACTATTACAGAAAATAAAATAAGTGACATTGCTAAAACAAAACAACAATCCTAGCTATTTAGGCCTTCTTTTCATAATTTTATGCATACATTAATTTGTAACAATTCTTAAAATTTATTCATTCTTTCACATTCGATAACTCACTTATTATTAAACATGACTTAAATGGTTATTTAGTCTAGTTAATAAGCACAATTCAACATATTTAAAAAAATATGCATCTATGAACATAATATAAGGGTGATACTAATATTTAATTATAAGGGTGATAAAAATATGCAAATATGATCATGAGAGACTTATAATAACATGATATTAGCTATATTTTATAGCACAACATTGGTCAAAGAGGACTCCTTAACCATTATGGTCAATTTAGTGTCCTCATGGGAGCAAGGAGGATCTAGGTGAGTGAATAAGTAAATAAATAACCATAAGATACCCCCTTATCAAGCATATGAAGTGATAGACATTATATAAAGTAAATCATCAATATATCCTTATTTTCATCATGAATTCCTCAACCTTTTTTATTTAGAGTTGATCTCAAAGGAATAGGTTGGATTTTATGTTTGGTTATTATGGATTTGGGATTTACTCATCACATGGGTAGTGATAATAGATTGTTCAATTTATTTGGAATGGTAAATGATGAAAGGTTTAGTTTAATAATTTTGAATTTATAATTATATGAATTTTTTTGAAATTACACAAGAAGAGAAGAAGGACCAACATAGCAACGATCTTTTAGGTGAGTTTTTGATTGATAAAACCCTGACTAATGGTTAGCTTCAAAAACTTTATAACATAAAACCCTGGGGATTGTTTTTGAAGTCTAATATTCATCTCCATTGGTGCACCACTCCTAATATGTAGACTATTCTTTCTCCTTTCCCCCAAATTATCAATAAAAATGATGCAAATTGTGATGGAAAACAAGTCTCTAGGACACCGAGATTGCAAGAGAGGGTGATAAATGGTTCAAGAGATCATATGAGCTCCAAATAAGGTAAGATCTCTGAATACTAAATAATTGATAATATAATTAATGTTATTGATGAATGTCATAAGAGAAAATTTATATTATTTTTCCTTAGAGGGGTCCCTTATCAACAAGATTTATACAAATGGGTAAAACTTAACTAGGAAAATGGAGGTTGGCTTATTAAATCTGTTAGAGGTTTGGGAAAATAATATGTATCATATATGTTTGCATCACTTAACCATGTTCAAATTGTCCTATAATATTATACTTAGATCATTTATGAGAAAATATGTTACTTACAATCTTGGAGCTTTCAATTTCACACAGAACATTCTTCCAAATCAAAATACACTATGTGAGTTTTGTAGACACTTAAAATTGGGCACTTCATGTCTTCACCTTAGTCAATTAATTATGTCTTGTATTAATACTTTAAACCCAACTAAAATCATTTTTTTTCTAATTATTAATTGACTTAATCTATCCTCAATGGAATTTTTCACAACTTTAGGAATATCCATATTTATCTAAAATCAGAAAGGTAATATTACCTCATCTAGTTGACATCACAAATAAATTCAATGGGAAGGGAGAGGAGTGAAATCAATTTATTACACCTTCTTACACACTCCTACTTACACCCTCTTACACACTAAAAAAGGGATTATGATTGCACTTTTCTTCCAAATACCTCCCACACTCCAAATTTCCTTAAATGGACCCTCTTACATTTCCAACCTCTAACATTAATGAGGGTAAGGAGTCATTTCTAGCCATCCATTTACATACCAATATGGAGATTCCTCATTGATTCAATAATTCTATAAATTGAAGGTCGCCCCTCAATTTTAGATAAGTTTCTTTGACCGAAACTTACTCTGTCAAAATACATAAGGAACTTCACCATTCTAATGTCATTTATAAATGCAAACTAAGTGTAGACAAGGGGATAAGCTACCCACATGTGGAGTTGAAATTGCCAAAGACTTCTAGTTATACAAGTTAAAAATATATCACTTCTGATCGACAAGCCAAGAAAGTCTTCTAAACAAGGTATAAACATTTTTGTTTTGTCTTTTATTTGATTCATCATTTGCTTAGTATTTCTTAGACCTAAGGTATGGTCTTATAATGTTATGGTATTTCAATTTTTTTGATTTGCATTCACTAACAATGATCTTTCTTTGAATTCCTATTCTACAAGTTGAGTTCTCTTTCCTTAATCTTGCATTTCAAACATTTATCAAATATATTACAAAACAACTTGAGCATGTAATTGGTGTGAGAACAACACTGATAAGTTTGTTAGTCTTTATGTGCATCCTAGGTCTTGTGTTGAAATGAAGCTTACTTAGACTTTGCCAAAAGCCACTGAAAATGTTTGACCTAGTTTTGAATTATGCAACCTACTAGTTATATCAAAAATCTAAATGAATGCTTTAACTATAGAAAAGAAGGCCATCTTATCAGGGATTATCCTATAATGAAAACTCATAACCCTAATGGAAATTGTGAATAACCTAAAGTCAAAAACACAACATCTACTTTGAACTCTTATCAAACAAAATATAACATTAGCTCGTAACCCAAAAAACAATCCTTCACCCCTAACCTTACCCCTCAAGCTTCAATATAATCTAATAACCTAGATTTAATCATGTGCCAACAAATTTTAGGCCTTGTATCTCTAAATGCTTATAAATCTATTATCATAGACAATCATCAATTTCATTTATATAATTATACACAATCAAACTATGATAAACACAAATCTTCATAATGTAACTTTGATGAAATATGGAACACCATTCTTAAATGGAAAGATTTTAGTTCTTATTTAAGCTTCCTTGTTTCTTATTCTATTGTAAATAGTGAAATTTATTGGATCCTTGTGCCTTATGATTATAATAAATTATCACATATTCTCAAGGCATAGTTCAAGATATCTGACCAACTTCATCAATAATTCAGATGCAGGAGAGATTTAGCTAGTTACCACAAATAATATATTTCTTGCCAATGTTGACTTGTATCAATGAATTGAAAAATTATGTCATGGAATGTTGGGGGGGTTTCCCTTTCTGAAATAAGATATAAATTCATAAGAAAATTCATTGATCACACTCCTGATATTATTCTTTTATAGGAAGCTAAAGTCAATGATGTTAGAATTTTTTATGCCTTTAAATGTATTGAAAAAGAGTTTATTTTTATAAAAACTTGACATTTGGATGGAGAGAGAGGTTTTGTTTTGGGTCTTGCATGTTGGATTCAAAAATTTATAGTGGATACAAGAGAGCATCCACTACATCGATGTGTCTAGTTTACCTTGATGATACAAACTAAAATACTTGGTATCTACTTTCTTTATGAACCTAATGACATTTTTTATAGAATCAAACTATGGAATTCGATGGGAAACCACTTGCATTATGCCGATTGGATGATTGGTGAGAGGCATTCATTTTTTATCTCAATATAAATTTGATGCATGGATTTTTTGCTAAAATACTCTTAGAATCTGTTATCCCTGAGTGGGTCAATATTCTACTCATCAGGCCTACTAGTTACCTAGTCCAATAATAGATCAGGATTATAAAAAAGACTTAGTATAGTAGATAGGTCTTATTTAAGTCATAATCTATCCCATACAATAATTCCTCAATGAATTTTGGTCACACAAGACCTCTTGACCACTCTTTTGACCATTCTTTGTTCAGTATTTCTATCTCCATGTCTATTGATAATCATTTAGTTAATGATCTTCCTTTTAAAATATTTTTTTGTATATCAAAAATCTATATTGTCTTAATGATCTATATACGATTTGGAGTTTTGATCCCAATCCCAACCATGGAAAAGTTGGATTGAATGGTGGCACTTTATGCTTTCTAAATTTACTTTATTTCTTAGATAGTTTGGCAGAATTATGGCTAAAAATAAGGGGAAAAAAAATTTGAAAAGGAAATTCTTTGATAAGAGGGTTGTCTTGATACTAATCTTTGAAAAGAGGTTTATCTTGCTGCCTAATCAAGAAACTGTTAGTCTTCAAAAAACTATATCATAGATATTGATACGAATCTTAGAGAATTTAAACTTTATAAAGGCAAAGGAGCTAAAATAAGATCTCATCTTAACTAGATCAAAGAAGGAGATAATAATTATGAATCCTTAATTCAATTACTTAGACACAAACTTAGGTAAGAATGTATTCTTAATTTTTAGGACTCATAAGGTAAATTTAAATCTTTCACTAATGGTATTGAACACATTATTTTTCTCATGTTAACAAACTCTATTTCAAAACTCACCTATTGAAGATACTATTTATTTTGATATTAATAAATTAATCTAAAATTCCATGCCCCATAAGATTTATCATGAAGGCATATAAGGGCTTGATCACCGTATCACTCTTGAGGAACTCGAAAGAGATATGTTTTCAATGGCCAAATACAAAAGCCCTACCCCTAATAGAATTCTCATATAATTATTCCAAACGCTTTGGACAATTATACTCAATGCTTTCTATCATCCTTATTTAAAGGTTGAACACATTGGTTTATTGGGGAAGTTATTAATAGTGGCATTATCAAGCTGATACCTAAAGAAAATAATATGAAATATGTGGTGGGTTTGCACTAGATATCACTTTTCTTAATACTACTTATAATATTATAGCCAAGGAAATAGCGTCAAGGATAAAAATAATTGCTAAAGATGTTTTTAGACCTAAATAAATTAGATTTCTAGGATGAAGATTCATCCTTGACAATATTAACTCAGTTTGGGAAACTGTTAATCAAGCCTCTTATTCAAACAATAATCCATCCTTGTTTATCTTGGTTGTGATAAGGTTTATGATATGATCAAATAGACTTTTGTTCTCAAAATGTTTCATTATCTTGGATTTGGAAAAATATTTATTAATCATATCAAGCTTATTTTCCATTATGCCTCAGTTATAATTGTTGTTAATGGATCTCTCACTATTTTTTTTTAATTTTCAGTTATCCATTCAGTAGGGTTGTATCTTAGTTCCCTTCCTTTATATACTAGGAGTTTATTCTCTAGGATACTTATTTCAAATTTTTCATTATCTTAGATAATTTTGACTTACCACATTAAAAATTTGGTTAATTCTCACTTTGTTGATGAAAACATCATATTTATTCAAAATGATAACTCAGAGATTGATGATGGTATGCAAGACTTGGATTTACATTGCACAACTTTAGGGCCTGAACTTGTAATGCACAAAACTAAATTCATTCTTACTAGAATGTAAAAAATGCATGGTTGGGTTACCAAATGATGAAAACAACAAAAACATGGGGAATTCATGAGATACTTGGGCATCTTCTTTGGCAATGGAATGACCCCTTCTTAGATATGGGATTGGTTTATTTATAAATTCAATAGAAATATTTACAGTTGGGAGATTAATTTTTTTTCATTGGACGTGTTCAAAATGTTAAAAACATATTATTGGCCACTCAAGTGTACTATTCTTATTTTTGGATGTCTTACAAAGCTTGTTATCTTAATCACATTCAAAAGGTGAGACACTTCCTTTGGGCTAAATTAGATGATCATAAAGGCACATCAGTGATTTATTAGACTCTTCATACACAACCTAAACATAAGGGTGGGTTAGTTATTATAGATCTTTGGACCCAAGGAAAATGCCTAACCTCCAAGTGGATAGTTAGGATTCTATTTGTCAATGAGCCTTGGAAGTTGTCCTTAGACATAAAATTTAGCTTACTTCAGCTAAAGCCAAAAGGAAGAATATCCATTTACATGATAAAATTCAAAGTGCTAAATTCCTCAAAATCAAAGGTTCCCCAAAAGTGATCAACTTGTGGAAATATTAGAAAGAAATATCTCAACTTTTTAGTTAGAAATACTCCTCCTTAGGGACAATCTAAGTTTCCCTAACTCTTGGGAGGGAGATTTTAATTTTTTTCACTTTTTAAAATTTTCAACTCTCAGTGCTAATCAAGGTTTGAACTCCTAATTATTATGAGGGTTAATCTTGGATTGTCTCACCTACCTATTTCTAGGTTAGAATCCCAAAAAATTAGGAAATTAAATTTGGGGGCCACAAGACCTAATAGGGCTTTAAACCCCTAATTAGAACTATAATTAATAACTCGTAGGCCTTATTATTCTAAGTAGGGTTTAAAACCTACATACCATAGTGGGAAAGTGAGGAGGGTCCCCACAAATGTAATCAAGTTGGTCAGATATCTTGAACTATGCCTTGAGAATATGTGATAATTTATTATAATCATAAGGCACAAGGATCTAATAAATTTCACTATTTACAATAGAATAAGAAACAAGGAAGCTTAAATAAGAACTAAAATCTTTCCATTTAAGAATGGTGTTCCATATTTCATCAAAGTTACATTATGAAGATTTGTGTTTATCATAGTTTGATTGTGTATAATTATATAAATGAAATTGATGATTGTCTATGATAATAGATTTATAAGCATTTAGAGATACAAGGCCTAAAATTTGTTGGCACATGATTAAATCTAGGTTATTAGATTATATTGAAGCTTGAGGGGTAAGGTTAGGGGTGAAGGATTGTTTTTTGGGTTACGAGCTAATGTTATATTTTGTTTGATAAGAGTTCAAAGTAGATGTTGTGTTTTTGACTTTAGGTTATTCACAATTTCCATTAGGGTTATGAGTTTTCATTATAGGATAATCCCTGATAAGATGGCCTTCTTTTCTATAGTTAAAGCATTCATTTAGATTTTTGATATAACTAGTAGGTTGCATAATTCAAAACTAGGTCAAACATTTTTAGTGGCTTTTGGCAAAGTCTAAGTAAGCTTCATTTCAACACAAGACCTAGGATGCACATAAAGACTAGCAAACTTATCAGTGTTGTTCTCACACCAATTACATGCTCAAGTTGTTTTGTAATATATTTGATAAATGTTTGAAATGCAAGATTAAGGAAAGAGAACTCAACTTGTAGAATAGGAATTCAAAGAAAGATCATTGTTAGTGAATGCAAATCAAAACAATTGAAATACCATAACATTATAAGACCATACCTTAGGTCTAAGAAATACTAAGCAAATGATGAATCAAATAAAAGACAAAACAAAAATGTTTATACCTTGTTTAGAAGACTTTCTTGGCTTGTCGATCAGAAGTGATATATTTTTAACTTGTATAACTAGAAGTCTTTGGCAATTTCAACTCCACATGTGGGTAGCTTATCCCCTTGTCTACACTTAGTTTGCATTTATAAATGACATTAGAATGGTGAAGTTCCTTATGTATTTTGACAGAGTAAGTTTCGGTCAAAGAAACTTATCTAAAATTGAGGGGCGACCTTCAATTTATAGAACTATTGAATCAATGAGGAATCTCCATATTGGTATGTAAATGGATGGCTAGAAATGACTCCTTACCCTCATTAATGTTAGAGGTTGGAAATGTAAGAGGGTCCATTTAAGGAAATTTGGAGTGTGGGAGGTATTTGGAAGAAAAGTGCAATCATAATCCCTTTTTTAGTGTGTAAGAGGGTGTAAGTAGGAGGAGTGTGTAAGAAGGTGTAATAAATTGATTTCACTCCTCTCCCTTCCCATTGAATTTATTTGTGATGTCAACTAGATGAGGTAATATTACCTTTCTGATTTTAGATAAATATGGATATTCCTAAAGTTGTGAAAAATTCCATTGAGGATAGATTAAGTCAATTAATAATTAGAAAAAAAATGATTTTAGTTGGGTTTAAAGTATTAATACAAGACATAATTAATTGACTAAGGTGAAGACATGAAGTGCCCAATTTTAAGTGTCTACAAAACTCACATAGTGTATTTTGATTTGGAAGAATGTTCTGTGTGAAATTGAAAGCTCCAAGATTGTAAGTAACATATTTTCTCATAAATGATCTAAGTATAATATTATAGGACAATTTGAACATGGTTAAGTGATGCAAACATATATGATACATATTATTTTCCCAAACCTCTAACGGATTTAATAAGCCAACCTCCATTTTCCTAGTTAAGTTTTACCCATTTGTATAAATCTTGTTGATAAGGGACCCCTCTAAGGAAAAATAATATAAATTTTCTCTTATGACATTCATCAATAACATTAATTATATTATCAATTATTTAGTATTCAGAGATCTTACCTTATTTGGAGCTCATATGATCTCTTGAACCATTTATCACCCTCTCTTGCAATCTCGGTGTCCTAGAGACTTGTTTTCCATCACAATTTGCATCATTTTTATTGATAATTTGGGGGAAAGGAGAAAGAATAGTCTACATATTAGGAGTGGTGCACCAATGGAGATGAATATTAGACTTCAAAAACAATCCCCAGGGTTTTATGTTATAAAGTTTTTGAAGCTAACCATTAGTCAGGGTTTTATCAATCAAAAACTCACCTAAAAGATCGTTGCTATGTTGGTCCTTCTTCTCTTGTGTAATTTCAAAAAAATTCATATAATTATAAATTCAAAATTATTAAACTAAACCTTTCATCATTTACCATTCCAAATAAATTGAACAATCTATTATCATTACCCATGTGATGTGTAAATCCCAAATCCATAATAACCAAACATAAAATCCAACCTATTCCTTTGAGATCAACTCTAAATAAAAAAGGTTGAGGAATTCATGATGAAAATAAGGATATATTGATG